>ML660204.1:6157981-6273249 GCA_007570785.1 Antilocapra americana | reverse complement strand
CACTCCAGTACTCTTGCTGAGAAATCCCAAGGACAGAGGCAATGATGAGCTTCAATATCTACAAGACAGCTCACAAGATGTGGTTCAGAATATTGTCTATAGACCTTGAGGAGGAACTAAAGGTTCTTGACTTTACTTAAATGAGTACATTAGTATTATTTGGTCTCTTTGGACTGTTTTCCTTTGTTTCTGCGTTTTGATTAAACTTCTTCTTTGGCCAAAGTTTTTCCACAGACAAGAGGCAGGCTGAGGGCATGGCGGGGTGTTGAGGGATGGGAAGGTGGCAAGAACCATAAGATCCAGCTCTGCTTCAGGAAGACATAGTAATTTTCTGTGCCATCCCCTGGAGATTCTACCTGAGTCTGAGATGGGACATCTAGTTCTCAAACTTGGACACATGTTGGTATCACCTGGAAAGTTTTTAAAATACTGACACCTAGGCTCCAATGTCAAGGATTCTAATTCAATTGATATGGGGCATGAACTGAGCATAAGTGTTTTTTTTTAATGTTCTGAGTTATTCTAATATGCAGAGAAGTTTGCGAACTACTGCTCTAGTGTCACAGGTGACTCGTACGGCCATCTAAGAGGGAGCAGCCTGGTGCCTTACCTGGACTGCTGCTGTGCAGCTGAGTATGCAAAAGGTTCCTGAAGAGGTTTTTGACTGGCAACGTCTGATGCTGTAGGTGGTCTCACATCCTGCTACACAGTTGAGAAGTAGAAAATTAAATATGACAAATGGGATTTTTTTCAGTTTAAAATTTTTTGATTTGTTTATTTTAATTGGAGGATAATTACTTTACAATATTGTGATGGTTTTGCCATACATCAATATGAATGGGCCATAGGTACACATCACTCATTATTAGAGAAATACAAATCAAAATCACAGTGAGGTATCATCTCACACCAGTCACAATGACCAACATCAAAAAGTCTACAAACAATAAATGCTGGACAGTGTGTGGAGAGAAGGGAACCCTCCCACATTGTTGGTGGGAATGCAAACTCATTCAACTACTGTGGAGAATAGTATGGAGATTCCTTAAAAGACTATGACCCAGCAATCCCACACTTGGGCATATACCCCTAGGAAACCAGAACTGAGAAAGGCACATGTACCTCAATGATCATTGCAGCATTATTTACAAAAGCTAGGACATGGAAGCTGGAGAAGGCAATGGCACCCCACTCCGGTACTCTTGCCTGGAAAATCCCATGGATGGAGGAGTCTGGTAGGCTGCAGTCCATGGGGTCACGAAGAGTTGGACATGACTGAGCAGCTTCACTTTCACTTTCCTGCACTGGAGAAGGACATGGCAACCCACTCCAGTGTTCTTGCCTGGAGAATCTCATGAGAGAGGAGCCTGGTGGGCTGCTGTCTATGGGGTCGTACAGAGTTGGACACGGCTGAAGCGACTTAGCAGCAGCAACAGCAGCAGGACATGGAAGCAATCTAGATGTCAACTGACAGATGAATGGATAAGGAAATTGTGGTATATATACACAATGGAATATTACAGACAAATGTGCTTTTAAATATACAGCTGCTCTTGCAAGAAAGAAAATAAAATCTGTAGGTGCAGTAAAAACAGAAAACTGAAGAGATAGCTGCATTCCTACCCTGGTGTGTTGAAGGGAAGGCAGGTGACAGTCTCAATAACCTTAGGTGGGGGTTCTAAATGCAAGCTCCAAATAAGAATCATCTGGGGAGATTTTAAGCCATATTAGTGCCCAGTCACTCCGAACCTGTGAATTAATTATCAGTGTGGATGGGGCTCAGCCATCAGGCTTTGTAATAAGTTCTCCCAAATGATTCTAATATGCAGCAGATTGATTTGGGTTTTAATTCCCACATTAAAGTCAGACGTGAACAAGGATGCTGATTATCACTACATTATTCAGCATCACAGTGGACATAGTTGGACACAACAGAAACGACTTAGCAGGCATGCACAAATAGTAGAAAATAACATTACACCAAGTTCTATTTTCAAGTGGTATTCACAGCACTGAAACTCCCAAAAGGTAGTTAAGAATAAAGCTATTGAATCTAAAAAAGAATAACTATAACTATATATATATCAGTTCACTTCATTTCAGTCGCTCAGTCATGTCTGACTCTTTGTGACCCCACGGACTGCAGCACACCAGACCTCCCTGTCTATCACCAGCTCCTGGAGTTTACTCAAATTCATGTCCATTGAGTTGGTGATGGCATCCAACTATTTCATCCTCTGTCATCCCCTTCTCCTCCCGCCCTCAATCTTTCCCAGCATCAAGGTCTTTTCAAGTGAGTCAGCTCTTCTCATCAGGTGGCGAAAGTATTGGAGTTTCAGCTTCAGCATAAATCCTTACAAAGAATATTCAGAGTTGATTTCCTTTAGGATAGATTGGTTGGATCTTCTTGCAATCCAAGGGACTCTCAAGAGTCTTCCCAACATCACAGTTCTTCAGCGCTCAGCTTTCTTTACAGTCCAACTCTCAGATCCATGCATGACTACTGGAAAAACCATAGCCTTGACTAGACGGAACTTTACTGGCAAAGAAATGTCTCTGTTTTTTAATATGCTGTATAGGTTGGTCATAACTTTTCTTCCAAGGAGTGTTTTTTTTATTTCCTGGCTGCAGTCACCATCTGCAGTGATTTTGGAGCCCTCCTCAACAAAAGTCTGCCACCGTTTCCACTGTTTCCCCATCTATTTGCCGTGAAGTGATGGGACCGGTTGCCATGATCTTAGTTTTCTGAATGTTGAGATTTAAGCCAGTTTTTTCACTCTCCTCTTTTACTTTCACCAAGAAGCTCTTTAGTTTTTCTTCACTTTCTGCCATATGGATTGTGTCATCTGCATATCTGAGGTTACTGATATTTCTCCCAGCAATCTTGATTCCAGCTTGTTCTTCATCCAGCCCAGTGTTTCTGTTGGTGTACTCTGCATATAAGTTAAATAAGCAGGGTGACAATATACAGCCTTGATGTACACCTTTTCCTATTTGGAACCAGTCTGTTGTTCCATGTCCAGTTCTAACTGTTGCTTCCTGACCTGCATACAGATTTCTCAAGAGACAGGTCAGGTGGTCTGGCATTCCCATCTCTTTCAGAATTTTCCATGGTTTATTGTGAGCCACACAGTCAAAGGCTTTGTCATAGTCAATAAAGCAGAAGTAAATGTTTTTCTGGAAGTCTCTTACTTTTTCAATGATCCATCAGATGTTGGCAATTTGATCTCTGGTTCCTCTGCCTTTTCTAAAACCAGCTTGAACATTTGGAAGTTCACAATGCATGTATTGTTGAAGCCTAGCTTGGAGAATTTTGAGCATTACTTTACTAATGTGTGAGATGAGTGCAATTTTGTGGTAGTTTGAGCATTCTTTGGCATTGCCTTTCTTTGGGATTGGAATGAAACTGACATTTTCCAGTCCTGTGGCCACCACTGAGTTTTCAAAATTTGCTGGCGTATTGAGGGCAGCACTTTCACAGCATCATCTCAGGATTTGAAATATATATATGTGTGTGTGTGTGTGTGTGTGTGTATATATATATATATACATATATATATATATATATATATAATGTATAGTAATGTAGTGTTAGTCATTCAGTTGTGTCTGACTCCTTGTGACCCCATGGACTATAACCTGCCAGGCTCCTCTGTCCATGGACTTCTCTAGGCAAGAATACTGCAGTGAGTAGCCATTCATTTCTCCAGGGGATCTTTCCGATCCAGAGAAGGAAGTTGGGTCTCCCACACCGCAGGCAGATTCTTTACCATCTGAGCCATCAGTGAAACCCAGTCCTTTGGATGATGTTCACATAAAGAGCTGGCAAGATCTAAAAGTTTCATTGGCTCATCTGGCTCCTTGGGTCAATAAATTGAAAGGGAGCAATGGTGGAGATCAAACCAGTCAATCCTAAAGGAGATCGATCCTAAATGCTGATGCTGAAGTTGAAGCTCCAATACTTTGTCCACCTGATTTGAACATCTGACTCATTGGACAAGACCCAGATGCTGGGAAAGATTGAAGGTGGAAGGAGAAAAGGGCGACAGAAGATGAAATGTTCGGATGGCATCACCAGTAAAATGGACATGAACTCAGACAAACTCCAGGAGATGGTACAGGGAGGCCTCTAGCCCATGGGTCTACAAAGAATAAGAAATGACTTGGCAACTGAACACCAACAGTGGTGGACACCTGCATTCAGGTTTGGGACTGTTGTTATAATCCAAGTGACAGGAATCCAGGCAATTGTGATGGAGGTGTCAAGAAATGGTCAAGTTTTGACTACATTTTGAATGTAGAACCAATAGGATTTGGTGAAGAATTATCTGCGGAATATGAGAGAAAGGGATGACTCCAGGTTTTGGCCAGAAACACTGGAAGGAGAGTGTTTGCATTGCCTGAAATGGACAATACCATGGAACATTGGTGTAGGGAGAAGTATATCAGGGGGTTGGTTTGGATCTGTACAGTTTCAGGTGATGATTAGATTATCATGCTGTTAATTGCATGTGAAATTCTGGAACTGAGAAGGAAGTGCCAGAACTTTAGGCTAAAAATAAAAGTTAAGGATTTATTAATACATGATGGTGTTTTAAAACAGTGGTCACAGGACTTGCAGAACTTGGAAACTTGTTAGATTGCAAATTCTTGGGTCAACCCTAGATATCTGGGGACTTCTGAGAGCTACTGAATCAAGAACTCCATGGGTAGGGGTTTGAGATCTGTGTTTAATAAGACTATCCAGGGTGTTCAGAAGGATGCTGGTGTTGTGGCTCTGGTCAGAGGGGCAGATTCTGCTTGGATAGAGAGACACTTGTTCCAGGTACTGATGCTTGGGTCCTGCTGAAGCTTAGAGGACAGGGCAGGGAGAGAAGAGTGAACAGCCAAGGAGACAGAAAAGAAAATGAATGAGGTGATATGAAGAAGATGGAAATTCTCCCCAGATAGATGCACAGATTCAGTGCAATCCCGAACAAAGTCTCAGAAGTTAACAGAGCTTGACAGCTGATTCTAAAAGTCACATAACAGAATAAAGGGCCAAAGATGGATAAGACAATTGTGAGAAAGACTCAGGCAGGATTAACCTCAGCAGAAATCACAAGAGCTATAGGAGATTTGTGTGTGAGAGGAGTGCAGTCTCAAATCAATGGGGAAGGATGGATTTTTAATAACTGGTATGCAGACAATTGGCTGGACATATGGAAAAAAATATATTTAGATCCCTACATAACACCATACACAAAAATATATTCCAGATGGATTAAAGGCCTACATGTGAAAGCAAATGTTTAAAAAGAAAATATAGGATAATATCTTTATCTCACTGGGATAGTAAAAAAAAGTTCTGATAAAAAATTGATACATTTGATGACAAGATTTTACATATTTGAATGACAAAAGCCAATTTCACAAATTGGGAGAAAGTATTGGCACTCCTGGTAAAGAACCCATTTGCCAATGCAGAAGATGCAAGAGATGCAGGTTCGATTCCTGGGTTTGGAAGATCCCCTGGAGGAGGGCATAGCAACCCCAGTATTCTCACCTGGAGAATCCTATGGACAGAGGAGCCTGGTGGGCTACTAGGATCATAAAGTGTCAGATATGACTGAGTAACTTAACACACACATACGTGTTTATGATAAATTTGTTCCAATCAATAAACCCTCTACAATGCACAACGTCGCTTTTTCTCCCAAATATCTTCCTCTCTTGAACCTGCCCTTCTGTATGTTGTGGATCAAATCTCCCTGGTGTCATTTAACATGGTTTCTCTAACCCGCTTATTTCCTGCCAACTTGTGAACTGAAAAGTAAGTGTGGAGGCTTGATAGCATCATGGTATGTATGTGGGTATGTGTGTGGGGATCTCATGTGGGTGTTGTGTGGGTCTGTGGTGTCTGTGTGGTATGCTGTGTTGGCCTATGTGTGGTGTGCTTGTATTTGTGCTATAGTGTCCGGGGGTTGTGTGTGCATTTGTTGTATGTGGTGTGGTGTGCATGTATGTTTGTGGTAGGTGATGTGATATGGTGTGTGTGTGAGAGAGAGAGAGTGTGTAGTGGGGCAGGGGGAGAGAGAGAGGAGGCAACTTAAGACTGAGGCACTGGGGTCTGGGATGGGTGAGGAGCCTGGAAGCCAGTGGGGTCTCAGGAGGGTAGGTGGACCCTCCATGGAGCAGAACTAGGGGTGGCTCTTGTATCTGTGGTCCCCAGTTAATGCCTGAGACACCCATGATAAACATCCAAACTTCCAGATGAGAATCTTCACTCCAGGGCTATGAAGGCTGGGTCTTCCTGGCACAGCTGAAAGAGATAAGACCTCATATTGCATTTAATTCAACCCCAAAATCTTGGTTCTTCCCTTCACCCACCAGCCTGAGCTCTCCCCATTCACCTGGCCCAGGGCCCCATGCAGTTTCCAGATTTCCCAGCCATCAGAGGGAGGAGGACTGGAGGGAAGGACAGAGGAGGAGACAGAGATGGAGAGATGACATATGCCGAGCCCTCTCCTGCTCAGCCAGGTTGGGGGGATGCAAGATTCCCATATCTCCTTGCCTCCCAGGCTTTCTAGCAAAACCTTCAGGACTGCCTACAGTCTGCAGCAGATCTGTCAGCTTCCCTCACAGGTTTGAAATGAGGTTGTGTGAAGTACCACCGTGGAGGCACCATCACATGTGCAGTTTGTTTCTGAATTTAATGCTGGCTAGAAACAGCCTCCAAAGTAGCCTTTCCATTCATTGCAGTTTGGAGTTTGGTTATTTAGAACAAATGTGCTGGCAGGGTACTGCCAGGTTTTGGGGGGGATTTGACATGGCAGGGAGATGGTTCTGCTCCATGGTATGAAATTCATCAATCAGAAGTCCTTTTTAATGGGTTCTTCAGAGGGGTCTGTATTATATCATGGCTATAAATAAACACGGGGCCTAGGGGGAAATGGGCTGCATGGCCTTCCTGTGTGCCTGGGTGGCTGCTGAGGGGTGGAGGGCTGTTTCACTCCTCCTTTCCTGCCCAGTGAGCACATAGCACCCACATCCTTGAGGCTTTGAACTAAAGGGATGAGGATACAGAGATCAATAAGTTAACAACAGCTAGGGATCCTGTTCTAAGGGAGTGTGCGAGCAGTTCCAACCAGGTCCACAAATACTAATGAGCATGTATTCTCAGTAGAGGGACATGGTAAACCAGGGATGGGGTGTAGGCTGGGTTCTCACAGCTTTCTCTCCAGCAGGAGATGCAAAGAGGAATCTGGGAACAAAGAGTTAGCTGTGGATTTGTGGATGCCTACCCTGTCCCAGAGGGTGTGGTGGGGACTCTGGTGCCCTTAGAAGCTGATCTCTTAGTTGAGTCTTGGCAGGGATGTCTGGAAGTAGGAGGCATGGAAGCAGCTTCCTGCAGCTTCTTTCCAGTGCCTTGTCCTGCACCAACGTCTGCTCTCAGGCTCCAGGTCTCCAGCCATGTTGGATTTCAAGTCCTGGGAAGTTATGCTGCTCTTAAATCCCCCACGTTTCCTCCCCATGGTCTAGGGTGGAGGAAACTCTCCACATCAGCCTGCTTCTTAGGTCTCAGCTTAAACTTGACCCATTTTGAGAAAAATCCAGCATGATTCAATCTAGATGTGTCTACTCCCCTAGGAGCCCACATCACCCATCTTTCTCCTCCATAGACCTCATCACCTTGGTTAATAACTGACCAGAGTCTCTTTGCAGGTGACCAGCCTCCATACTCAAGCAGGAGGCATTGTGTCTTATTTGTTGCAGTATCCTAATTGCCCAGGACAGCACTTGAAATGTAGGAGGCAACTAATAAATATTTGTAATATGAATAAAGGGATACTCACATGTAAAAATGAATGATATTATCATGCCCTCAGAGTGTAAAAGTTTTGACAAAAAAATGGCTATGTGGATGAATTAATAAGTTGGCTAGTATTGGAGAAAATGTTCTTTGGATGATAAAACAGTCATTCTATCTCCTTTCTCCCTTGATTCCATAAAGACTTGAAAATTAAATCTTTATTTTCTTACCCCACTACACTAAAGGCTGACCACAAGGCAAAGTTCTGACAAATAATAAGGCAGAAGTATGATAGCGAGCATTCAGGACTGTAGCTTACTGTCTTGTAAAAGAAGCCAGTATGTTGTTGGTGCTTCCCCCTTTCCTGCTAAACATGGATCTGATGGCTGGTATGATGGCAACCATCTTGTGATGATGTACAACAGATGTGAAAAAAGTACAAGGAGAGTAATAACAGGAACTAGATAGAATGAATCTGGTATTCAGTGGTATCAGTAAGCCAGTGAATTTAAACTGACAGCCAGCTTACCTTTTGACAACTTACAGTGTAAGACAGCAAACTCTTGATTGTTTCAGACATTATTCATTCAGATTTCTTTAACTCATAGCTAAACACGTTTCCAACTGGTATTGATAATTGGATGAGGTACCTGGCATTTTATGTTTCAATTCTGGACAAGGTTATGAATGAATTTTGTATGGTACAAAGGTACCGAGCAGAGGTGTGTCACACAAAGAAACAAGGAAGGATGTTAAAGATGATGATCTTTGATGGTCCCCCTGCCTCCCCCAGGCAGAGCAGTATCCTTCCACCTGCACCCAAGGAGGTTACGGATGATACAGTGATGACTACAATTGATTGCTTATTCTCTGATCTGCTGCTGCTCCCTGGGAAAGATAACAGCTTTTATTAGGCTTTAAATATATGGAAGACCTTGATAACACTTTCCAGACTTCCTGCACATCTGTGCACAGCAGGGCAGCCTTGCACAGGAGAGCCATGTTCTGCTCAGTGTCGGTGAAGTTTCATATAAGAACTCATTTTGGCCTCACAAATGCCCAAACCCAGGGGGCCACCCCGGGCCCCTCTCTGCCGTCTATTCAAGGACCCTTCACCCAGCATTCTGAGCGACACCTTCCTCTCTTGGAGTCCCTCCTATCCCGACTCACCCTGGAGCCTTCTGATGCACGATCTGGACAGAGTCCAGGCTCAGTACACAGTCTGCACAGTCACAAAGCACACTGTGATTGAAAATAGGTCCTGTAATCCCCACGTCTGAGCACTTATATTGGCTCCCATAGAAGTCCACAGCACCTGGAGCCCTGTTTATTATTTCCTACTCCCAGCAAATAGATACTGAGCCCGGGGTGTAGGGCTGGCACCACACATACACCAAGCACTGCAGTGGGGAGGAAAACCGCAGTGCCTGCTCTCACAGAACTACACTGGGGAGACAGATGCTAGCCACCTATCCACATACAATTACAACTGCAACAACTATCACAAGGGAGCAGTTGGGGGTTATGAAGAGAGGATGCACTGGGTGGGTGAGAGCCCTCTTCTGGGTTTGCCGACTTCTGTGTCCTCTCCCTGCCAAAGAGGCTGGGATCCTTTGGAGCTCTTTCATAAGGGCACTTCATCCTATTCACAAGGGCTCCACTCTCATGACCTAGTACCTTCCATAGAGCCCAACGTATCAATACTACCACCATAACCTCTGGGAGTTAGGATGTAAACCTGAATCTGAGGGAGATACAGACAACCCTACTAGGGCAAAGTGTAAGATGGGTGCCGAAGTCACGCTATGTCTTCACATCACTGTGCCCAACGTGCAAGTTAAGGAACCAGTTAATGATGGAATCTCTTGAGGATTGATACATTGGCTTTCCATTTTCTGGAAGATGGCTTGTTGACTTCATGAGGAATAACCAGGAACTCAAGCCAACCAACCAAAAAGAAAGAAAGGAAAACCAGTGAGCACCCCTTCTAGGGGCAGAAGAGGAGATTCATCCCTCACACTGTACAACTGTGTGTGTGTGTGCTCAGTTGCTGACTTGTGTCTGACTGTTTGCGACCCTGTGGATCATAGCCCGCCAGACTCCTCTATCCATGGGATTTCAACTATACTCCAATATAAAGTAAAACTTTAAAAGGAAGAGATTCATCCAGCTTCTTAGAGTGTTGACTCTTTGGGTGTCTCCCCATGCTGTCTGCTCCCTTCCTCTCCTCACTGCCCCCCTACAGTGTAACATTTGAGGATAAAAACAACAGAAAGATAAGAGAAGCCTGGAAGGAAGTTTAGTGATCAGAGTCCTGCCGTTGCCACAACTCATTCCCTTAATTACACTGAAAATCGTTTACTCGGCATGTTAACATGTTTCTGAATGGTGGGGCTGCAGAAAGCCTGTGGGGTTTAATGAATTATGTAGCATGCATTTTCCTTTACCACGATTAGTGTTTACTGACCAGTTTTCTAAAAAAAAATATATCTATGTTTTTTAGAATTCAGGGGTGGGGAAATAGCTGGCAAAACAGACCTCATCTCTGAGAATAACTTCTTTATTCACTAATCTTTTATCACAATGCTGAGATTGATTTAAAGATGATGAACTGACTTTTGGTCATTGAGTTTTTTAACACCCCCCCATCTAAAATATGAATATTTCAGTGTGCTAGCTGCAAGGATTGGATGGCTCTGAAATGAAGACAAGGAAAGGGAAGGGTGGATAGTCACAGCCTCTGCAGTCATTTGGGGTTGAAGGTGCCAGCTCCCCAGGAGGCTCAGCAGGAAGAGGCCACCTGGGGGGTGAGCTGTGAGGGTCCCAGCCTCGTGCTCATCAGGAGATGATGACAGTGGGGGTGACGAGAAAGTCAAGACATGACTCAGACAACTGACCCATTAGGAAACTGTAAGGCATATTTTATAATGTGACCAAAGGGTGCAAAACTGGAGTGACACTTAATCCTTGTGTCTTTCTATAAAAAAATATTTCTATAATAAAAAATAATTTCCAAGCCTTGATGTACAAAAAGAAAAAAAATAGAAAGTGTAATTGTCAGACTCTGGGGTGACCAGCAGTTGGGACTGAGGTGACGAGTCTTATCCGCCTGATGCCCAAGGGGCTTTACTCTGCAGGAAACACTGACAGAGGTTAAGAGACCCCAGGTTCTCCACTCACAGAGCTTGCATATAGTGAGATGCACTCTCTCCTTGGCCCTCTAGCTGATTTGAAAAATATTTCTTCTGCTTTCTTCAAAATCCTGAAGCAGAGAGACTAGAAAGAACCTGACTGCCCAAATTCTTACAATGTCCTCTTTCATTCAATGTGTTCGTTTAGTCCTTCATCCCTATGTTCACTCTTCATGCACCTACCATATGTATTTACTGTATATTCTCTACTAAACATTATTTAGTAGAGATAAACATATCTCTACCAAACATCATTAGGAACCCGTTCCTTGTTTTGGGCAGACACTAGATCCTCATCAAGGGACTTTGTGAAAAGAATGTAAGGACCTTGAGGACCTTGAAGAGCAGCCCTGGCCAGTCGGGTTGGCGCTCTTTCTGCCTTCCCAGAGCCCAGGGCTCCTCATTTCCTTGCTCAGAGCATCCTCCCAGCCCTAACTCAGCACCTGGCGTACAGCGTATCTGGGCAAAGGGAGCCTTGGAGGGGAGGAAGCCGAGGGGAAAGGGGAGTGGACAGGGACCAGGAGAGCAGGTGCCTTGTACTCTCTGAGGGATAGCAAACCTCCAGTTGACCCTCAAGGCCACACTGTCAACTCAGCCAATTCCACGACAGGGCATCCCCTTGGTGAGTTTCGGTCATGACCAGGGGCCTCTGTGTTTCCCATTCAGTAACTGGATGTGCAGGCCCCTGGATCTGAGTCCCAAGAGCATTCATCTTTCCTGCCTCCCTTGCCTTCATCAGCCTTTCCTCTTCTGAAGCTCCAGCCATACGATCTCATGAACACAAAGGTCCTCTATTACACCAGACAGTTTACAAATTCCTGGGGGTTTTCATTTTCAGTATCCTGGGGTTGCTGATATCCAGAGTCACACTGACCCAGGCTGGCGGGACTCTGAGGTATCTGATGCAATGACTCTGACTGCCCCCTTCTTGCTCCTTAAAAGAGGATGAGCTAGCAGGAAGCTCTCAAGAAAGCCCAGCCTGGCCATCTGAATCTCCTGGAAGAGGCACCGTCCTGCCCGCCTATGTTTAAATTCAGACTCGGCCTCTCAGGTGGAGACAATAGGCTGCATTGAAAGCCCTCTCCCTTGAAAATTAGACCTGAGCACGCTGCTTCAAAAGAACCCCACATCCAAGAGCATGGCTGATTGCCATTGCCCAGGAGGATGTCAGGTTTAAGGAACCTGGGTTCCGCACATGTTGCCACCCATGAGGTGAGACACCTTCAAAAAGCCACTTAACCTCTCTGCACTTTCACAGTTTCAGGCATGAAATGAAGGGATTAGGGGGTGGCTGGAGCCCTTTCCAGAAATAAATGGCCATGATTTGGCCCGCTGGTCCTGGAAGAAGAGGGTAGGTCAGAAATGGTCTCAGAGATTATCAGCCCAGTTGCACTGGGGAACCTCCAATTACCTGGGAAGAAAGTTCCAGACTGTGTGCGGGGCCTCAATGCCATTCTGGCATCAACAATGCTCCTCTGAGCTGGGAGCCTGGATGCCCTATATATATTTATTTTTCTCTTTTTGACTTACTTCACTCTTTATGACAGACTCTAGGTCCATCTACAGTTTTACAAATGACTCAAATTTTATTCCCTTTTATGGTTAATATTCCATTGCATGTGACATAAGTTTCTTTTTTAAGAAGAGTAAGGTGATTTGTTTAATGAAATGTAATATGAAATAAGTGGCTGAATCTGGGCAAAAACGTGGGAGTTGTTTCCCCTTCTTCTTCTGTTTCAAAGAAAAGGTGAGCAGAGTGGGAGATGTAGCAGGAACTCCTGACTTTCTTTCTTGGGAACAATTCACCGGAAAATTGTTCCCTTGGCCTGGAGGCTCGAGTGACAGAGTTCATGACATGAAGGGACAGATTCTAAACAAGGGAAAGGAGGCATTTCAGCAAATATTAAGCAATAAATGAGATCCACACAATCCCTGACACAAATTAAGTTGCTATGGAATGTGGCTCAAAGGTAGATTAGAAGGCAAAGGTGAAAACGGCCCCAAAGAGTAGAATGATGAAAAATGTAAAAAGAAAAAGAAAAAAGGCTGGAAGGGTGTGTGCCAGTGAGGTGGGATGCAGGGCGGTGGGAGGTGCGTGGCGGCAGGGACCAGGGCAGCAGGAGGCATGGCTCTAAAGAGGCTCTCAAGGCTTTCCTCTCCTCCGACTGATTTAGGATTTAGGAAAACACTCGGAACCCTGCGCGCTTCACAGGAACAGGCAGATTGGCCTTTAAGCTCAGGGAGGATTCGTGGAATTCAAGTGACAAGATGGGTGTTTGACTGCGGTGAGGCCTCCTTCTCCCCGTCTGTTAAATATTATTTTAAAAATATTTTGTTCCACTTACACTAACTAGCCATCTGCTCATGCAAATAAACATGGAGAAACAATTGCAGCCTGGCCTCTGGGTGTCAGGTGGAGAAGTCTGAGAGGAAATGCACGAGGCAGTGTGCCAGGGGGCCTGTGGAGCTCCCCCCCACCCCATCTCGGGGTCTAAAGGTGCCTAATCAGTGTCTGGCAGACTCAGGAAGCGCTGCTTCTAGCGAGGTTGTCTGTGTTCTTCTCTTTGTCCCCTGTGGTTTGGGGACAGGAGAAAGAAGGTGTCTGAGAGTTTGCAAGTGGAAAGGATTGTAATGTGTCCACCACCACTGTAATTCTCCCTTTGGGGAAATTCGATGCTGGTAAAACATTGAAACAGAGCAGCCTGGAGAGAATCCTGTGACCAAAAACTGAACACAGATCTTGCTGAGTCCATGCTGGTCCCTCTGCGTCCTGCAGTACTGACCCAGCAGGACAGTTCCACGGAGCTCCTGCTGGCACACAACCCTCCCCACAGGATTGAGCTGAAGTCATGTCAGGATGGTGTCCTCCCCGCTGCCCACCAGGGACCTGGGTGGGGAACAGAGCTTTGCTCCTCCACTCAGGTCGGAATCGGGCACCGCAGGCCCTTAGCCCGGAAGCGAGGCTGTGTGTCGGGCTGGCCATCACCAGCCTTGTGGGAGCACATGGGCTCAGCCGGCGGAGGAGATGCTCGGAGATGTGCACTAGGACAGAGAACAGGGACAGACTCCCGGACACACACAGGGACGTGAAGGCTGCACACACACCTGCATACGAGCCCAGAGAGAGCTTCAGAGGAAGAGTAGTGCATGGGTGGGAGGAGATGGAGGCAGAGGCTCGGAGCAGGGCTGGCCCACACCCTGTGGTCCGGAGGAGGCCTCCTGGCCATAAAGCCCACCACGTCCAGCTCCATCTTGCCCCTGACCCACTGCATGTCCAGCCTGTGGCTTCAGTGACACAACCGCATATCTTTCCAATAAACCCACGGTTTTGTTCTTCAGCTACTTCGAAGTAGTGTCCTTGTCTGAAATATCTTAGCCTCTGTCAATAGACAAGCTAACCGAGTGCAGCCCTGTCTCTGAATTGAGTTCAGCATCCTTCCCAGGCCTTGCAGAGAGGTCTAGATGCTCCTGCTTCATGTCTGAGCCCCACTCTGTTCCCAGAGCCTGTTAGATTTCATGGGTCCGGAGCACACCTGAGGGCCTTGCTCCCAAAGCTGCAGCCTGACAGAGGTGAGGCTCGGTGCTGGACCAAGCCTGGGAGGGTCAGGCCATTGGTTCTGATCAGGGGAGAGAGCCGAGTCACATACATTAAAGATGCCCAAAGAGAGATCTGAGCCCCTCAAGTGGTGATGCAGGATTAAAACGACCCTTTAACATACAGACTGTGTCACCAGGTGGGGTCAACTACAGGATTGTTGACAGGATGCCTCTAGTTCTTTTAAATGACCCAACCAGCCCCATTACCCCTCCTGTCCTGTCTCTCTTGGATTGGCTCCCAGGTTACCTTCTACTGATCCCTCCCTCTTGGAGCAACCACGGGCCAAGCCACCGGGCACCCCCCCCCAGTGCAGCAGAAGATGCTACACTCACCATGCACCGGGGCAAAAGCCCTCAGCATCACCTCTCTCTCTGTCACTCACTGCCCACACCAGAACCAGCGTTGCAGCCAGCGACTCCACTTCCACGTTCTCCACGTCTGTCTACTTGTCTCAGTCCCATGTTGCCGCCCTGGTCAGGGCTGACGTCCATGATCTCCTCTGGGATGACTCTGACAGCCTCCTAGTGGGTCTCCCTGACTCCCACTTGTTCTACAATCCGATCCTCAGGGTGTTTCCAGGGAGACCCTTTGAAACATAAGCTCCCATTTAAAGCTCTGCAGTGACTCCACTTAGCACTGGGAACAACACCCACCCTCCCCAGCACGGCCATCCAGCACGCCTGCCTGATTGCACTTTTGTTCCCCTCATCCTGCCTGCCATCTTCTGGCCTGGTCAGGTCTCAGACCCACTAAACGTGTCCCTGCTCAGGCTTCCAAACCCACCTGCTGCCATTAACTGTGACTCAGCCTCCACATTCTGCCCAGGTGTCTCCTGTTCACAGGCTCTGCTCAAATATCACCTCCACTGAGAAGCCCTTCTTGACCACTCCATTCACCTTGTCATTCTCTATAACACCCTGACTTGTTGCCCTTAATGCACTTAATTGACCTGGAATGATGTCATTTAGATATTCACTCAAATTATCTATGCTCCTACCCCCCACTGATATGTACAGTCAGGCAGAACAGAGCTGATATCTGTCCTATTCACAGGGCACCCTGGCACACTGCCAGGCACAGAAGGCTTCCTCAAGGCATAGTTTCTGAATTAATAGCTGCCCACCCTCCTTGTCTGCTTTTTGCTTAGTTAGCCTGTCTCAAGGCTTATCAGTTTTATTGAGCTCTTCCGAGAGCCAGCTTTTGGCGTCATTGTTTTTCTCCATTGATTTCCTGTTTTCAATTCTATTGATTTCTACTCTAACTCTTTTTATTCCTTTTTTTCTGCTTATTTTGGATTTAATCTGCTCTCCCTCTTGTAGTTTGCTAAGGTGGAAACTTAGACTGTTGATTTTAGACCTTTTTCTTTTCTAATATACATATTCAAGGCTACACATTTCCTTCTCTGTCCTGTGTTCACTGCAACCAGAAATTTCTGGTAAGTTGTGTTTCCAGTTTTATTTAGTTCAAAACATTTTAAAATTTCCCTTGAGGTTTTTCTTTTTATCCACTTTTGGCCTGTGGTTTTTTATTTTTATAGAGCTGTGTTGTTTTTTTCTCCATACATTTTGGAATTTTTTTCATTATCTTTCTGTTTTTTATTTCTAGTTTGATTTCACTGTGGTCTGAGAGCAGGCACACTATGATTCTATTTGTTTAGATTTGTTCAGGTGTGTTTCATGGCCCAGAGCTTGAGAAGAATGTGTTTTCTGCTCCTGTTGGATGAAGCTGTCTATAGATGTCAATTACATCCACTTGATTGATGGTGCTGCTGAGGTCAACTATGTTCTCATTGCCTTTCTGCTGGCGAAATCTGTCTGTTTGTAATAGAGGGTTGCTGGGGTCGCCAATTATAACCGTGGATTCATCTGTTTCTCCTTGTAGTTCTATCTGATTTTGCTTCAGGTAGTTCGATGCTCTGTTGTTAGACACACACCTGTTAAGGATGGTCACATCTCCTATAAGAATTGGTCCCTTTATCATTACGTAAAGCCCTTCTTCATCCCTGATAACTCTCTTTGCTCTGAAGTCTGCTCTCTCTCACATTAATGCAGCTATTCGTGCTTTCTTTACATGTGTCTTCATATTTAAAGTAGGTTTCTTGTAGACAATACAGAGTTGGGTTGTGTGTTTTGATCTGCTCTGTCAATCTCTGTCTTTTGAATTAATGCATTTTCCCACCAGTTCAAAGTGACTTGTGAGAGAGTTGGATGCATGTCTACAATGTTCATTCCTGTTGGTTATTTGTTGCCCTGGTTGTTTGTCCCTAACTTTGTCTTCCACTCTTTCTCTGCCTTCCATAGTTTTCATTGAACAGTTTATGTGATTGTACACCACTTCACAGGTGACGTGATTTCTTCTGTTGCTTATACCTCACTTGCCACTCCCTTCACCTCATATATGTATGCATACCACCCAGGTCACAGCAGATTCCCTATCACCTCAAGCTTGGGTTTCCATTGGTATTTTATAGAAGTTCACCACTCTTGATGGTATGCTGGGAAAATGCCTAGTCATGGAAATGCTACATATGACTCTAGGGTTTTGATAACTTCTTGTGAGGCTACAGGGTCTCATTCATGTTCTGGTGAAGAACACATGATGGGGGTTATAGAGGCACAACAAGGGGCTCTGATCTGTGAGTTCTGACATTGTCCTACCCAGCTATCTTATTTTTTCTGTCTTGAGAGGCTGTGGCTTATTATTACTTATATAAATATATTCCCAATGAAGAGAAAATTAAATATGTTTGTGCTTTCAAATTAAGCATGCATAACAGAGTCCTAAAAAATGTTTTAATGGAACAAGTCAGCCAATCTCTCATGAATATTGTAACTTGGCAAGGGGCAGTTCAGGTAACTTCTAGAATTGTACTTGTGTTCTTAAACTGAGAAAAATGCTAAGGGCTGGGATGGAGATTGAGATTGTTTTATCCATATCTCCTTCTATATCCATATCTATAGCTATAGGTTTCCCTGGTGGCTCAGGTGCTAAAGAATTTATCTGCAATGCAGGAGACCCAGGTTCAATCTCTGGGTCAGGAAGAAGCCCTGAAAAAGGGAATGGCAACCCACTGCAGTATTCTTGCCTGGAGAATTCCAGAGACAGAGAAGCCTGGTGGGCTGCAGTCCATGGGGTCGCAAAGTCAGACATGACTGAGTGACTAACACACATATCTATCTCTGTGTCCATGTCTCTATCTGTCTATATAAAAGAGAGACTTCTGAAGGCTCAGGTAGCTTCTAACTGCCGATTATATCAAGGACGCTGATGAAAACCACACAATTGTGAAAGACCTTGGTCCATTTGAGGGTTTTAGAAAAGTCAGCCCCTTTTTTTCAAATTCCCCTGAATTAACTTTCTCCTGAATCCAATCCTGGGCAGGGGTTCTCAGTTCTGTGCACAACTTAGCATCAGCTGGGGGAATTTTACAAACACAGTGGTACTTGGACTCCACTCTGGGAGATTCCACCTGCCTTGCTCTTGGGCAGGGCTGGACATCTGCATTTTCCATCTTCTGAGCAGTGGTGACTGAGGAGCCCACTTGCACTGCCAGCACTGGACACCCCAGGAGGAAAGGAGGAGGGGTGCCTGTGTACCGACACCTATGGAAGCCCCTTGATTAAAGAACGACTTCATTAATATAGTTTTTCCCTGTAATACTGCTTTAGAAGACTCAATGGTGATTCTTGCTCTCCACCACTGGCTTTTTGGATGGATGTGGAGGAAACCAAGCCCTGATCTCCAATGTGCACTGAACAGCTCACTGGGAGACACAGAGCTTTGCCTCCAGCATCATTCCAAGCAGGTGCTTTCTGGGCCTTATAGTTCTATGAAATCACATAGGGACCCTATACAACATGGAATCCGAGCCAGTATCCTGGGGTTGTGCATCTCACAAACTGGCAGGTGATGTTGACGCCACTGGTCTGCAGACCCCAAATGAGTAGCTAGTAGACCACTTCCTTCTCAAATTGGGCTTAAAGAGTCCTGGGCTAAGGAAGCATTTCAGGTAGACCAGCCAAAAATCCACAGCATGGTAGCCCAGTTAACGTCCCTGCCCCCTCTCTAAATATCATCTTGCTGGAGAGTCACTCCCAGTTGGAGCAGAAGTCAGGTGCCAGGAAAAGTTGTCAAAGGAGATGCAGCTTCACTTCTTTCCTTCTCCCTTTCATTCTTTGGAATGTGGATATAGACATAGATATAGATATATAGATATAGACAAAAACACCCTTTCTTTTTCCCCTTCACTCCCTAGCAAGTGTGTGGGTCAAGTCATTGATTTGAGCAAAGGGCAAGGGAGGAGCCAAGGCCAGGCCACAGCAGCATCATGCAGCTGGTCCTTGCCCTTGTGGGGGCCAGTGAGAGGGCACCCCAAGTGACAAGACTCCAATAGACCCCCGTGGTCAGGAGAATTTCACAGGTTGACTGTTCAAGAGGCCAAGAATAGGCAGGGATGAAGAATCCACTGATTTTCCTTCAAATGATTTTGAGTTGCATAAACTTTTATTTTCATCAAACTAAGTAACTATGATTGCTTTTCATAAATAATTGCTGTTTTAATAAGATATGCACTCTAATATTTTCTTGTCATAAAATGTGTCTCTTTCACACACTTTAAAAAATCTATGTGAAAAATGAGTGTGACTTTTGATGGTCTTAAAACAAAATACTTCTCACTGAGATAAATAGGACCAGCTTCTTCACTTGATATTTTTCCTTCTTAAGTATAGCAAATGAAGTTGCAGATGGGTGCGTGTGCCTACATAATGCTTGTCCAATAATGAAGATGCTTGAAGACACGGTGTGAGTTACAGCTGATTCTTATTATCCATGCATCCTCTGTTTGTGAACCTGCTTACTCATTACGTTTAATTTGCAATCCCCCTAATCAATACTTACAGCATTTCAACGGTCAACTGCAGACGTGTGCAGAGCAGTAAGAAATGTGGGTCACAAGAGGGCATGTTCACAGCTGATGTGCAGCTTAAAGAGACCCTCAGATAGTGAACAGAGGATGGATGGAGACAGGAAAGGGTAATGCAGACAAGTGAGAATGTCCAGCTCTGGACCATCTGGTCAGGGTTTGGATTCAGACCCTGGCACCATCGGAGGGCAGCCTCGGGCAAGTTACTTAACACTTCTGAAAGGTGTTCATTACAAAGGAAAGAAAATAGAATGTACTAGGATGGGTTGTTTTTAAGATTTAAGATGGTTACATAATAAGAGGGCGATAGAGGATAAGATGGTTGGACGGCATCACCGATTCAATGGACATGAACGTGGGCAAACTCTGGAAGATGGTGAGGAATGGGGAAGCCTGGGGTGCTGTACTCCATGGGTCCCGAGGAGTCAGACACAACTTGGTGACTGAACAACAACAAATGTAATTTTTAGAGATAGAGTATTCTATCTATACATGATCCCCTCGTAGCCATCACTCAGTATTCACTACTCCTGGGTTAGCAGGGAATTGATAAGAAACCTATTGCTATTAATTATGAAAACCAACTACATATTCTTTTGTTTTTCTTGAAGCAGCATTTTTTTCAAAGTGTAACATCATGTAGCCCTATAAGATGCCTCAGAAACAAACAATCCACATGAAATCAATTCAGTTCAGTTCAGTCACTCAGTCGAGTCCGACTCTTTGTGGCCCCATGGACTACAGCACACCAGGCTTCCCTGTCTGTCACCAACTCCCAGAGTTTACTCAAACTCATGTCCATTCAGTCAGTGATGCCATCCAACCATCTTATCCTCTGTTGTTCCCTTCACCTACTGCCTTCAACCTCTTCCAGCAACAGGGTCTTTTCAAATGAGTCAGTTTGTCACATCAGGTGGCCAAAGTATTGATTGGAGTTTCAGCTTCAGCATCAGTCTTTACAATGAATATTCAGAGTTGATTTCCTTTAGGATAGACTGGTTGGATCTTCTTGCAGTCCAAGAGACTCTCAAGAGTCTTCTCCAACATCACAGTTCAAAGGCCTCAATTCTTCAGTGCTCAGTTTTCTTTACAGTCCAACTCTCAGATCCATGCATGACTACTGGAAAAACCATTGCCTCGACTAGATGGACCTTTGCTGGCAAAGTAATGTCTCTGCTTTTTAATATGCTGTCTAGGTTGGTCATAACTTTTCTTTCAAAGAGTAAGCATCTTATAATTTCATGGCTGCAATCACCATCTGCAGTGATTTTGGAGCCCCCCCCCCCAACAAAGTCTGACACTGTTTCCACTGTTTTCCCATCTATTTGCATGAAGTGATGGAACCAGATGCCATGATCTTAGTTTTCTGAACGTTGAGTTTTAAGCCAACTTTTTCGCTCTCCTGTTTCACTTTCATCAAGAGGCTCTTTAGTTCTTCTCTACTTTTCTCCATAAGGGTGGTGTCATCTGCATATCTGAGGTTATTGATATTTCTCCTACCAATTTTGATTCTAGCCTGTGCTTCCTCCAGCCCAGCATTTTTCATGATGTACTCTGCATACAGTGTAAATAAGCAGAGTGACAATATACAGCCTTGATGTACTTGTTTCCTGATTTGGAACCGGAACCGGAACCGTCCATAGTCTGTTGTTCCATGTCCAGTTCTAACTGTTGCTTCCTGACCTGCACACAGTTTTCTCAGGATGCAGGTCAAGTGGTCTGGTATTCCCATCCCTTTAAATATTTTCCACAGTTTTTTGTGATCCACACAGTCAAAGGCTTTGGCATAGTCAACAATGTAGAAGTAGATGTTTTTCTGGAACTCTCTTGCTTTTTCGATGATCCATCAGATGTTGGCAATTTGATCTCTGGCTCCTCTGTCTTTTCTAAATCCAACTTGAACATCTGGAAGTTCACAGTTCATGTACTGTTGAAGCTTGGCTTGGAGAATTTTGAGCATTACTTCACTAGCGTTGTGAGATGAGTGCAATTTTGTGGTAGTTTAAACATACTTTGGCATTGCCTTTTTTTGAGATTGGAATGAAAACTGACATTTTCCAGTCCTGTGGTCACTGCTGAGTTTTCAAAATTTGCTGGCATATTGAGTGTAGCACTTTTACAGCATCCTCTTTTAGGATGTGAAATAGCTCAACTGGAATTCCGTCACCTCCACTAGCTTTGTTCGTAGTGATGCTTCCTAAGGCCCACTTGACTTCGCTTTCCAGGATGTCTAACTCTAGGTGAGTGATTACGCCATTGTGGTTTTCTGGGGCTTGAAAATATTTTTTATTTTATAGTTCTTCTGTGTATTCTTGCCACCTCTCCTTAATATCTTCTGCTTCTGTTAGGTCCCTACCATTTCTGTCCTTTATTGTGCCCTTCTTTGCATGAAATCTTCCCTTGGTATCTGAAGATACCAGGGTATCTAATTTTCTTGAAGAGATCTCTATTATTTCCCATTCTATTGTTTTCCTCTATTTCTTTGCATTGATCACTGAGGAAGACTTTCTTATCTCTCCTTGCTATTCTTTGGAACTCTGCATTCAAATGGGTATATCTTCCCTTTTCTTCTTTGCCTTTCTCTTCTCTTCTTTTCTCAGCTATTTGTAAAGCCTCCTCAGACAGCCATTTTGTCTTTTTGCGTTTCTTTTTCTTGGGGATGATCTTGATCCCTGCCTCCTGTACAGTGTCATGAAGCTTCGTCCATAGTCCATCAGGCACTAGTCTATCAAATCTTGTCCCTTAAATCTATTTCACATTTTCACTATATAATTGTAAGGGATTTGACTTAGGTCATACCTGAATGGTCTATTGGTTTTCCCTACTTTCTTCAATTTAAGTCTGAATTTAGCAATAAGGAGTTCATGATCTGAGCCACAGTCAGCTCCCAGTCTTGTTTTTGCTGACTGTGTAGAGCTTCTCCATCTTTGGCTGCAAAGATAATCAATCTGATTTCGGTATTGATCATCTGGTGATGTCCATGTGCAGAGTCTTCTCTTGTGTTTTTAGAAAAGGGTGTTTGCTATGACCAGTGTGTTCTCTTGGAAGAACTCTTTTAGCCTTTGCCCTGCTTCATTCTGTACTCCAAGGCCAAATTTGCCTGTTACTCCAGGTATTTCTTGACTTCCTACTTTTGCCTTCCAGTCCCCTATAATGAAAAGGACATCTTTTTGGGGTGTTAGTTCTAGAAGGTCTTATAGGTCTTCATATAACCATTCAACTTCAGCTTCTTCAGCATTACTGGTCGGAGCATAGGCTTGGATTACTGTGATATTGAATGATTTGCCTTTGAAATGAACACAGATCATTCTGTCATTTTTGAGATTGCATCCAATACTGCATTTTGGACTCTCTTGTTAACTATGATGGCTACTCCATTTATTCTAAGGGATTCCTGCCCACAGTAGTAGATATAATGTTCGTCTCAGTTAAATTTACCCATTTCAGTTCATTTTAGCTCGTTGATTCCTACAATGTCGATGTTCATTCTTGTCATCTCCTGTTTAATCACTTCCAGTTTACCTTGATTCATGGACCTAATAATCTAGGTTCCTATGCAATATTACTCTTTACAGCATCAGACTTTACTTCCATCACCAGTCACATCCACAACTGGTTGTTGTTGTTGTTGTTTTGGCACCGTCTCTTCTTTCTGGAGTTCTTTCTCCACTGATCTTCAGTAGCATATTGGGCACCTGCTGACCTGGGGAGCTCTTCTTTCAGTGTCCTATCTTTTTGCCTTTGCCTTTTCATACTGTTCATGGGGTTCTCAAGGCAATAATACTGAAGTGGTTTGCCATTCCCTTCTCCAGTGGACCATGTTTTGTCAGAACTCTCCACCATGACCTGTCAGTCTTGGGTGGCTCTGCGTGGCATAGCTCATAGTTTCACTGAGTTAGACAAGGCTGTGATCTATGTGATCAGATTGGTTAGTTTTCTGTGATTGTGGTTTTCTGTCTGTCTTCCCTCTGATGGAGAGGGATAAGAGGCTTATGGAAGCTTCCTGATGGGAGAGACTGACTGAGGGGGAAACTGGGTCTGGTTCTGATGGGTTGGGCCATGCTCAGTAAATCTTTAATCCAATTTTCTGTTGAAGGGTGGGGCTGTGTTCCCTCCCTGTTATTTACCTGGGGCCAAACTATGGTGGAGGTAATGAAGATAACGGTGACCTCCTTCAAAAGTCCTATGCACACACTGCTACACTCAGTGCCCCCAACCCTGCAGCAGGCCACTGTCGACTTATGCCTCTACTGGAGACTCCTGGACACTCATGGGCAAGTCTGAGTCAGTCTCTTGTGGGGTCACTGTTCCCTTCTCCTGGGTCCTGGTGCACACAAAGTTCTGTTTGTGCCCTCCAAGAGTCTGTTTCCCCAGCCCTGTGTAAGTTCTGGTGGCTCTATGGTGGGGTTAATGGCGACCTCCTCCAAAAGGGCTTATGCCATACCCAGGTCTGCTGCACCCAGAGCCCCTGCCCCTGCAGCAGGCCACTGCTGACCTATAACTCCACAGGAGACACTCAAACACAGTTCTCTCTCAGAACTGTGTCTCATGAAATACTGTTGGCAAATTCTGAGCAATGTATCTCCTTGAGGATTCACAACTCACATTAGCATATTAAAGCCTCTGAAAAGTCCTGCATTGGTGTGTGTGGGGGGGTGATATTCATCTAACTTTGTTTAATTTGGTGTTGTTCAAAGATATTTGCATACTTAATAGATGTTTTTATAGGAAACTGTATTAATATGCCAAAGAATAGGTAGTGGTCTAGGGAACACATTGGGAGAAGGATCAACACTTTGCCCATGAAGCAACATGTGTTCAGGAAATAATGAATCTGTCTTCATTATAATAGTTTCAGTAGAGGTGGAACACCTTTTTGACAGAAACATCATGGAGAGTATTTAAGCATCAGGCCTGGAGATTACCCTAGAGAAGCTTGCAGGACACTATTTTCCATGGTGATAGAGGATAAGGTATAAATGAGATAGTCCTTGGCTTCAATCCCAGCTCCATCTCTTACTGACTGACAAAGTGTATGATTTAACCTCCTCAAGGTTCAGTTCTCTGATCTTCAGATTGAGTATATAACAAAGCCATCTCATCAGGCTACAGTGAAGCCCATAGGAGCGAGGACATGGAAGGCATGACTGTTTTTATTAGACGGTGTCTTTGCTCTTCAGGAACTTGCAATTCTGGGCAATTCTCTCCTTCATCACTGAGGTTCAAGTAGTGAAAGTCTGAGTGGTAGACAGGGAAGATTTCTTCACAACAGTGAATAAAATCACTCTGAAACGATAGAAAAAGCTGTGGTCCCAGGACTTTGAGAAGTCTGAGTTCTTTCTGGCAGTTGTTGGTACAGTATTGACATAGGTGAAGGAGGATGGCTGCTCTGTGCAGCTAGAGGTGTCCAGGCTGATCTGTGCATTTCAGTGATTAACATCGAGGTGCTATAAAACAATAAACGGTTGAAGCTGGCAAAGAAATGATATGGAGGGACCTACATTGTAGGGCATCTGGGAGCCAGCGGCTCTACCCCAGTGGAAATGGATTTAGACAACCCTCCCAAGCAGCAGAAACAAATGGTACAGTCCTTATGAAAGAATATTGTAAGGGCATGTAATTCAAGCATGAACACAGCCTTTGTTGAAAGTGGATAAAGGGATTAACATACGGATCAACCCCAAGGGGAGACACCAGCCATGGTGCAAAATTAGATTGGCTGGAGACAGGAGCCGAGGATATATTTTACTACTGTCATCCAGGAAACAAATTAGTCTTCCAGCTTCAGTGTTTGGAACCCACTCCCACCTTGCTCAGTCACTGAGAATAAAAGAAGAGTACAGTATGCTAATATGGCATCAGTAAAATGAAAAGAATCTAAGCTGGTCCACACTGGTGATGTTCTGTGGGCAAAGCTCCATGTGTGTGTGCTAAGTTGCTTCAGTTGTATTTGGCTTTTTGCAACCCCATAGACTGTATGTAGTCCACGAGAGTCCTCTGTCTATAGGATTCTCCAGGCAAGAAGAGTGGACTGGGTTGCCATTTCCTGTTCCAAAATAAACTATGAAAGTGAAAGTGTTAGTCACTCAGTGGAGTCTGACTCTATGCGACCCCATGGACTATATAGCCTGACAGGCTCCTCTGTCCAGGAGATTCTCCAGGCAAGAACACTGGAGTGGGTTGCCATGCCCTCCTCCAGGGGATCTTCCCAACCCAGGGATTGAACCTGCATCTCTTATGTCTCTTGCATTGCAGGCAGATTCTTTTACCACTTAGCCACCAGGTAGCCATACTATAGTGTACCTTAGTGTGTAATTTTTAAAAAAATGACTATCTTTGGGTTAACAAAGCTTCTCAGATCTGTCAGTTTTGTGTTTTATTAGCTTTGAGTGCACAATTAGTTCCCAGCTAATGTAATGTTGCTTCATTCCAGTTTCCTCTCCTCACCCTTCTGGGATCCTGATTGCATACATGCTCCTCCTTTCAGCACCCCAGAGTGTCTTCCACATTATTCTATTCTTCCCATGATTTGTCAGTCAATGACCATGACTGACATTGACATCTCCCACTTCTCTGATTCTTTCAGCATCCAATCTACATTCCATTCATTGACTTGTTCTAAATTTTAAGCATTTTTCTGCAATCTCCAATTGACTCTTTTTTGATAATTTGCAGATTCTTTGTAGAAATTCTCAATGACTTCTAACTCCTTGAACATGATAGTCATAGTTTTTCTTTTTTAAATCCAGTGACTCTCATTTCCAGATCGGATGTGAATTTGTTTCTATTATCTGTTTCTACTGCTTTTCCTACATGTTGCCTTGCCATCTCAAGATGCCTCGTAAGTTTATACAGTGTGCTAGTCATTGTACATTTACAATTGTTTATAAATGACTCAGGTCCTATTTGATTCATTTTATGTTTGGGATCACCTTAGTCCAAGTTCAATGACTAAGACTATTAGATCTTCAAAGGCTATAGTGACCAGTTGATGTCTATCTTATATCAGTTGAACTTAGACAAATAGCAGCTCTTAATTTCAGCTGACTTTCCTTCATCTTATCCCACTAACTCCTCGCTATCTTGTTAGCCTTCTACTGTCCTCTTAGAGAAGTTTTAATATGTTGTATGCTTTTTCTAGCTGCCCTAATTTGAGGGTTAGCCTTCAGGTAATCTACCATTTAAAGAATGTTCCTTTATTCATTAAATACAGATATGTTGAGTCCTACTTTGTGCTAGGAACTCTGTTGGATGCTGGCTATTCAGTGGTGAGCCAGAGAGAGGTCTTGCTATGTGAAATTACTCATTCAGTGCCCAAAGTTAATTAATGACCTTGGTGCCCATAGCACCTTAGAAGGGTAGATATGAAATGAGTCCAGAAATATCATCATGCTCCAGTAATCTGTTGGCACAAGGAAGGATGCTAGGGTAACCTGCAGCCAGTGTACGGAGGATGGTCCTGTCCATCTTACCACAAGTATTTGGCCTAGAAAGTGAAATAGGTCTTCTTGTGCCCTGTTCTGACAACACTGCACACTAACCACAACAACTATGCTTTGTCCAATCCCGACTGGTCCTACTTATGGTCTAACTGTGGGGAGAGGAGCAAAGGGAGCTGGTGAAAGAACTTTCTGATGAACTATTTAAAACGTAAACACTGTTGATAGCCCTAAGAGCCCCATGGCACTCTGAAGCAACACTGCTCCCTCATCAGGTCATTCCCACATGTTTACACTAGCGCTTCAAAGGCCCATTAGATCTAAACCCTTTGATGTATGATCAGCTACTTCAGCAGTGACTTTCTGTGAGCTCAAATCTATATCCAATGGGGAAAAAAACAGATTGGCTCTTTTATCAAACACTTTCAGTATCAACTCATGATGAACGGGGACATTTCCCTGTGCTTAAAAGCTACATGATGAGTTTATGAGCAGGACAAAGTGAATGAATATTCAACCCAGGAGCTTGATTAGAAAACAAATCAGTACTATATAAGCCAGGGCTGTCTCTACAATTCTCTTCAAGCTGAGTTTTTCCAATGTGCTCTCTCCTTGGGGACCACTTGCATATGGTGTGATGAGAAGTCATTGAGCATCCACTGCTCCTTGGCCTGTGGGGTGGGCCTGGGAGTGGCCCACGGCCCTTGGATGCTGCAGACACATTGCTGAACAGACTCTGAAAAAGACTTCTTTTGCCATGTCTGAGAGCTGATCATTAATGGACATATTTTTATGATGTGAAACTGAAAAACCAGATCTCCAACCCATTTTATTTTCTTTTGGGCCAAACTGATGCTCATGGTAGTTGCTGTCCCCATGCCTCCTATCTGGGCTCAGTACTCTCTGAGCAGGTGGCGAGGATGCGCCAGGAGTTGTGCACTCAGTGAAGTTCAGTTACAATGAATGCTGGCATCTCCTCTCTCAGACCTTCTTTGAGAAGAAGTGCCATCTGCTGAGACAGGCTTTACCCACTGAAGAAGATTTGGAAGGGAAGAAATACATTTTAAAAATTAACAATAATATAACCTGCAAGTCTAGAAGATACATGGGACACTTTGCTTTTTAAGACATCCTGTTGTGAGAAATCCCCCTCATATAAGTCAACCTGGCTGTTATAAGGCAGGGTCACAGACTGAATGGCACTTCTTTCCTCCCCTTCCGGATGCTGGAAATCCAAGATCAAGCGGTCAGCAGGATTGGTTTCCTTAGAGGACCATGAGGGTAGGTTCCTTCCCTAACTTCTCTTCAGCTTACAGATAGCTATCTTCTCTCTGCATCTCCACGTGGTCTTCCATCTGGGTCTTTCTGGGTCCTAATCTCCTCTTTTCATAAGGACACCAGTCATATGGAATACCAAACCATTCATATCACCCATTTTACCTTAATGACCTCTTTGAAGACCCCCATCCCCAAATACAGCCCCATT
Organism: Antilocapra americana; assembly: GCA_007570785.1. Lineage (NCBI taxonomy): Eukaryota > Metazoa > Chordata > Mammalia > Artiodactyla > Antilocapridae > Antilocapra > Antilocapra americana. Next base: position 6,244,819 of record ML660204.1, on the reverse strand, counting down.
CTGAAGTCCTGGAGGCTCAGGGCTTCATCATATGAAGCTTAAGAGGATACAATTAATCTTACAAACTTTTCTAAAAGGGTGCAAAAGTTTAAAATAGATGGATACACTTGACTACATGAAAATAATTTTTTTAAAAATTCTGTATGATAAAAATTATGAAAAGTAAAAAGACAAGTGGGAAATTGTGGAATATACTCACTATTTATGTCACTAAGGGCCATTTCTTAAAAAATGAAAGAGAGAGAGAAATGGCAGATAGAACAATACATAATTTTGTTCAGTTGAAAAAAAGAAGTCCAATGCAAAAATGGGCACACGATACAGGGAATTCACAGAAAATGAAACACACAAGTGGCTCTTAAATGTATAAAATGATACTCAACATGAAATACAAACTTCAAACAACCTTGAAATGACATTTTTAAGCAGCTACATTGGCAAAAATGTGATAACCCAAACTTGACCAGAATTTGTGGATTAGATTCTTTCATATATTACCAATGGGAGTACAAATTGATATGACCTCTATGTTGGACACTTGGCAAATCTATCAAAATTACAATTATACAAAACCTTTGACTTGGATCCCTCACTCCTAGAAATGTGGGCTAAAACAGAGCTTCAGCTGTGTGAAATGACTTACGCACAAGGTCATCCATGGTATCCTCCTGCACTACAGTGAAATATTGAACACGATCTAAACATAAATCAATAGGTCTGCTTCCATGGAAACTTTCACAGCTCTTAAGGGAACAAGGAAGCCCTATCTATTCTGATATGGACCAATCTCCAATGCATATTCAGTAGGAAAAGCCGAAGATGAGCCAGTGTTTGCGAACTCCATCATCTGTGAGCAGATGTATTCCTATTGTCTGAATTTGCATGTTTCTGAGAGCACATGATGAGAACTGTTAATCCTGGTTGCCTTGAGGGAAAAGAACGTGGTGCCTTGGAGACAGGATGGAAAGGACATGATAAACTCTTTCCTCCTTTGCATTTTAAACCTTGCAGAAGCTTCAATAAAGACATTGGAAGCAAATAGGACAAAATATTAACGTCTGTTCTGAGGTGGGTATGAAAGTGATCTGCTCTATTATCTTCTGTACTTTCCATGCTTATTTGAAATGTTTCATAATTAAAATTTAATAAAAAAATATCACATCTTTTTGCCTACTTAGTTTTTTAAAAAGATTCCCACACACTTACACCTAAATTTGCTCATTTTTTAAACTGTTACATGTATTTTATTCATCGCTGTCAGAGTTGCTAGAATAAGATACACAATCTAATGGGCTATAGCCAAGTAGGGAATTTACTGGCTCCTTTTTCTGGAAAGTCCTGAGCATCACCTTCAGTTATGGTTGGATCTTGTAGCCCAAATGATGTCCCTCTCTTCTCTTCCCCCTTCTCTGGCCCTTCTTGCACTTTTCTCTGGCAGGGCACCCTCTTGTTGAGGTGTGGATAGTCATAGTAGCTCCAGGCCAACAGCCTTCACATTTACTAAATTTTTATAAAAATTCTTTCCCAGTAGTTAAAAAAAAGGGGTGCTCCCTAGGTCTTGGTCATGTGACCAGCCCATTCAATAACTGTGAGTCTAGCATGGCCAGGTGTGAGTGGACATCATCCTCAGGGTTGGACTTGTGTCTCCCTCTTCCCAAAGCTAAAGATGGTGAGTGTGTGATGGTCGGTTTAGCAAAGGAACACAGACATCCCTTTTCCCTCCAAAGGGAAAAAGGATGCAGTATGCATGCTACAACATCTGTTATATCATCGATAAAGCAAAAGAGTTCCAAAAAAACATCTATTTCTTCTTTACTGACTATGCCAAAGCCTTTGACTATGTGGATCACAATAAACTGTGGAAAATTCTGAAAGAGATGGGAATACCAGGCCACCTGACCTGCCTTTTGAGAAATCTATATGCAGGTCAGGAAGCAACAGTTAGAATTGGACATGGAACAACAGACTAATTCCAAATAGGGAAAGGAGTATGACAAGGCTGAATATTGTCACCCTGCCTATTTAACTTATATGCAGAATACATTATGAGAAATGCCGGGCTGGATGAAGCACAAGCTGGAATCAAGATTGCCGGGAGAAATATCAGTAACCTCAGATGTGCAGATGACACCACCCTTATGGCAAAAGTGAAGAAGAACTAAAGAGCCTCTTGATGAAAGTGTAAGAGGAGAGTGAAAAAGTTGGCTTAAAACTCAACATTCAGAAAACTAAGATCATGGCATCTGGTCCCATCACTTCATGGGAAATAGATGGGGACACAGTCCGAACAGTGTCAGACTTTATTTTGGGGGAAATTGAAGCAGGTGGTGACTGCAGCCGTGAAATTAAAAGACACTTGCTCCTTGGAAGAAAAGTTATGACCAACCTAGGCAGCATATTGAAAAGCAGAGGCATTACTTTGCCAACAAAGGCCCGTCTAGTCAAAGCTATTGTTTTTCCAGTAGTCATGTATGGTTGTGAGAGTTGGACTATAAAGAAAGCTGAGCACTGAAGAACTGATGCTTTTGAACTATGGTGGTGTTGGAGAAGACTCTTGAGAGTCTCTTGGACTGCAAGGACATCCAACCAGTCCATCCTAAAAGAAATTAGTCTGGAATATTCAGGACTAAGGACTGATGCTGAAGCTGAAACTCCAATACTCTGGCCACCTGATGCAAAGAACTGACTCATTTGAAAAGACCCTGAAGCTGGGAAAGATTGAAGGTGGGAGGAGAAGGGGACAGCAGAGGACAACATGGTTGGATGGAATCATCAACTCAATGGACATGAGTTTGAATAAACTCCGGGAGTTGGTGATGCACAGGGAGGCCTGGTGTGCTGCAGTCCATGGGGTTGCAAAGAGTTGGACATGACTGATCAACTGAACGGAACTTACTGAACTGGGCATGCTACGATGGCAAATGTCCATTAAGAAATCTGTAATTTCAGTATCTTAAAAAATTAGCAATAAAACTACCATTTGACACAGAAATCCCTCTACTGGGCAAATATCCTGAGAAAACCACAATTCTAAAAGACACATGTACACCAATGTTCTTTGCAGCATTATTTACAATAGCCAGGGCATGGAAGCAACCTAGATGTCCATGGACAGATGAATGAATAAAGAAGTTGTAGTAAATATATAGGATGGAATATTACTCATCCATTTAAAGGAACACATTTGAATCAGTTATAATGAGGTGGATAAACCTAGAGTCTATTATATTGAGTGAAGTAAGTCAGAAAAAGAAAAACAAATATCATATATACTGAATCTTGAAAGATTGCTCTTACGAACCTATTTGCAGGGAAGCAATAGAGACACAGCAGAGAGAACAGACTTGTGGACACAGTAGGGGAAGGAGAGGATGGGACAAATTGAGTGATTAGCACTGAAACACATATATTACCATAGGTAAGGTAGACAGCCAGTAGGAATTTGCTCTATGACCTGGGGACCTTGACCCAGTGCTTTGTGACAACATAGAAGGGTGGGATGGGGTGGAAGGTGGGAAGGAGGTTCAAGAGAGAGGGGCCATATGTATACATGCGTCTGATTCATGTTGATGTACGGCAGAAACCAACAGAACATTGTAAAGCAATTATCCTCCAATTAAAAATAAATTAATTAAAAAAAGAAATCTTGCATGCCAGCCACTTCCCTGGACAGGAGAGGGCATAAAGATGAAAACCATACCATTGACAGGTATCTGCATGGTGAACATGGTGTTTTATGTCTATAACTTAGTGTGGAGTTGGAGTTGCAGGCCAGCTTTCCACTTTCCAGGAACCAGTCAGCATTTACACACTGGAATCTGTTTAATTGGTCACCTTTATTCTAAAGCCCCCCTCCCCAGCTCTTCATCGCATTATTCAGTAATGATTCTTCTGATACAACGTCAGATAGCTTACAGACGGTCCCAAATTGTGGAATATTTGATGGCATTCTTGTTGGGACACTTAATCCTTTATCCCTGGATTCCCTGTAATTTAACAGCTAGGTGTAAAGTATTGATTAACTTTAGGCTGAATGTTTTTTCAACAAGAATGCTTCATGGTGATACTGTTTACTTCTTACTGATTTTCATTAGGAAGTGTAGACCAGAGGCCTGTCTTACTGACAGTCATGGTAACTTTCGCTGCTTGGTTGAGCATGTGACCTCAAGGTTTGTCCTTGTGAATGTGTATTCCTTGTTCACAAGTAACAGGGGAAGTTTGGGCATGTACTTAGGAACTGAGCAAAACCCTTTCCCTGAGAAGCTTCTTTCTAATTATCATAGGCATCCTGACACTCCTGGGTCAATGACTTGTGGGTGGGGGTGCTGCAAATACACAGTTCCCTAATTCCACCATTGCTTCCTCATCTAGTTCCTGCCACTTCTCTGTAAAGAGGAGTTTTTCTTACTAACTGAGGATAAACTAGTTCTGGATAAACGCTTAGCTCTTTCCCATCAGGTTCCAATTTTCAGAGTAAGGAGTGGTTGCAGTTGTCACTTTGAATAGCAGCCTTCTTTTTTTCTTTTTTCATGTCATGATTTGGGGTCCCCACAACCTAATGCTAAGATGGATTTTGGGGTGCAGGATCCTCTTTGGAGATCGATACCTGCAAAGGGAAGGGGCGGATAGGAGTGGAGAGAGGAAGATGTTAAACCACCCAGGGCAAAGGTTGATGAAACCTTGTCTAGAATGGAGGGGCTCTGGGGCCAGCCCTGCTCTTCAGAATCAGGAGCTGCCCAACTGCCCACACTGAGCTGATGTGGCTAGACCTTTGCAGCCCCGCCCCACTCAGCCCTCCTGTCACCCTTAGAGCTCCAGGCAGCTCCTTGAACTTAAAGCAGTCCTGGGGGAACTGACGGCTTGGTGCTCCTTCCCAGGTGGTTCAGTGGTAAAGAACCTGCCTGCCAATGCAAGAGATGCAGGAGACATGGGATCAATCCCTGGGTTGAGAAGATCCCCTGGGGGAGGGTGTGGCAATTCACTCCAGTATTTTTGCCTGGAGAATCCCTTGGACAGAGGAGGACTGTGGGCTATAGTCCATGGGCTTGCAAACAGTCAGATACAACTGAAGCAACTTAGCACTTTATTATGTATTTTAATAACTTGATGGACTCATATTCTATGTTCTATATTTTGCATTAATAATATGTTTGAGGGGAAGCTCAAATATCCCACATTTAACCAATGGAATTGTTTTTGACACATGATAATATGTCTTTGAACCTTACTGCCTTCTAATGGAAGTGGTATTTATAAAACAAGATCTGAGTTTTGGTCCCAAGATACTGTTTCTAAACCCTCTCACTGGAGAGAACTAGGACGTGTGTGTTCATTTTCTATTCCAATTTAGCATCACAGAATTTATTTTCTTGTCTTTTTTGATTTCGTATATATATATTTGTATACATTTGCACTAGTAATATTAAGTTACTTGTTTATTCTAAAAGGTACATTAAATGGTGTCAAAATTATGATATCAAAATTATTATTTAATAAAAAACACTGAGTGAATGTTAAGGTTTCTCTATAGTTCTTTTTATCCTTAGAATTATAATCACCAAGGATTTAGATTCAGGTTACTCTTTTCAGAGATTACGCGGAATAATTTTTCTCTGTGTTATTATGTTACTACTTTGATATAAAATTAGGTTCATTTGTTTCAGCTTGTTTTCAGCTTGAGGGCTGGAATTTTCCCTTTCTGATTTACTTTTTTTTTTTTGACTCTATAAAGCATCTACCAGCTTCGAATCAGAATTCTTACTTTGACATTTTTCCCACTGAGATTCCTTTCTTCTTCCTTAGTTTCTAGGCATCTAAAATCAGCATACTTACAAACGTCTTATCTGGGTACACTGGCGCTTCTTATGTAGATAGGGAATAGGAAAGCACTTCCCCAAAGGTGAATAATGAAAGCCCACATTCACGAGATGCTTCCTGAGAAACAAGTTTGGGAAACTCTGACCACCCTACCAGTCACACACACACAGAGACTCACTCAGGACACAATGGCAAATGAAAGAAGGCAAGAGAGCCTTCAGTAAGAAAAGAGCTTTAACTTCTTTAAATACGAAGTACTATGGTGTGTTTGATCTTCAAACGGGTTTTGGATTACATACATTAACAATCTATGGGATTAGTGCTCTGAGGTGTGTATTGTTTTCCTTGATTTAAATGCAACTTGTGTGAAGCAAAGATTAGGGTTGTTAAGCCTTCTCCTGATATCTTTATTATGACTCATAGGCCTTAAAATAAGAGAAGAGCAAAAGTCTGTGTACCTCTCAGGAAGGAGCCAACACCTCACAGGTGTATATTTGGAATATAAGCATCATCAGAGAAAAGACTTTCTGTTGCCTCTGCTGGAACAGAGAATTCAACTCTATTTGGCACAACATAGGTTCCTGATGCTGTCTGGTGTAAGAAAGAATGAAGAGTAATTTGATGGACATTTGTTTTCTCTGAGAACTGGAGCCTCCAGATATGCTGACTAGGTAAAGATGTCCTACACATTTATTAGGGCACCTCAGATTTTAAAAATAATAACTAAAAATACACAAATAAGAGTCTTATGAACACCTAAGATCTCCTGGAAAATTACATAGGGAATTTCATAATGAATATCAAGCAAATGTTTTTAACCTATGATCAAAATATACATATATAGTCTAAAGAAATCTAGAAAAGAATAATGTAAGTAAGGAGAGAAACCCGTTTTAGATTATGGTATTATTTACCAAAGCATATCTCAGGGAAAGCAAGATTTAGGTAGTGTTAACAAATGTTCACAAATGGCTTTAGCCTTAAATAAGTTTAGGCATCTTTTTGTTGGACATATTGGAAATAGTTTCTTGAATGTAGAACTCTAATTCAACATTCAATTAGTTCTCAATAGACTAATATCTAGAGTGAGTCTCTAATAAGGGAATAGTTTGTGTCATTTGCAAAGTAAATCAGTGTACAGGACTGATGTTCCATTTGGTTCACTTTAGGAACTATTAACCAAGCCAAACCACAGGGTCCAAAACTTCTGATGAACTGGCAGTCAACTTACCTGACTCAGTTATGGCACAGCTGTTACAATTATCTGACTGGGAATTTAAAATAACTAAGTATTCTTGCCTGGAGAATTCCATGGACAGAGGAGCCTGGCAGGCTACAGTCCATAGGGTCACAAAGAATCAGACACAACTGAGTGCATGCACACACACACACACACACACACATACACGCATGCATGCATGTTACCTAATATGTCAAAGGATCTGCTGGACATAACAGACAACATGCAAGGATAGATGGGTAATGTAAGCAGAGAGATGGAAACTGAAAAAATCTCTAAGGAAAATGATAGAACCCCAAAACACAGAAAAAAAGAATGCCTTTGAAGGGCTCAGAAACAGACTGGAAAAGTGGAGGAAGGAGTCAGTGAGCTTGAAGACATGTCAGAAGAAAGCTTCCCAGACTGAGATGGAACAGCTAAGATCACTGGGATAATTTCAAAAGGTGTAAATATGAATATTTGAAAAACCACAAAGAAAAGAAAGTGAGAACTGATCAGAAGAAATGCTGAAGTACTAATAATTGAGAAATTTCCAAAATAAATGACAAGATACCAAAACACAGATCCAGAAAGCTCAGACAACACCAAGCATAATAATTATCAACAAATCTACACCTATACATGGGGCTTACCTTGTAGCTCAGCTGGTAAAGAATCCGCCTGCAATGCAGTAGACCCTGGTTCAATTCTTTGATCGGGAAGATCCTCTGGAGAAGGGATAGGCTACCTACTGCAGTATTTTTTGGCTTCCCTGGTAGCTCAGCTGGTAAAGAATCCACCTGCAATATGGGAGACCTGGGTTTGATCCCAGAAGATCCCTTGGAGAAGGGAATGGCTACCCACTGCAGAATGCACCTATGCATAATGTATTCAAATGGTAGAAAACCAAAAGCAAAGAGAAAACCAAAAGAAGCAAAGGAAAATGGTTTTACTCTCTAGAGGAACAAGGATAGACTTTACAGTGGCTTTCTCATGAGAAAGCATGTAAGAAATAAGAATGCTATGAAATATTTTAAAGATTGACAGAAAATACCTATACACCTAGAATTCTATATCCAGCAAAATTATCCTTCAAAAGTGAAGTAGAAATATTTTCTCAGAAAAACAAAGTCTATGGGAATTCATTGCCAACATATCTTCCCTACTTGAAATGGTAGGAGAAATTCTTCAAGAGAAAGAAACTGATACAGAGTCAAAAATCAGATTACATACTAAATGGAAGAACTTCAGAGAAAATATAAATGAAGTAAAATGTTTCTTATGCTAAATTGATCTAGCAGAAAACTGTGTTTAAATTAAATGTTAAATTAATACTAGTAACAAAAATACTGGGTGATCACAGCATATGGATAATGAAATAAATAACAGCAGTACTATGAGGTGTGTGAAGGGAAAACTGGGAATTTTGTATTAGAAGATATATGTAGTATAATGTTACGTGAAGGTGGATGTAGATTAGTTAAGTACATATATGGTAAATCCTTTAAATATCTTTGAAAGAATTTTGAATAGAAGTATAACTGATTTTCTAAGAGACCAGATAAAACATTACCATATACAATTCTCAATTTAACCAGAGAAGAAAGAAAAATGAAGGGGATGTAAAGAAATACAGAACAATGACAGTGAAAAGAAAATACATTCAAATATGGTAGAACGTGAGTCCACTCCATTAGCTATTTTAAATACAAATAGTCTAAATACACTAATTAAAAGGAAATGATTATTAGAGGGTGTTAAAAAAATTAAAACCAAAAAAAAAAAATTAAAACCAAGACCAGATTACATGTAGTCTATAAGATACCTTTTTTAGAGTTAAATGCCCAGGTACATTTGAAGTTAAGAGATGGAGAAAGAGATGCCTGCTAATACCAAAGACATTTGAAGCAGCTACATTAATGTCAGAAAAAGCAGAGTTCAGAGTAGAAAGGTTATTAGGGATAAATAGAAGCAGAATATGATGATAAAGCAACAAATTCTCCAAGAAGAAATATGGTTGAACCTTGAAGACATTATGCTAAGTGAGAGAAGACAGTTACAATAATCATATGCTGTACGACCCCATTTATAGAAAACGTCCAGAGCAGGCAAATCTATAGTGACAGAAAGTAGATCAGTAGTTGCCTAGGGCTGGGGTCAGGGTTGGAAGCAAAAGGGAATGACTGATATTAGGAGCAGTGTGGCTTTTTGCGGTCACGAAAAGGTCTGCTATTGATTGTGGTGAGGGTTGCACAATTCTAAATACATTAGAAACCACTGGACTGTGTGTTTAGTATGGGTGAATTGTGTGACATGTGAATTACATCTGAATAAAATATTTAAAAGTAATAGAGGAAACTAGGTGTGGGACATAGGAAACTCTATGCGCCATCTTCACAATTGTTTTTTCCTGCAAATCTAAATCTTTTAGCATAAAATAACAATGTTTATTTAAAGAAACAAGTCACCTGCCCTGATTCCCTGCTCTGGGTTTCTCTTCTACCTTCCAACTAATGACAGGGATGGGAAGAAATTTCCAGAGTCCCTCACTGGAGGAAACTGCTTCCTGCCTGCTCTGACTTCTTTTCCCGGAAAAGAAGCTTCTCCCTTGGCATTAACTACTCTGCATTCAGAAGGTGGAAGTGTCACTGGGTGTCTCACTGTACTGGGTTTCTGAAGGAAAAGACACCCTCAGGCAGCCTCTGGAAGTTGGTAGTGGAGTGAACGCAAAACTATCAATTATGCATCTGCATGAGAATGAAAGCGAGCACACCGTGCAAAAATACATAATTTGCAAAAATATTTTATTTGCACCTAATTTTCCAATTATGCGTGTGCTTAGAATCACACAACATTTGCTACTTGCAAATTGTTCCTCTCCTGCATAGCCCTACACTACCTCAATGAAACTGTACCAAAACATAATTTTATTGAGTTGAGCTAAAAAAATCAAAAGGAAGAGCAAATGTGTGTGTGTGTGTGTGTGTGTGGTGTGTGTGTGCAGAAGAGCTATTGTGTGTATATATATATATATATATATATATATATATTTATTTCAGCTAGAGATTTTCATTTAATTGACTTCTCCAAGCTGAGCAAATGATGCATGAACGTGTATCTAGAGTCAATGTTCAGATTCTTCAATAAAAAAGGAGGGTGTGTAGGGAGGCCGTTCCAGATGAGTCGTACAAGAAGCAAAGAATTACAGATTCTGCCTTATATGTGGATTTTCTCCCACTTTCTATCGAACTGCTCAACCTTATCAAATGGCAGGATAATTAAGCCAGCCCAAGGGAGTAACACACACACTGTTGGACACACCCTTTGATAAGTCCAGATACAATGGTCAGCAGTTTTGGGTCCCAGACTGTTCCACGCACTTTCCTTGGTGAATGCTGATCAATGAGCCAGTCAGGCTGGATCAAAGGCAGCCTGATGAAATGCCACCTTACAAAGCAGTTGACTTCATGGATCTGCCCAAATGAGTCATAAAACTAGTCATCAATACCCTCCATCGTGCAGTCCTGAACTGACATGTTTAGCTCGAGGGATACTCTGATCAAAAGAGCTTACTGTATGATTGCTTTGGCCACTCATTCATCACCTTTACCTTCCAGGAGGAGATGGTGGGAAAGATAAGAACACCATTGTCATCACTGAACCAGAGCTCAAGCACTGGTTTCTATGCTTACAGAGGGGCAGAGGCTAAAAATGCTTACAACGCAATCTCCTATCAGGAAAAGAGGTGTCATTGTATCCTGTTTTGCAATTTGTATTTCCATCAGCCTCTATTCGGTGTTGGCCATAAAAATCCATGTGCATTGAGAAAAAGCAGTCCAGGATGTGCCCTTCTGCTGATGCCATTTTTCTAGAAACTAATGTTGTCTGTGAGAGAAATGTCACTGGCATAGGTTCCTGAGCTGTGAAATCCTCCTTAAGTATATTCATAATGAAGTGGGGATGTAACCATGGGGGTATCATGTACGTGTCCCCCAGAATTCTGCTGGTTGATGACTGGCCCTCGGAGATGCAAAGACAACTGCCTAGATTCCACAGAGAAGGTCCTTCTTCCCTCTTGCTATTATAGACAAGCAGGTATTGTGTTTGAGGACTTTAAGCTGAGAGCTAGCTGTCAATACATTTTGCTTCAGAGGGAGATTACTTGAGTTGGCAAATCTTCGATATTTTAAAACATGTGTAAATTCTGCAGTCTACAACACATATTGACTACTCAAATTTAACTCTGGAGTTGAAAAACAGTCAGGAGTCTCTGTATATCACAAAAATAGATCACTCCATTCATTTATTCTTCATTGGCTCATTCCTTTAATCAATGCCACGAGGCCAAAGGAATGGAAAACTCATACTTCTTGGGTTTCCCTGGTGGCTCAGTGGTAAAGAATCCACTTGCCAATGCAGAGGACCCAGGTTCGATCCCTGGTTTGGGAAGATCCCGCATATCTTAGGGCAACTAAGCCCAAATACCACAACTATTGAGCCTGTGCTCTAGAGCCCGGGAGCTGCACCTACTGAAGCTCCTGGGCCCTAGAACATGTGCTCCACAAGAGAAGTCACTGCAGTGAGAAGCCTGCACGCTGCAACAAAGACTCAGCACAGTCAAAAACAAACAAATGAATAAAATTATATTAAAAAATTAATTGTTCTTGGTTTAGGCTGGAGGATGACAACAGGGGAAAATTCACAGAAAATTGGCATTTTGGTTTGGACCCTGGTGATGTCTGTTGATGACGGAGAGAGGGAAGTACAGAGGACAAGAGAAACCCAGGCACATACATACTTAGGACAGACGTCCTAGAGAGATGAAAAGGGAAACAGTACTTTTTCAAGCACTGTGGATGGAGGTCAGGATGGTCCCAGGTGAGAAAGTCACCTGAGCTTCAGCTTCAGCATCAGTCCTTCCAATGAACAGTCAGGGTTGCTTTCCTTTAGGATTGATTGGTTTGATTTCCTTGCTGTCCAAGGGACTCTCAAGAGTCACAGTTCAAAGCATCAATTCTTCGGCACTCAGCCTTCTTTATGGTCCAAGTATCACAACTGTACATGACAACTGGAAAACCATGGCTTTGATTATGTGGACCTTTGTTGGCAAAGTAATGTCTGCTTTTTAATATGCTTGTCTAGGTTTGTCATAGATTTTCTGTCCACATTCACATGTCTATCTTGAATAGCAGCCATGACAACTGGGCAGGGTGTTGCAAATGGGGTCAGGGCTGGGCAGGTATCCCTGGTTCCAGAGTCTGTTTTCATATCAAAGTCTCTTGGGGTCATGTGAGCCTTTGTGTGAACCCTTTCCCAAATATGCATCACTTTTGCTTTAAAGTCACCCTCAGAGGTTTTCACGATCACATGCCCTATGCTTGTGTGGTTTCTTTGTACTGGCTTTGGGTTATAATTCTACATGTCCTTACTAAATTTCCTTGGTAAAGCCACCCCAACAATTCAGAGTGTAGGCTTGGGTTTTTTTTTTTTTTTTTGGTTTTGCTCAGGATCTGTGAACAAAAGTCCTCACTGCTCTTCCTGGCTCCAGATCACCCTGGGTAACAATATGGAACAGGGTGGGAGCTGTATTAGTGACCTGTGGCTGCCATAAGAAGTCACCAGAACTTGTTGGTTTCAGACAACAGAACCAGGCACGTGCTCTCTCATTTTTCAAGAGGGCAGAGGACAACTCCAGCCACCAGCACGGTTGTGCTCCTTTGGCAGGATCTAGAGCATCTCTCTGCACCACCCCCAGTGGCTGGGGATCCAGGTGTCCTTGGTTTGTGGCTACATCACTCTAGTCTCTGCCTCTGTCATCACATGGTCTCCTCTTCTCTCTGGGTCCACATATTCTCTTGTCTTCTATAAGGACATTTGTCACTGGATCGCGGGCCCACTCAGATAATCCAGGATGACCTCACCTCAGGAGTGTTAAATGAATTATGTCTGCAAAGACCCCTTTTCCAAATAAGGCAATGTACACAGGTCCCAGGGATCACACTGTGGATCTATCTTTTGGGGGACATCATTTAGCCATCTGTAAGTCCCAAGACAAGATCAGCATTATTATCAGAGTATGCGCTGTAAAGTTAGGTGCTACTGCCAAGACTTCAGTGAGACTTGATTCTCCCTGGGAATATCTTATTTCCCCTGTGATCATTTTCTCAGTTGGCTTGTAGTCATAGGATGTGATTATGAAGAAATGGAATAATTATTTTTTGTAAAAAAATGATCCTGACAAAATGCACATAAAAATGAGTAAGGCTGGCCTAAAATGTGTTACGTGGAATGTTTTCCAACTATACCATTTTTTTTCATCCTTAGAATCATTTAAAAAATTACATTAGACAAACCAGAGATCTTCTTTTAGAGCACATCTTTTACTCAAAGTGTCCAGACCCTGAACTTCTTTTTCCACACCTAACTTCACTATGTCTCTTATAGTGCAGTCTCCTAGGACTGCACTTTAAACAAAATAAAATTAATGCCCTGTTTGAAGGATATTGCCACAATAAGCCTCTTGCTACTAACTGATCATGGTTGAGGTATTGCTAAGAACTTTTATGATTGCCAGAAGGCTATTCAGTGTTGAGATAAGAGTTGCTGAGACCATCTTTTCTTTTAGATATTTGACTTCACTTTAGCTGTGTTTTCTAGGGAAATTTTAATAGGTTTTGTTGGTGATTTATTTTTTTCCTTTGTACAGTGTTCGAAAATCTTGCCTGAAAATCTGAGTCTGCAATGTATTTACCATCTGCTCAACTTGGAGTATGTGAATTTCATCCTGAGCTTCAAGAGGACACCTGTCTCCCTTTAAGGTGCTGGTCAGTCCTAGTGTTTGATGGACAATTACAGAAGCACATGCAAGCATTTCTTAGCAGAAATGGCCCTGGCACAGACTGGCTCCTGAGTCAAGGTGAGCCACCCACTGTGACTGCAGCGGGCACCACCCTGGGTGACATACCCCAGCTCCCCCACAGACTGGTCATGCATTTTAAAGGAAAACTAACTGCAAAAATAAGGGTAGAAATAAGTCTCAGGAAACCTCCCTGTATTCCAATTGAAACATCATAACCTCTTTGAAAGCACAAAAATTTTCATATTCAGTCAATCATCCTCACTCCACAATCAACTTCCAAACAAAATGGAATCGAAAGGAGAGAATGGAATTATTTATAGCATTGACTAGAAATATGTTCTCTCATTCTGAGCACAGATACAGAGTCCAAGATCAAATATCAGCAAACTGAATGCTGGTACATAAGTGCATGGACACACACATGCCCCTACATGTACACACTATTGAATCATAAGACAAGTGTTTGTTTACCATTTGTTGTTTTAATATAAAGGAACATATGAATTCAATTCAACTTAGTAGCACATTTTTAAATAACAGTCACATCAATAGATACACAAAATTAGGTAATATAATTCAATATCCAAAGATGAGTTTTTAAAAAACGAGCAAATTAGGAATAAAAGAGAATATCCTTAACACAATAAAACCCCAAGAAAATACAGATTGTTTTGAAATGATTACAGCAAATTTCAAGGCAAAACTCACTCCTTGGATGAATTAGTAAAAATAAAAACCCATGGACGAATTAGTTCAGGGTCAAACAAACTGGACACTGGAACAAAATAGGAAGTCCAGGTATAAAAACAGGCTTAGGGGCAGTGGAGTGAGATGGAGTGTCCTGTATACGTTGAGAGAAGTGAAGGGCATTCTATTCACACAAGTGGTGCCAGCATCTTCACCTTCCTGGCTGACAAATAAACTATTTCATCCTTACTTTTCATCATACCCAAACGTCAATTCAAAATTGACTATAAACTTAAATGCGAAAAAGTGAAATCATTTCAAGTGAAACAAAGCAAATCCCTTTAGATAAATGATAGCAAACTATTTTATGATTTCGAATGGAGACAAAATTTCTTGATTTGGACTAAAAAGGCACAGACCACCACCAAAACAAATGCTACCACATTTCATTACATTTAAAGCATCTGTCAAATGCAAGATACCTTAAGTAAAACAAAGACAGACACATTCTGGAATTATGTGCTAATAGCTTGTTAACTGATGGGATAGGAATATCTGAGTATGAAAAGAAAGACACTAAGAGTCAGAAGAAGAACAAAACAAACAACTGATGGAAAACCGACAATCCATAGAAGAGGAGATCTAGATGAGCAATAGACACAGAACAAGATGCAGATCCACTAGTAACTAAGAATGTACAAATTAAGACCACAGAGACGCTCTTTCTCACACATCCATCAGACGCGGAACTTCTGTCCTCTGCTGGGGGAGGGGGGACTGGAGGCGGAGAACCATCTGGTGACATCTGTAAGGCATACTCCACCATCCAAGTATTTATAAATTCAATGCCTAGGCACATAGCTTGAGCAGGGATTGTTCCTAAACTCAAGATGTCATGCGTACCTTCAGGCACTGCTTGTAATGACAATAAAGTGGAAACAATCTAATAGTCCATGAGTAGGGAGATAAATTGGAGAAGGAACTGGCAACCCATTCCAGTACTCTTGCCTGGAAAAATCCCATAGATGGCGGAGCCTAGTAGGCTACAGTCCATGGGGCTGCAAAGAGTCGGGCAGAAATGAGCAACTTCACTTCGCTCACTTCACTCACTTCATACTTTATCACTAGAGGAAGAAATGGCAACCCACTCCAGTATTCTTGCCTGGAGAATCCCAAGGACAGAGGAGCCTGTCGGGCCATGGTCCATGGGGTCACAGAGAGTCGGACACAACTGAAGTGACTGAACACGCATGCACGCAGGGAAATAAATAAATGATGACTTATTCACACAATAGAAGAGAATGTGGTAGCTAATGTGAACTGGAGCTACATATGCCAACATGGGTAAATCTCAGAAATTTAACACCAAGTGAAGAAAGGGAGAATGCTACTAGATCAAATAAGCAGTACCCTAGCATTTGTGTAATATTTCAGAATCCTCTTAAATATGATGCTATATATTGCTATTGACACTTACATTTATGGAGAATAGATTTAAAAACCACAGTGGATGTGATAGTTCGATCCTGACAGTCAGGACCTCTGAGAGGAGAGAGGGGGAGAGAGGGTGGGATAATGGTTCCAAACACAGAAAAGTAAAGATCCCGTTTCCTAGGTGCACGAGGTTGTGTGGGATCTTAGCCGGCAGAGCTGCCCACGTGGTCTGAGAGGTAAGGTGGGGTAAAGGCTGGACAGGTCCCACCTCCCTGTAACTTCATAGACAAAATACTGGGATATGAGCCTGGAGTTTGAAGGGCCCCCATCCCTCATATTTGGGCTCTTCAGTTGTCAACATAAAGCCAGTCAAGGCAGAGGGCCCCACACTCTTGGCCCTAGTCCAATAGCCACCCAATTCCCTATCTTCACACCTTCCATTAGGAAGGCCCCCCAAAAGGATCCCCAGCCTTCTGTACAACTAGAGATCACTGGAGGATTCAGAATTGGCCACAGAGGAAAACTGCTGGGCACATCCAAGAGAGCAGCAGGGGAGACAGCAGGAGGCAAGGAGGAAGCATTTCTCCTGCTTCCTTGGCTAAACTCTGGATGTGATTTTGGAGCTTGGGCAGCCATTCTGTGATACTGAAGAGAAGGCCAAAAGAATTAGAGAGACTGCAATGAGTTCCTCAGCTGACCCTAGGGGCCCTTCCTTCCATACATCTTCAGTAGGAGAATTAACCCTCTCTGTTGACTGTTTTCATTATGATTAAGTGATCTAATTAAAGGATTTTGTTTAGGTAGGGGTCATTTGTCAGAAAGTAACTAAGATACCTATGGAATCTAAGTAACGTGGAACCACTGGAGCTCTCCACTGAGGAGTGAGTACCAGACACCGTGTGTGTGCCAAGTCGCTTCAGTCGTGTCCAACTCTTTGTAACACTGTGGACCACAGCCCGCCAGGCTCCTCTGTCCTTGGGATTCTCCAGGCAAGAATACTGGAGTGGGTTGCCATTTCCTTCTCCAGGGGGATCTTCCCGACCTGGGGATCAAACCTGTGTCTCTTCTGTCTGCTGCATTGGCAAGAAAGTTCTTTACCAGGAGCACCACTGGGAAAGCCCACTGGACACTATACTCATAATATAGTCTGTGCCCATCTCTCTGGCCCTTTTCCCAGCACTAATTCTAGGGACAAGCAAATGGCTGGATCTGGGTTACTTTGAACCACCCTGGCCATGGCAGGTTTTGAATCGTGGGCATCAGCCCAAGAGAGGAGTCTTGAATGAACCCTCTGAGAAGTGTCCACTGCAGACTTGACTCTGAGATATTTACTCTGAGCGCTTGCCAGGCCCCACATCCTCCCTGCTTCCTTCCCCTCCTTCCAGTCTCTCCAGGGACTGGTTTTATGATTTTCGACAGGAAAGAGCAGGGATCATCAACCTGGAGCTGTGGAGCTGACAGTTATTAATTACAAATAAAACAATTACAAAAAATATTCACAGGATACAAGGTGATATGTTATTACACTGATTAAATAAAAGGCTACTCTCCAAATCCACAGTAAACATCAATATTTTTGCTTCCTTTTCACTGTTAAGTACTTTTTTCCCTCTTATCTTTAACCTCAACATTATTAAAACTGCACCAGGAATCTATTTAAAAAATCTCACTATGACATTTCTGTGGAAAAAAAAAATGACCTTAGCATTTTATAGGTACTGCAATCATTTGGCAGCATACAACATTTTTTTTCCTCCCCCAGTAAATCAACATTCTAGAAAATGCTTGTTTAAAACTCTTTATTCGATTGTCATTTGTAAGTGGGCCAGTGCTTCCAATCACAGAGAATGAAGAATGGCTAAATTGCAGACAATTTCCATGCTCAGGTGTCTTGCAAACTGTCTTTCATCTTGATCATGCCTCACATTTCATTTCCAAGGTGAGCTGAAACCTTTGCTGGGCTCAGAACTGTGTCTTAAGAGCCAAGGGTACAAGAGAATCCACAAGCTAATGAACAGAGTTGAAAAGTGACTGTATGTCACTGCAGGCATAAATCAAACTTTTTTTCCCCAAATGATTTGTGTTCAGCTTGTTCTTTTCTCATATTGCCTCTCAAATAATAGAAATAGAGTGTGTGGAATCCTTTTGTCTGTATCAGAAAGCCACAAATGATGGCCCTGCACCCATCTATCAACTGGCAGGAGTGACGATGTTCTGCTGGTGTCACAGCTTCTGCTGTTGATGATGGTGATGGTGTAGTTCATGAAGATGAGGATGACAATGATGGTGATGCTGATTAGTGCTTATAAAACCTGCAGAATCCACATATTGGAGGTTGAATGCTTTTCTAGGTACCCTGCTGAACACTCCCTTAATCCTCACAAGAAAGCCATATGAAGTAAATCTTCCTATTTTTACCACTATCAGTGGTCATAGTAATACCTCCATTAAATGGATAAGAAAAGTAGGCTCAGTGAATGGACACACCCAGTACCAACCCAGAAGTGGGGAACTTGATTAGGGTTAGTTAGTCATTTTGCAGAAATCCAGAGGGGAAAGAAGGATCAGGCCTGTGTGGAGGTAGTTAACTGCAGAATGGGCCTTTGTTAAGGAAACAAAAACATGCTTTAAATTTCTCATAAAAATTCCTATTTATAGAAGACATACTAATCATCATTTCTCTCACATGTTCAATATTAAATCAGCACTTAAGGAATGCAGATCGAGCCTTTACATTCGAGGCACTTTGGCCATCTGATGCTCAGAGGTGACTCATTGGAAAAGACCCTGATGCTGGGAAAGATTGAGGGCAGGAGGAGAAGGGGACGACTGTGGATGAGATGGTTGGATGGCATCATCGACTCAATGGACATGAATTTGCCCAAACTCTGGGAGATAGTGAAGGACAAGGAAGCCTGGTGTGCTGCAGTCCAAAGGGGATTAGGGACTTAACAGCAACAACAAGAGGCATGGTGGATAATTCTGCTTTTAGCATCAGCCCTGCCAGCATGGAACTCACTGGTAGAAGCAGCTCATAAAAAAATCTGCTGCTGACATGGATAAATGCAAACCTAGGAGCTGCAGACCCACCCTGTGCCCACAGCTGAGGGGCCCAGGGAAGACACCAGATTCTGAATCAGCCAAAGCCTGCCTCCTGGACGGAAAATTGGGAAGGTGAGACCAAGCAGACTAAAGAGGCTGGTCACAGAGCTTCAGAGCTTGGGCCACTGCCCTGGCCAGCCAGTACCACACACCTACAGGATCTTATGGCAGAGGGAGAAGTCAAGAAGGAAGCAGAGAGGGGGGCCCTGGGGCCATGGGGTGTGTGGTGGGGACTTCCTGATCTTCCACTGCCAGTCCATGGGGCCTGACTGGAGACTGCCTGATCTTTAGACAACCTTCTCCCTTTTCCTGAACTAGTTAGGGTGGAATTCTGTCTTGACTAGCTCAACAGTCTTGGAGAAAAGTCTGTTATTGTGGATATGCTGCCTAAAAGTTTCAGTATATGCATTTTTGAAGTTGAACTCAAATTGCTCCTTTGAAAATAGTTTTCCTTTTACTTCGTGATTCTCTTAACTTTGGTTGAAATAAATGCTACACTAGACATTTCAGGAAAAACGATAGGTACATCCCTCATCCTGCAGCCTGCGGTCTACTTGGAGGAGACAGGGGGGTAGACAAGGACCAGTGATGATGTGAAGCTCGTCCGTGGCCTGGTGTGGGCCTTGGAGACCAGATGCCCAGGCACCTGAGTGATCCCTGGGGAGAAGCCACACTCAAAGGTCCTGGAGAGACAGTCTGATGCCCTCTAAACAATCAAAGAGTCTACATAGCGTGCCTGAAATACAATAGAAACTCTTTCTAGATCATCCTCGGATACAATCAAGTTAACAGGAATAATCGAGAACTCACACCAGGAAGTGTTTCAATAAAGTGTGTTTGGCCATCACATCAGAGCATGACTATCCCCTTCGGAACCCTCTCTGGTTCCAGGTCTCCACTTAAACCCCGTCTTGTCACAGAAGCAATTCCTGACCAACCGTGAGCACACGCAGCATCCTTCTCCACCCATACACTCCTTCGGCCCCACTTATTTTTTTCTTCTAAGCATCTATCATGCCTGTGTGCCTGCATGGTTCCCCTCTCCCAGGATGTTAACTCCCTGGAAACCCAGGCTCCTCGGACCTGGATGCTGTGTCTACAAGCTCTGAGAACCCTGCCTGAAGCCTAATGGGCTTACCACAAACACTGGTTGAGTCAATAAATTAATCTTAAAGAAAACATGATCATAGACCCACCAACAACATTCAAGTTCCAACAACAAGCCAGCAAACCTACACCACCAATGTAGTGATAAATAGCACATATCATAAGATATGCCTCAGCCGAAATGGTTCACAGTGGTAACTTTACCTGATCTGCAGGATGGCCCCGTGAGTAGGTAGGAGGGTCCTCATTTCCAGGTGAGCCAATGGAAGCTCCTCAGGGTAACATGGGTGACTTGCTCAGCATCTCTCAGACTCTGCAGTGTGGTCTCTGGCAGGAACAAGATTCCCTTCTAGGTCCATTTAATTCCAAAGCATGAGTCTGCAGCTCTCCCTTCTCCACCTGCAGAAGGTAGAGTTCAAGAGGTTTAATAGATTTTCCTAATTTCCAGAATGGTTTCCACAGATCTAATTGATTTTGTGTCTCCATCCCTTCCTGTACAAAGGCCTCAGGGTTCCAAGTGTCCTCAGGTTCTGGGGACACCCACCAGGGATCTCTGGAGGTCAACCCTTGCCTCTCTCCACCAGTATTTGAAGCGACAGACACCCACGAACACCAGACTCCACTGGAGGTGCTATTTCCATAGGGAATGGATTTAACAGGGGCATCATTCCATATTAGTGCTTTTAAACAGTGGACTGAATTCTGCACTGAGATTTGATTGGATTCTCTTTTCTGCAACATGGTTCCCAGATCCATCATACAAAACCCAGGCATCCGTGCTTCTGATCTCTTTGTATGTTGGGTTTTCTTAGCAACACACTCCAAAGACCCTAAAGATATGGGAAATGTTATTAAATTCTTTCCCCGTTATGCTAGTTAGTTAGGTTATTATTTTCTCTTTGAAAAAAAAAAAAAAACAAACAGAAAGCCAACAACTCATTATTGCAAACGGAATTTGAAAATTCTGAGAAAGGTTTTTGCTTTGGTTTAGTTTTTGCCTCGAGGGACCCAGAGGTGCTAATTCTCCACCCCAGCTATCCTCGCATCCCCTGTGCTGGGGTTAAAGTTCCTTCTACCTCCATTCCCTTCCCACCCACTGATGGTACCCTTTCCCAATAGACACATAGGAGCCTCGTGGTGACCCTTCACTTCAGTCTGACTATCTAAGGAACCTTCCAGGCTTTAATAGCTGCCTACTTCTCATCACTCAATTAACCTCTTATTGGTTAAGGTTTTCTCACCCAATATTCCAGATTTACTTTTCTCCCTAGAGAGCATGTAGGCACAGTGGTACTAATGATATGACCATATGTTCAAAAGAAATAGCTTATTAGAAGCATTGTTGCCTGAGAAACACAGGCTGGTATGTTTTTCCACTCAATTATACTTTTCCATAAATATAATTTTAACTTGGTTTTCTCCTAGGCTTAAATACAAAATAACCGTCTAACTTGCCTGATGCACTTTCAGAATCAAAACAGTAAACTATATAAATTTTTTTTCCATATTATGACCTGTCACCTGAGGATAGGTCCCCCTAGGCTAATGAGCACGAAGCTTACAATCCTTTAAAATATCTTGGCACACCAATATTGTTTGTGGGAATGTAAAATGGTGCAGCCACTCAGGAAAAATATTTGGTAATTTCTCACAAAACCGCCTATGCAACTACCATACACCCCAGCAACTGCAGTCTTGGATATTTTCCCCAGGAAAATGAAAACTCATATGCATACAAAATCCTGTGCATGAGTGTTCATAACAGCTTTACATATATCAGCCCCAAAGTGGAAACAATTGAGGTGTCTTCCAGTGGATGTTTAGAAGATGGTGACAATAACCCTGTATGTGAGACAGCAAAAGAGATGCAGATGTATAGAACAGTCTTTTGGACTCTATGGGAGAGGGCAAGGGTGGGATGATATGGGAGAACGGCATTGAAACATGTAAATGATCATATGTGAAATGAATCACCAGCCCAGGTTTGATGCATGATACAGGGTACTCAGGGCTGGTGCACCAAGATGACCCAGAGGGATGGAATCAGGAGGGAGGTGGGAGGGGGTTTCTGGAAGGGGAACACATGTATACCCATGGCGGATTCATGTCAATGTATGGCAAAACCAACACGATAATGTAAAGAAAAATAGATAAATAAATATTAAAAAAAAACACAAATGCAGTCCATCCACATGGATGTGCACACAAGAATTAAGAGGAAGTTTGAAGGAATTAGGTGAAAAAAAGTCAATGCAAAAAGATAAGACTCTATGTTCTATTTATACAAGGTTCTTGAGACAACAGTGTTTAGAAATGGAAATGAAACTGGTTGTTTCTGGCATAGAAAGAAGGGGAGGAGGTTTGAAAAGACAATGAAGAGAATTTTGTGCTGATAGAAATATTCTGAATTTTGACTGTGTCAATGCCTACATTTCGACAGTGAGATTTACTATATTTTTCAAGATGTTACTGAAGGGTAGCAGAATATGGCACTCCAAAACATACTGCTTTGGTAAAAAGATTATTTTGAACTAAAGGCAGCTGAAGAAGCAGCAGATACAATGAAGGCTCTCTGTCTTCTTTTTATTTCCCTAAAAGCAGGACATACGTTTATAAAGATGCTCCCACCTGTATCATTTAGGAAGGACAGAAAACAATGACCAGAGGCCACTCGAGACTATTATCAGCCCAGAGATGGCAGCAGGGGAATGTACCAATATTAGCATATATATCTTTTTTCCACTAGTTCTCTTATATATTTATTAATGCATGCATGCATGCTAAGCCGTTACAGTCATGTCCAACTCTTTGTGACCCTTTAGACCGTAGCCCTCTAGGCTCCTCTGTCCATGGGATTCTCTAGGCAAGAATACTGGAATGGGTTCCAAGAGCTCTTCCTGACCCAGAGATTGAACCTGTGTCTCTTACATCGTCTACTTGGCTATTTACCACTAGCGCCACCTGGGAAACCATATATTTATTAATACTTTCCTACAATTTTCTGCTCCTAGAAATTCAAATTCCTTATTCCTTTGTCTTGACGCTTCTTTACAAAGTGTATTCTGCTGTTAAGATGTTATAGAAACCCAATTCTAACCACCTTTTAGAATTACTTTCCACTGATTACTCCCCTGGGCATGTGCCCAGGCACATGTTAATAAGCTTCTGTTTGTTTTTCTCTTGTTAATCTGTCTTTTATTGTTCTAATTTGCAGCATCCCAGCCAAGGAACCCAAGATAGGTAAAGGAAAAAGATGTTTTTCTCCTAGTTACAACTAAGGAAAACTGAACAAAGGGTATGCGGAATCTCTTACAATTTCCTGCAATTATATGTAGATTCTCAATTCCCTTAAAATAAAATTACAAACACATTGGCAAATTTTTCTCTAAAGGGAAATGTCAAATTTTCCTACCAGACAATAGTTAAAAAGCCAAACTGTAAGACTAGGTCCAACAGCTTAATTTCTGAGAATCAAATAGGCATTCATCTACAAAAGAAACTTCCAAAACCTGCCCTTAAAAGTGATGACAAGTTCTGACTAGAGATAAAAAAATAAAGTTCTTTCTTGATAGTTCCACTTCCTTTCAACTCTGCTCTGGGCCAAGTGACCACTGAGGTTAATTCAGATTAGGTGTTAATGTTTGATCTGAGGTGTTACCTCTCCTAACTACTCTTTGCATTTCATTGGAAAGTTTAAAGTTAACCCAAAGGAGAGTTTTAGGGGAAGCTCGAAGGTGGGGACGTTTCTTTGATGCCCCTCCAGCCCACAGAAATGACCCCCTTGGCTACCAACCTGCCCCCATCTGACACTGTCCTGTCTGAACTCAGGATCGCTGATGACCAGGCAAGGTTGGACCAGCTGGTTGCCTGGCCAAGGGTCTTGCTGAGGCGCAGTGGGATCTGCTTCCTCTGTGACTCACATTTAAATCTGTAACGGAGTTTTTCTCCTGGCAAGGCTGCTGTCTTCACTCCCGCCTTGTCCGCTGGGCGTTCGATCTTGAGGATCAGGTTGGAAGTCGATGCTTTGATTGTCTTTGATGTTTTCAAAGGCAGAGAAGGCTGTCGTCTTTTCAAGTGGCACTCAGCTCTAGGTAAAGAATGTTTCTGATTTCTGGAGTGTCTATCAGAGGCAATTATACCCTGATTGACCCGTTTGCCATTCAAATATCTCCTAGCACTTGCTCCCATGTTGGGAAGTGAAGATCTTATTTCTAGTCTTCTACTCAAGCCTGCCTGCTTTGAGAGTTCACCAGAGTTCTAAACTTTGGGGATGAAAAGCACCAGATGGTTGGTATTTTTTTTCTGCACAGCTGACATTTTTCAAAATCAATATTTTAAGCCCAACACAGAGAACACAGAATCTTGTCTTTATTTCAAAACAGGTATGAAAAATAGCCAGTCTGCATAGATACAGTGACAAGTGCTAGAGATTCAAAGACAGAAAGAGATGTGGCTCCTGCCCACGAAGAGTTTACAGTCTGGATGTGTAGTGGGGCAGGGAGTCGGGGTGTGGTGAGGGTCCCTAAGATGAATGTTATGACACATAATGTGGCACACGGAGTATTGTGATCGCCATGTTGCCGTGCCCTTGACACGTAGAGGTATTAACTTGAAGGGTTATCATCCAAGCAGATGATACTCCTCTTAAAAATTAATTTTTCATTGATTATTAATCAGGATATACTCTTCTCCCACATCCATATGATTTTATTACCTGCTTTCCCACTGGGGCATTTCCTTTTTCATTGCTGTTTTATTCTGTAATTTTAAAATTCTCTATTATGGAGTAGCTCCAATGTACTAAGACCTAGAGTTTTAACCTTCCTGTACATTCAGATTTGGGAGGACAAGAAATGTTGATGTTACTAACAAGCCCACTATCCCCCCTTCATCTCTTTTCCCTCTCTCTCCAGGAGTAACCAGAGTCCTGATGTTTAAAGACAGTTTCCTCCCTATGCTTCTTTTTCTATTTTTCACATATGTGTGTATCTGTGACATGTAGTTTGTATGTTTTATTTGTAACTAAACTGTATCAGATTGTTTATAACCATTTGAAGCTTGCTTTTTCTCTCATGCCACCTTATGCTTCTGATGTTTTTTAGATGGATCAATATTTACACCAATTCACTTCAGTCTCTAAAACAGAGTTTGGCAAACTTTCTGCTAAAGGATAGAAGGTAGGTATGGCAGGCTTTGTGGCCACAGTGAGTTTGCTGATGTCTGCTCTGCAGTATTCCATTGCATACCAGAATTTGTATACATTTCCTTATTATTTTTTAAAAATCGCTCTCAATATTTTATATTATTAAAAATGCATCACTAAACCTATGAGTACATTGTCTTCTTGTGCAAGTGTAAAGAGGTGGAAGATATTTATCTGGAAATTGTTGGTTTGACTTTCCCCTCCATGAACTGAGAGAGCAGCTCTATCCACAGTAGATGACATGTGAGCAGAAAAATGAATATCATTGGTTTTATAACAGTCAGTGCAATCAGGGTAAGAAACAGAAACATTTTTTTAAGGTGTTGAGATGTTAGGGGTAATTTGTAACCATAGTGATACAGAGATTATGCTGTAGGATTTAATCCTTCCATCAATCCTTCAGTGAGGATCTGCAAATGTAAAACTTGTAGTTTCTTTATGTCTGAGAAGTTCTTTATCCACCCTCATCCTCAGACAATGGTGTATCTGGGTTTACATTGATAGAAACTTATCATTTCACGATTGGAAGCCTTCTAGCTTATCGGTGTGCTTGATGAAAAAGATGTAGTACCTAATTTTTGTTTCTTTTAAAATATTTTCTCTATGATTGCTCTTGAGATTTCCTTAGTTTCTTTAGCATCCTGCCGTCTCCTCACAATAAGATTAATTGAGATTTATATTATTTATGAGCCTGTCAGTGTGTAGATTCTTGTTCTTCGACTCTGGAAATTTCTGAAGCATATGCTCTGATTATTGCTTCTCCTGCAATCTCTTTATTGTCATAGCTGAAAATCCTACTGGATGTATTTTTGAACCTGCTCAATTTACTGGTCTCATAACATCTGCCTCTTCTTTTTTCATCTTTATAAATCCCTGTAGTGCATTTTGGGAAATTGTCTAATTTGGGTGGCTTATGAAGAAGGTGGAAATTAAATGCCAATAACAAGAACGTTGGAGACTTAGGAAGGAATGATCAGAGTTAAAGAGTGCTGAGGTCTATATGCTCTTTGACAGGATAATATATACATTAATTAATTTTAGACTTTGAAGGTTAAATATCTAATGTTAAATTTTTAAGGGTTGCTAATAAAGGAATAGAAATAGAAGGCAAATCTGATGAAAGATTAAAAATCAAAAGGAAAGTGACGATTAGTCCATCAAATGCCATAGGAAGGAGAAAAGTCATCAAGACATTATGATCATATAAACTTACCAAAATATTTCAAAAAACACAATAACTAGATTATATTGTTTAGTCAAAAGTAGGCAATTTTCAGACTGCATTAAAAAATCCAACCAATTTATCCTTACAAAGATAAATTTAAAATGTAAGTTCCCCCAAAATTCAAAGTAAAAGAATTTAAAAACATACACCATAAAAACACTATCCAAAAGAAAAAAACTAAGGTAGCTATATGAATCTGACACAATGGGCTTTGTGGTAAAAGAGGTTATTAGGGATGAAAAGGTTATAACATCATGAGAAATGTGATGATTTACCGGAAATACCATACACACACAATCCTGAACTTGTATGCACCAGACAGCATAACTTCAAAATGAATTAAAAAATAATGTAGACAGAAAACCAAGAGGATGCCAAATCAGCAGTGATGAGAAAAGCAATGCAAGTTTCAATAAATGATAGATAAAACAATAAGTGAAAAGAATACAGACAGGTGTCAATTAGTGGAAAATAGGTCCATGAACCCAACAATTAAATACTTTCTTTCCAAGCAGTCTGTGTATATTCTAAAACACAAGGCAAGTCCTCACAGATACCAAAAAAATCAACTTAGAGCACCCCAGAGAGTTGAGTTTTTGCAGCTAGCATGAGGTAGAATTTGACTGAAAGATTTAGGGCTTCTCTGATAGTTCAGTGGTAAAGAATCCACCTGCCAATGCAGAAGACATGGGTTCGACCCTTGATCTGGGAAGATCCCACATACTGTGGAGCAACTTAGCCCACACACCACAACTACTGAAGCCTGTGTGCCCTAGAGCCTGTGCTCTGTCCTCAGCAAGGGAAGCCACAGCGATGAGAAGCCCGCACACCGCGACTAGAGAGTAGTCCCTGCTCTTGGCAACTTAGAGAAAAGCCTGAACAGCAAGAAGGATCCAGCCCAGCCAAAAATGAATGAATAAACAAGATTATTTTTTAAAAAGAGATAAAATATTTAGCACAAATCTTGACATGTAAGGTTAAATGACTATTATTGTGTTGTAAATATTATTCGTAAATGGCCTCAACTTACAGATCTTCCTTATTTCTCTGTTTTTAGTCACCTTTCTTGACTTTTCAAAATAGGTAAATCAATCTCTCAGCCAGTCAACTATTGCATGAGTTGGAATTTCCATAACAGAGTTGAGAACCGGGTTCAAAACTCAGATGCAGGGCACTCATTTTAGCTATCAGGATGCTGTACAGTAAGGGATAGTGTCTGCCCATCTCGGGCATTTTCCCCCAATAGTGTTGAGAGCTGAAATTTCTCATTTTTTTCACTCTCATCCTGGATTCTGTTGGGTTCTGCTTCCTGATCTCTTGCTAAAATATCCAGAAGGTTGAGAGGCTGCTGAACGAGAAAACTGTCTAAGGTGCCACTGCCTCTCTGGTTTTACAGATGATGTTCTTTCAGAGGCAGCTCGTCATGTCCTGGTTTCTGTGAGTTGGGTCTTCACTCCTGGTCCATGAGCACTGATTCAGGCTCCTTGGAGACCGCTCTGGAGTCAGGAGAGGACCCAGCTCTCTTCTCCTTCAATTTGGAGGCTGACTTCCAACCATCTAGACAGCCTGTTCTAAACATCCGTGGACCCCACAGAACCTCTCTGTGGAACAGCCAGTCTTTCTGAGGCAGCGCTGTGCTTCAGCTCAGGCTCCAGTAAATTGCTGGATCTCATGGAGTTTCATCAGGCACACACATCTCTTTTCAGTGCCCAGGCTCTGTGTCTCTAGATATTGGGCTGTAGTCCAACTCTCAGTTTTATTTGCATGGTTCCCTGTGCACTGTTATTATTGTCCAGTCACTTAGTCATGTCCACCTCTTTACAGCCACACAGACTGCAGCATGCCAGGCTCCTCTGTCCTCTACCCTCTCCCAGAGTTTGCTCAACTCATGCCCCTTGAGTCGATGATGCTATCTAACCATCTCAACTTCTGCAGCCCCTTCCTTTTTTTGCCTTCAACCTTTCTCAGCTTCAAGATCTTTTCCAATGAGTTGATGCTTTGAATCAGGTGGCCAAAGTTTTGGCACTTCAGCTTCAGCATCAGTCCTTCCAAAGAGTATTCAGAGTTGATTTCCTTTAGGATTGACTGGTTTGGTCTTCTGGCAGTCCAAGGGACTCTCAGGAGTCTTCTCCAGCACCACAGTCAAAAAGCATCAATTCTTCAGTGCTCAGTCTTCTCTATGGTCCAGCTCTCTTTATGGTCCCTTGCACTGTATACAGCAGAAAGTCCTCATAAGTGTGGCCCTAGGTTTCCCTTTTTAATGCTGTTGTAGGTTTCCCTTTGTTCCTTTCAGCAAAAATTTTGTTCGTGGCACAAGATATCTACAATCAGTTCTCCATTTTATCAAGATGCCTCTCATTCATTTTATGATTAGATGTGAAACTGGATTTTAAATCTAGACGAGGAATCAAATCCAAGATAATCCTTCTGCCCATCATTTTGGTACTTCTGGTTTGAATAATGTAAACATCATGTAGCTCAGAAGTAATCAGCAAAGGTCTCCCAACACCATGGAGATTGTTTCTGGCAGCAGAAAAATACATTAGTTTTCCATTTCTATAAACTGAATGCTCATTTAGAAGAAAAATGAAGTGTTTACTCTGAAACTACATATCATTAAGCAGATATTTTTGAACATTTGAATCAGAAATATGTTTGTAAAAACTCTGCACCCAGACATAAACCCATATGGCATCATGGTTATTTGCTTTTGGCATGCCAATTTTGCAAGTTTTGTGTTTTCCTTTTCTTTCAGATTTGGAGTGAACACTCAAGAGATTGCAAGGAAGTTCTCAGTTTTTCATTAAAAAACAATTAAATAGTAAAAGGAGTAACATGTAATTACAAATTGTATCTTGAATAGAGATAAGGGGAAGGTTTCCAAACTGGAACCATTTTACCACCAAGGGGGCAGGTTGTGAGGTCTGGAGACATTCTCAATTGTCACAACAGGGGACACTACTGTCATCTCATGTGCAAAGACCAGAGATGCCTCCAGAATTCCACAGTGCACAGCAGAGTCATCCAGCCCCAAATCAGCCAGTTATGAACAGTGTCAAGGTTGAAGAACCAAGAATAAGGAAAAGCTGATCTGTCTAGGTTTTCAGAGAAGCCATATTTATGGAATCCCAGAGAAGCTATGCTCTCCTTCCTCCAGGAAAATGTACACACCCCTTTTGATCTTACATGTCCCTCTAAGACAGGCCCCTGACCTAAGGCATGTCTTAAAATCTTTCAGAGTGTGAATGATTGGTCTGGCATTTGCAGAGCAGCCGTGGGTCTTTAAAAAGACACTGGCTTTAGGTGAAAATGTCTAGTTTCCAGCCAGCACTGCTACCTGACTGTGGAGAGAAAATTCTTTCATCTCTTTAAGTTTCAGATGTGTCATCCATGAAAGAGTTAATGACACTGACCACACAGAGATATTTAGAAGAAAACTAAGATCATGATAGCATGGTACACGCTGGACATGGCAAACACAATCAAGGGATAATGTTAGTTTTTAATATTTCATATACTTTCTATTTTGCCATAGATGTTTGAGCCTCCAAATCCATTTTTTCAAGTGCAGCTTTTTTTTTTTTTTTCTTATGGTGTACTAAAATAAAAAAGGCACAGTGTAAGTAACCTTTATTCTCCCCTGGGTGCTTTTATCCTGCCTTTATTTACCCATATTT
Organism: Antilocapra americana; assembly: GCA_007570785.1. NCBI lineage: Eukaryota > Metazoa > Chordata > Mammalia > Artiodactyla > Antilocapridae > Antilocapra > Antilocapra americana. The sequence goes on along the minus strand of ML660204.1, from coordinate 6,214,489 downwards.
GTTTTTCCTTATCCGTTCCCCCAATTCACCTGCTGCAACTGCAAAGCAATTGAAATCAGAGCAAAGAAGAATCACTCAGGAGCCTGCCCAGGGCTGTAATCAAACCCTGTGAATGTTTCCATCCTTCATATCAAAGCCAGAGAAGCATACAAGTTAGAGGAAGGGAGTTACCATTTAAATCATTGTAACGGCCGTAGCCTTTCTTCTTGGGAAGTAAAAGCTAGAATTAATATTTTCAACAGTAAAGAGGGAAAAGTGGACCCAGTGAAAATGGGAATGGGCATTTACCTCTAAAAGGGAAAATTCTTCCTTAAAGCCTCATCCAGAAACAGAAATCAGGAAGCCAGGAGCCCTAGCTTCTGGGTTAAAATATTAGGATTTCAGCTTCCCTGGTGGCTCAGTGGTAAAGAATCCACTTGCTGGTGCTGGAGATGTGGGTTTGATCCCTGGTCCAGAAAGATCCCACAGCTCACAGAGCAACCAAGCCACAACTATTGAGTCTGTGCTCTGGAGCCGCCACAGCTAGAGATAGCCCCCACTCCCAGCAACTATAGAAAGCCCATGTGCGGTAAGGAAGACCCAGCACAACCCAAAGTAAATAAAATAAATAAATCTTTAAAAATATAAATTAGGGTTTCTTCATCTTCTCCCTCCTCTTTGTACCCCAGGACAGAGAAGGGACATTACCTTTAACAGAGAGGGGAAGCCACCCGTGTTTAGCAGGCATGTATGGTGGTGGTACTGGAGCCATTCATTGGAGTAATTCTCTCAAAGGCACTGAAGGGATCATCCCATTGTCCCCACTTCACAGGTGGGGAACCAAAATTGAGACAGATTGAGTGCCCTGTTCAAGCCCCCTACACCCAAGTAGATGATGAGGTCAGAGCTTCATTCGACTCTCTGACCCAGGACACTTCAACCATGTGAAGGCCTTTGTGCAGGGAACCAGAGGGTTTATATATCTGTAACACATATCATTAGGGCTTCCCAGGTGGTGCTAGTAGTAAAGAACTTGCCTGCCAATGCAGGAGACATACGAGACTGGGTTGGGAAGGTCCCCTGGAGGAGGGCATGGCAACCCACTCCAATATTCTTGCCTGGAGAATCCCATGGGCAGAGGAGCCTGGTAGGCTATAGAATATAGAGTCACAAAGAGTTGGACTCAACTGAAGCAACTTAGCACGCACACACTTTGTACTGTACCTAAAGTCTTTATCTCATCTGTGGGAGTGAAGATCATAAATCTCAGAGTGAGAGACTAACAAGAATGCACAGAGCCAGGCAGCCTTGACTTTGGTTTACACGTTCTTCTTCCCTGTATGTGGCCAGAGTCTATTTTAAGAAAGGAGAAATACTAAAAGCACTTACAGCTTTCCAATCAGCTTTCTGAGACCTTGGTGTTGTTAATTGCCTACTGTATCTGTCATTACTACATTTTTTTTTCTGGCGTATTTAGATAAAACTCTATATGCTAGTTAATTAGAATGATTAAAGAAATGAGGCTGCTTTAAGTCACCCTGTTATTACATTAAACAGGAATTCACCACGTGTGGAAAAGGATGTTTGGGCTTTTTCTATGGGCGGCCAGATAACATGCCCCAATTTTCGCAACCGTGGTCGAGCTAAAAGGCTGAAGAATCGCACTTCAGGTGTGAAATGGAGGTTGTGTTGGTTAACACCATCCCGGGGAAAACTGCATAAATGCATTAAGGCAGGCAATTTGGGGCATGTTTGTACAATCTCCTGGAAGTGGGGTGACATTTACGGAGAAGTGTCTTGCTTATACTGAAAAACGGCTCAGTTCTGCCCACTTCCAGGGAGAGCTGCTTTCACAGCCGGACTGGGGTTGTTGTCCTCTCTACCTTGAGGTTCTGGATGGCCGACGTCACTGGATGCCTGGACCCTCCCTCCATGCTGTGTGCCCGGCTCTGGGCTAAGCCCTGTCCCTGAGATGTTCCATGTGACCCTCACAGACTATTGTCATCTGCAAAGAGCACAGGCTGCCCTGTCAATGCCGCACCATGTAGGAAGTAGCTGAGTGTTTGCCTGAATCCAGCATCCTTGACAAGCACTGGCCAGCAACTTGGGGTTTGGGCACAGTTGTCAAGTAGTCTGGATCAAATTCTGGTTTCCCACTAAGGAGTTCAAGGACCCTTGACACCTACTTAACCTCTCTGCAGCTCAGCTCTCCTGCCAGCAGTGGGGAGAACCACTCTGACCTCAACTGGCGCTGTCCAGACCAGGAAATTGTGCGACGTCCTAACTGCCACTTCTCTCCTGGAATCATCTCCTCCTCAGTCTCTTAGCCCCTTCAGAAGACTGGGGAGAAGCAAGGGCTTCTAGCTGTGGGATTTGATTGCTAAAAGGGGCAGGATGTGGAGGCTTGGGAGAGATGGAGCATGGCCTCCCAGATGGGGAAGGGGGACCCTGAAGTGGGTCATGGGTGACCCTGGTTCCACCTCTGTGCCCTGACCCCACTTCCCTGCAGGTGTCTGGACCAAGAGGGCACAGAGTCATGCCGACCTTCCAAGGAAGATCCAGGAAGTGAAGCAGGACTGAGTTTCTCAAAACAGCAGAATGTCTATCCTTCCCCACGGCCTCTAGGGTCTTCGAGCCAGAGAGGAGCTTGCTTCTGGGTGAGTAAGTGTGGTCTGTGCCCCCATGGAGGAGCAAACACATGGCTGGGAAACCTGTGTCACCCCAAACAGGCTGACATAACGGGCCCCACCTCCAGGCCTGCTCCACCTTCACTCTGGATCCCCCAGGGTCTATGCTGACTGCTGATCCGTTTGTCTGTGGATCAGAGTTGAGGTGGGAGACTCATGGCTCAAGCCTCAGCTTTGCAACCATCTGGCCGGATGACCTTCCAAGTCTCAGAGCCCTGATGGGCAGTTTTGGTCACACCACAAGCACCCAGTGCCAGCTGGTGTTTATCGGGCACTTGCTGTTGGCCGGCAGCACCCGTTGCCTGGACGCCTCCCACACCAAGCCCTTCACACATGTTCTGGCATCAGTCCCCATGGCGGCGCAGACACACCCATTTTGTGGACAGTGACAACTGCTCAATAAATATTTATGTCTATATTTACAATAATGATAATTACTTTTATGGCACAAAATGAGGATTTCAGGCAGCTTTATTGCTTAGAGGATAATGTTTAGTAGTTTTTAGTGAGATAGGTGATAACTCAAGTCCTCACCAGAAGACCATCATTTTGTTAAATGTTCCTCTTCAACTTCCAGGGCTTCCCAGGTGGCTCAGTGGTAAAGAACATACCTGTCAAGCAGGAGACAGGTTTGATCCCTGGATCAGGAAGATCCCTTGGAGGAGCAAATGGCAACCCAATCCAGTTTTCTTGCCTGAGAATCCCATGAACAGGGAGCCTGGCAGGCTATGGTCCAAGGGGTTGCAAAGAGTCAGACCTAACTGAGCACACATGGACCTTCAACATATGTATCATGAGTTAGTCTAGTAGGTGATGTTTTCATGTTGCAGAAAAATAAGCTTATTGTACCATAGCATCCATTGTGGTAACAGGGTTTCTAGACTTCAATACTATAGACTGGAAAACAATTCTCTGTTGTGAGGGATCCTTGGCCTCCAACCACTCAATAGCAACAGCCAGACTCTCCAAACAGTCAGACATCCCCAGATGGGTAAACTGACCTGATTGAGAACCACTGCCTTGCATCAGTTATCACAAATTTAGGAGTGGGGTCTAAGTGCTATGAAAGATTTTTGTTTTTTTTTCCTTTGTTTTTTAATTAAAAAGTTTTTTCCCAACAAAGAGATATTATCAATATGTCTAAAAGTGACTTCTTAAAAACTTTTGCCTTCCTCTCATTCAGTCTGTGTCCTTTGAATGTGATTTCTCTGGAGTGTGGGGATGCCAGGTCAAGATGGATGGGATAATTAATGGACGTCTAACTGCTGAGGTCACCTCTGCTTCAAGGCTGGTGCCAGGCACGTTTGTCTCATCTTAGATAGACAGATGCTGCCCCTGATTATATTTGAAGAAGAAAGAAAACATGTAATTTGATTATCTGCATGGAGTGGCTGTGGCGTAGATAATCCCATCCTCTCAAACGGAAGAATTGTTGCCACAAGTTAGAAGAAGAAGCAGTGTCTGGCTGAAGGCAGTGTGGTGTGATAGAAATTAATGATGCTGCCTGGGTGGATGGCTGGTTACATCTTTTCTGGCTTTAATGTCGTCTTAACCATGCATCTGTGCTAACCTGCATGACCCTAGAGGCAGTCTGTCTTCATCTCCGCCCCGCTAAAGCAGATTTAGCACAACTGATGAGATGGAGATGCAGGATGCCCTCTACATGCTGGTATGGCCCCTGAAAACTTACCTATGCTCAGAAATAAGGTCTCATAAGGAAACACACAATCCTGAATCTGTTGTTCATCTGATTCACAAAACCCAGGAACTGCCAGGATTCCAAGTACCAAGAAAGCTGGCATTTGGGAAGACGCCTACACCAGTGCATCCAGCTTATTTTCTCTCCCCTGGCCTCATTTGTGTGACTTTTTCTCTGCAGATGCATCCAGAGCCTGGGAATGACAACTGTAGTCTCTGGTCATTGGTAGGAACAGGCTGGAGAAGCTCAGTGTTGGCAGATATAAGTCAGCTCAACCTGGAAGAGCGAGTCTGAGCTCTTCCCCACTGATGAGAAGAGTAATCAGAAAATGAAGCTCTAAGTCACAAGAGCTCACTGACCTGGGAGCACAGAAGTAATGCTTGCAGCAAGAGTGAATTGATGAAAGAATGAGTGGATGAGATCATCAGTAAATCTCCTGTGATGTTAAAAGAAATAAAGAAATCCGTCTCTTAAAAACAAATGACAATAACAATACTAAATGTAACACTCATCACAGGCTGATCACCACTGTAAGTGCTTTACATATTAGTAACACACAAAACATAAGTACTGTTTTGATCCCATTTTGGAGATGGGAAAATTGAGGCACAGAGAGATTGAGCCACTTGTCTGAGGTCACAGAGCTTGTCCATGATGGTGCTGGGTGCCTGAGTCTGCACTCTCAGGCACATCACTCTATTTCCCTATATTGTCTGATTGTTTGCATTACTAAAGGGGTCCGCATTTCATGCAAACATTAATTGATTAGGAATTTTGAATAGTGAACATTCCTCTTGTTGGTTTATCACAATTAGGACGGGAAGCAGAGATGGGGAAAGTCACTCATTCAACCCCTACTGGACACTCATTTGGGAAAGCACAATGCAAGTAAACGGGAAAACTGAATTCAATTTGCTACAGTTCCATTGGCAAGCACTTGCAAATCCCTGAGTGAAATGATGAGGGGTTTCCTTCCTGGATGCCACCCTTATTCAGACTTGTTGGGGTCACATGATGATATGCTGGGTCAAGAATAAAAATGGGTTTCTTGCAGCAAACCCCTCCTCAGCTGTGATAGTTGCTATAGAAATGCCCAGGTGAAATACTCTTGTGAGCACACAGAGAAGTGTATTAGCCCTGAGCTTTATTACAATTTGTGGGCTTCCATCAAAATCAAGTCTCCATAAAAAGAAAATCAACCATCTCCATAAAAGTCCATGATTAAAGGGGGGAAAAGTCAGTATATTTATAATTATCTGAGAATTAGGAATGAAAAATAGAGGTCTTCTTTATTTAGCTCTTTCTCCTTAAATAATGCAGTGAGGGAGTGATTTTGTGGGGATATATAATTTAACATAATTGAGTACGGGAATTAGAATGTTGCATCCACTCTACTTAATGACTGTTTTGGAGAGAGTTGAGTCTTCCTGGTAGAGCCGAGCTGAGGTTCCCCAAGAGCCAAGTGGGGAAAAAGGCAGGAGCCAAAGACGGGGACAAGGGGTTTGGATGGGGAACGTTTCATGAATCCAACCAGACACAGACTGAGCAGCTCGTGTGTGAAGGACTCACTGGTGCCTGAAACAGGAATGAGATCCAGGTGCTTACCCTGGAGAGATCTACCCTGGGGCCAGGGGTTCTCCGGGCCCCTCCCAGCCCTTGGCCTCAGTCTGAACTGCATAGTAAGACTGATTATGTTAGGATTAGGGAGGGTTCCGCCATCCTGCCCCCGTCAGATCCTTCCCGCTCCATATTAGTTTCCTGTGGTGGTTTATGTCAAAGTCATGTCCAGCTCTTTGAGACCCCAAGGACTGTAGCCTACCAGGCTTCTCTGCTCATGGAATTCTCCAGACAAGAACACTGGAGTGGGTTGCCATTCTCTCCTTTAGGGGATCTTCCCACCCCAGGTCTCCTGTGCTGCACGTGGTCTCCTGCATTCCAGGCAGTTTCTTTACTGACTGAGCCACTAGGGAAGCCTGTATTAGTTTCCTACTGTCATCTAACTAAGTACCATGAACACAGCTCTTTGAAACAAAGCATACTTATTACAATACAGCTTCCAAGTGTCAGGGTCTGAGCAGGACCTCTCTGTGCCCTCTGTTCAGGGTTTTCCAAGGCTGTGGCCAATGAGCTCCTGAGGAGTTGGCATCCACTTCCCAGGGTGTTCAGTTTCTCATGGCTGCATAACCGAGGGCCCAGCTTTTAGACATCACTGTCTTCCTCTCTGCCTCACCTCAGTCTCTTTTAAACTCTGTCAGTTGCCACACTCCACTTCAAGGTACTGATAGCTGTTGTCTCTTGACACTTTCAGGGACAGAAAGCCAGTTCAGTGTCAGCTCGGTGACTAGACAGCATGCTTCAGGCATGGCTGGATCTAGGTGTTTTCATGATGTCACTGAGGCCCTGCTTTTCCTGAGTCTTTGCTGTTTCCCTGTTGCTGACATTTTACTGTTTTACACATTTCAATCTGGATGACTAAGAAGTGACATCTGAGGGGCACTTGTGGGAATCTCAGAGCACAAAGAAAGGGGCAGCTGAGTGTAGGAATCCCTTCAGTTTATAGTTTTCTGTTTTTCTCTGCAGACTTAGTATCATTCGCTTTCCAACAGACTCCCCAGCCCCTCCCCATCTATAAACTCATCATCACTTGGTCAAACACAAACATCTAATATTTTCCAAGCATTTCTGGCTTAAAGTCACATTGCTTCCTGCTTATAAGTGAAAATGATTGAATCCTATTTGAAATGGTTATTTCAGAAAAGATGTCTCCCTATTCCTCCTCTTAGTGGGGTGGGAAGGACTGCAAATCTCAGACAATTGCTTCTTTTGTTAATTTTTTTTTAAACTTATGAATGGTTTTTCCATAATCAGGGCCTTCTCCTTGAATGAGGCCAAGTCCTAATTTTGAAGAAAGGGAATGTGGGTGTTTCTTCTCTTACTTTCGAGACTGAAACATGGTGGGGTGGCTTGGCTCTGACTGGTGGAGCAGGAATAAAAAGATACCCAAGGAAACAGGCTCTGACTGCACCCACCGAGTTCAGGATGACTGTTCAGGACACAGACCCGCTCGCCCAGCGCTCACAGCTGCTCCGGGACCCAGGTGCACCTGTGACTTTTCTGTGTGGCCCTGACACCCCTTTGCTAAAGTACAGACTGGCCCGCAGGGCTTAGGTGCCATTGACATTTTGTTCAGATTTTATCACGAAGTTACCATCGAATGCCCAGGGATGTGGGCTGGTGGAGGGGCAGCCTGTCTCTGGCTCCTTCATTAAACTAACAGTCCTGAGTGTCTGATATGCACCAGGCCCTGGGCTCAGCCTGGGAAGGGTAGGGACAGACTGGCCTTGGTCTCTCGGGACTGGTGGATGGTGGGGAGGACAGGGCATCCAGTGAGTTACAATAACACAATAATGTGTGTGAGCATCTTGCTAGGGAGGTTGGAATGCCCTGTGGAAGCAAAGGGCAGGGGCCCACTGGCCTATAAACAGGTCTCCCGGAAGTCCCACCGGCACCCACATTCTGAGCAGGGGGAGCACTAGCGGATCCCTGACCGCTCAGTGAAGGCATTGCCCTTAGCCCTGGATGAAGTGGTCCTCCTCCGTGTTCCCCCACCAGGGCCTCTCGGGTGGCAGCCATTGGAGCTGGGGGCTGGGCTGTCCACCCTGAGGGTCACACCATAACCAAGCTGTCACCAGCTTTCTCAGCTGCATCTTCAGAGAACAGAGCAGACACACCTTAAGATGACATAAAACAGTGGACCGCAGGGCACCAGATGGCTTGAGGAAGTTTGCCCACTGGCCACTCACCTGCTGGCTCAGCCCCTTGATGCCCCATGCAGTGGGGGGCCTAGTTTTTCTAGATTCACTGGAAATCCAGATTTTTACATAAAATAATACAAATAAAAACGCAGCTGGCCTGACCCCACATGACCTGAAAATCTAGACTTGTGGCTGTCTTTGGCCCAGCTGCTCTGGCGCAGACTCTTGGCTTCACCTCCTCGCATCAAGCGTGGCAAGAGGCCAGCCCCACTCCACCCAGGGCCAAAGGTGGCGGGAATGTGTCACAGGAGAGACACCTCTGGCTTTGACTGGGGCCATGAGGCCAGCGTGAGCAGCTATTTTTAGGCTGTTGCTCTGTTTCCCTACTGAGGATGGTGAGGCCAATGTGAATGAAAGAGGATGTGTCCCCCTGCAGGAAATCAACTCTGCCAGCTGGCTGGCTGCCTATTCTGTCCTCGGGGTCATGGGGATCTGTGCTTTGTCCAGGCCGGCCCCTCATCCAGAATGGAAAGTCTACAATGTTCTTTCAGCCCTGAGTGATCTCATGGCAAGTCAACCAACACTCCCTTCCCAGGAGATCAAGGATCAGTACCGCCCACCTGCAAGCCCCCTTCTCCTTCTTCACTTTTCTTTTTCCCCTTCCTCCAGAATGCATTTTTTTCTTTTTTCCTTAGTGGTCCCTTTTCTCTGGATTGTAATGAAAAAGCAATAGCAACAGTAGGTTGCCTGTAATATGAGCTGGTTTTGTTTTAAGCCTTTTTATTATTTAACCTGCACCCATGGGGGTAAACGAATACCCATCCCAGAAGAGAAAGATGAATCCACAGAAAAGGCTGGGGACTGTGCGGAGACGCAAGGGCAGGATTTGCCGGGGCTGCAAGATTTAATTTGCCAGACTGCTGGGCCCATCGAAAGTATCCGCAGTAACCACTTGGGTCCTCATAAAGCCGAAACAGCAGAAGAGGAAAATGAAATCCTGGATCAATGTCTCCATTTGGAGACCTTAACTTATGTTCAGCTGAAAAAAAGGAAGGAGAGAAACCCAAGCAGCCAACTGTGCTTGTCACGGCAGATCAGCCGAGGAAGCCAATGCTGGGTGTGTGACATTTACCAGGAAACCAGGGGTGCCCAGGGCTCTGTTTGGGGGCTTTGGGAAGAATCCAGGGTGCTCTCTTCTATCTTCTGATGGCCTCCCTGCAAACTCATCCTTCTCTCCACAGGGCGAGGTGGTGCTGAGCTGCTGCAGGGACATAAGGATGTCTTGGGCAGAGAGTAGGGAAGGGTTGCTGCCAGGCCAAGGGTCTGAGGACCCTGTGTGCCAAGTGGGCACAAGACAGACTTAGAGACCAGAAATGCCAAGCCAGGACACCACTCTGTTCCGGGAACTGTTTTCCTGAAGATGGAATTCAGTTTCTGCACTGATGCCTTCCTGTCATGAGCCTGCTCAGGCTGTGGTCGGTGCTGACCCAAGGGCAGGCACCCAAGAATGCTCTTGGGAGGTGAAAGGAAAGAGTTGGGAGGGAGAATGGTGGGGTGGAGGCTGGACGTGTAAACTGGGAGACGTCGGACAGGAGGGCTGGGAGGAGATGGAAAGAGACAGAGTGACACGGGACAGACTTCAGTTTCCTTGGCTTAAACCACAGTCAATTGAATTTACAGACTGGAGCAGAAGAGTTATCCACTTATCTTCATGCACTGCGTGTGCTATCCAAAGTCTAGGCAGAAACAGAATATATGCAAAACCACCCTCCCAAATATTCAATCAAAAGGAAAACTAGTGGGTTTTCAGGGAGAACCTGGCTCAGGTGCATCAGGCTCAGGTCAAGGGCAACATCACTAGGATGACACGTTGACACCACGCTCCCCAATAGGATGCATCGGGGGAAGGGACTGCTTCTGGGTGTTTCTCCCAATAACATACAACCTCAGTCTCACCATGAGCAAACATCAGCAAACCCCAAAATACAGTATTTTCTACAAAATGGGCAATATCTTCCAAAGTGCCAAGGTCAAAAAATATGAGGAAAGACAGAGAAAGTGCCAGGTCACTAAAGAGGAGGAAAGACAGAGAAATGGCACCAAATTGGAAGAGACTAAGGAGACATGACTGCCAAACACAGTGTAGAATCCTACAATGGAAGAAGGTTAATGAAAAAGCTATAAGTTCATGAGTTAGAATATCCAGACTCTAGTTAGTAGGAAAACAGTGAGAATACTTTCTTAATTTTGATTAAAACTGTGTAAGATGTTAACCTAAGGGAAAGCTGAGTGAAGGGTATATGGGTACTCTTTGAATTATCTTTGTAATCTTTCTTAGCTCTAAAACTCTCTCAAAATGGAAAGAATAACTTGGAAAAAAAATAAGAAACACCATCCAGAAGTGTCTGCACAGGACATCCAAGGAGGTAGGATAACTTACATTCACCCACGAAGACTCCTGACCTTTCTCTTTGATTCCTTTGTCCTGTTTTTATCACACACGATGAAGTCACTAGGGCCCCAAGGACATATGACATTGGGCACAGCTGAAATCTCATAAATAAATTACCAAACAGATGTGGGGGGTGGGGATCACTTGGGGATTTCTGCATCCCATTCAGTATAATGCTGACCTTGGAGAAGGTGAAGATCTGAATGGTGGAGGGAGATAGACCACTGTGTGGTCCCCACATATAAGAGGTGGGTATGGACCCAGGTCATTCCAAGGACAACAGTTCTGCTCTGCTGTTGAGGTGGGCTCAGAGGCCTGTTGTAGAGACAGGAAAGGTGACTTAAAAGCATAAACTCTGTCTTTGTCACAGCCTCTTCAAGGCCTGTTCTTAAAAGTTGAGACATGGCTTCATGAAAGGAGGTCTTTTTAGTTCTGCCATATGAAGGATTTCACCCTACTTTTCATTGTTGGGGATGGGGGTCTCTGGTTGGGAGAAAACGCTGATTCCTAGAGCCCTAGAGCTACAAAATATGGGAGTATATTGGTCAGTTATTGCCACACGGATGCTGTGTAACAAACTACCCCATCCTTATCCCCAGCATCTCTAGAGGAAACAGATTGCCGAGTCCTGAAAAGAAGAAGAAAGCAGCTGTGAGAGGTCAGGGTAATAAGCCATGAGAAGGACTCCACCCACTGCTGCTGGCTTTGAAGACAGAGGACGGGGCCCCATATGAGTCACAGCAGCCAGCCTTTATTTCTCACTCGTGTGCCTGTGGGTCAACCTCAGTTTAGCTGACCCAGACTAGAGGCAGGTCCAGTCTATGAGTTCAGCCCAAACCTGATGCATATACAGACCATTCTTCTGGGACTACCAGACAGTGTGGTCAGGGGTCTATGGTGTAGATGACCTCAGGTAGCCCTGCTTTTTCACTGCTGCTTTGCAGTCTGTCTGTCTGCGTTATGGCAATTGCGCCCTCATTGCTTTCATTTGGGGAAATGCCCCCTGCCCGCCCACCCAGCCCTGCTGGGCTTCAGTACCCTCGCTACTCTGTCGTGGCCTGGCTGTGGGATGGGGAAGGCCTCCTGACCAGGTACTAGCCATCAGTACGTTTTGCCCTGGCTACAGTGGTGAGCTCTGAGGGGGGCACACTAATGGGGCTGGATGGCTGCCCAGCGAGAAGCACTGTCTTGGGCAGTGGTCCACTTCCCTGGCTCCCTGGTCACAGGGTGAGGCCAGTGTAGATAAAGCTGAGAGCCATGGTGGGGAGGAAGGGAACCCTAAGAACAACTAGATCCATCTGGACCTGAAGGTTCCAAGTCCGATGCTTTAAGTTCTAAGCTAATTCTATCCCTTCTTATGAGAATACGTTTTGCTCTGATTTTTTTTTAAACATTCAACCCAAGTTTAACTAGCATACAACCATTATAGCAGAGGGAAGTGGCCTTCTCAGCCATGCACCTTTGAAGGCATATTTATTGAGATATCGTGAACATGCCGAAAAATTCACCTAATGAAGAGAACCCCTTAATGGTATTTAGTGAATTCACAGAGATGTGCAAACATCCCTACAACTGGGACCGAGACCACTGCTTTCAGGAATGACCTCTGACCTGTCTCATCCCCCAGGAGGACATGTGGGTCCTTCCAGATTTTCTGCCCCATCTTTTCCTGGAAGTGATGCTTTTCCTGAGCTTAGACTCAGGGCCTGGGCTTGACCTGACATGTCTAGATTAGACTGAGCCAATGAGACCCCCTCCTCTGGTCAGGATAATGTTGTCTGGAAGGTTCCCATCCTATACCAACCTAGAAAGGAAAAAAAAAAAAAAAACTAAAACATTGGAATCTGTGTTTGAGACCTAAAAGAAATTCCAGTTTTTGTTTAGAGTTTCTCCATGGGAAATGTAGCATAGGGCCATTCTATGCTGTTGAGGTCTGAGGCTATTCTGCATTGCATTACTTGGATTTAAATAACCTCTGGGAAGTGATGTAGGGGAACATGGGGCTGGCCTAAGAAGGGGTCTGCTGATGAGCCAGGCCCTCCAAAATGTACCCTGCCCTGACCTCATGGAGCCAAGCAAACAGACACTGTGGTGAAACCCCAGGTCAAATCAGAGATGATATAAAGAGAAAACAGAAGGGTCCCCCTAAGAAGGTGATTTGAGTCAGGTATTTCCTACCTTCGGAAAGTTGCAGAGCTTTCTTATGAGAAGCTTAACTCTTGAGACTCTCCTACAGACTCCTTTAGATTTAAAACTAGACTTTGCTTCCTTTTAGGAGCTTTGGAAAATTTCATAAACTGCGTAGTATTGCTGATGATATCCAGAGAGGCACCACCCTCTCTCCCTACATCCTGAATGTAGAGATATCTAAGTGGATGTTGTTCCCAGCTGTTCCAAAGATCCCCCGATCCCTGGCCCCAGCCTTGGCTGGACCCAGCGGCCCCTGTCCCAGGTCCAGTAATGAGGGTGAGTGAAGCCCATACACTCTCCCTGGCAAGAGCAGGTTGTTAAGTATTCAGGACTTTAGCAAGTGAGCTGTTAAACCATCCATAACTTTAAATGATGGGATTATTTACAATATGGAAGCTAGCAAGTGTGAAAACCCAGCCCTCCCTGTTTTTTTCCCCCAGTGAGCTGGTTTACCCACACACCATACACACTCAAGTCCTTTCTCAGGTACTTCTTGGTTGTACTGACTACTTGTCTGTCTTTGGGCTGGTTGTTCAGTCTCTAGGCCTTGGTTTTTGCATCTGTGCAATGGGGGAAACAGTGGTATCTGTCTCATCGGATGACTGTGAGACCTTTACAAGGTGAGGCATGTAAACTGCTCTTTTAGTCCCTGCTCCAAGGACATCGGTTAGGATGGCGTTAAAAGCCACTGAGCCCAACGACAGCACACCCGCCACTTTGTGGGCAGCCCAAGAAAGTACCTTCTGCAGAGACACAGGTGCAGCTATTAAGAGGAGCCATTTGATCCAGAAAGGGCAATAGGGTGGCATTAAGGCCACAAGAAACAACAGCCTCATTTAAAAGGAAGAGCTCTCATGAAAATAGATTTTCTGCCTCTATGCTTCCAGAAAACTCTCCACAAAGCCATAGAAGTGATTATAACTGTGGTAACAAGAAACGGGCAGAGACTGGAGTTTCTTTCATTAAAGAATAGGCAGAAATACTGTGTCCAAGGATGGGAACGTGTCTCCATTTTAATTACTGCGGTCATTACAAAGACCCTTCCGTGCTCATGGTCTGGGAGACAGGTTCCACGCGAGGAGCTCCTGGGGTGATCAGGGAAGATGAGGTGGGCCCTGGGCAGGAGGGGGCTGGCAAGACCAGCCCGCATTCTCTGCAGCCTTTGAGGACACAGCATCCAGGCTCGGAGGACATTGGAAGGAAGGTGAAAGTGGAGGATCCTTCCAGAAGCCTGTGCACCTGTTCAGACTATGCTCCACACCCAGGCGCTCTTAACCCCCCTGAGGACTCAGGTCCCTCTGAGTGGTCAGCCTGGGCAAAGCCAGGAGGCCGAATCCTGATTTGACCACTTACAACAGCTTAACAGGCTTGAGCGGGAATCCACCCCTGAACTTGGGGGGATGATGCCTGCTGCTCAGGCCCTGGGGCTCCATGGCAGCTGCTCAGTGACCCTGACTCCCATTCCTTCAGCATTTCCTCTGCTTTTCTGACCTCCCTTTCCCTCAGGACAGGAACAGAAGGAATGAGAGGCGAGCACGGCTGTTGTCTCCTCCCTCTCTGCCTGTCTCCTGTCCTTTCAGAGGCAGGCTTGTGTCTGCAGTACCGGCTGTGCTGCTCAGGGCCTGGGGTCCGATGGTGAGATAATTCCTGTGATTCCTACCTGTGATGGGATGTCTGTCTTTGGGTTAGACAGAGGAGAGTCTAATCGTGAAACGTGCTCTGAAGGAGACTATGGGATGTGAGAAAATCAGGGCAGGGTCAGTGCAGCGCTGGGGCTTCTATAGACAATGGACAAAGTAAGACATCTGAGTGGAGAACATTTCAGCAGAGACGTGACAGGTGAGAGCAAGGCAGGTTGAGAGAGCAAAGAGCTGGGAGAAACACACAGACACAGATACACACAAATATAGACACACACAGACATACAGCTTGTGGCTCAGCTGGTAAAGAGTACACCTGCAACGTGGGAGACCTGGGTTCAATTCCTGAGTTGGGAAGATCCCCTGGAAAAGAGAAAGAGTACCCACTCCAGTATTCTGGCCTGGAGAATTCCATAGTCCATGGGGTCACAAAGAGTCAGACACAACTGAGCGACTTTCACTTTCATAGATATACACACACAGAGACACACACAAATATAGACACACACAGACACACAAAAATACAGACACACACATATACACAAATATAGATGCACACATATATATATACACACATCTGGTCTACAGCACCACTGGTGCTGAGCTTGAGGACCTTGCACAGAAAATGGAAATCTTTATCATGGCTAAAAATGCATGTTTTCAAAAAGGGTTTTGAGAGTGAAAGCAGAGTAACTATGAGTGGATTTATTTTTGGCGCTGACCTATAGCTTGTCCTGACACCTGATGATGTGTGCATACACGTGTGCCCAGTGGTGCCTGACTCTCTGCCACCCCATGGACTGCAGCCCGCCAGGCTCCTCTGACCACGGGATTCCCCAGGCAAGAATACTGAGTGGGTTGCTAGTTCCTCCTCCAGGGGATCTTTCCAACCCAGAGATCGAACCCGTGTCGCTTACATCTCCTGCACTGGCAGACAGGTTATTTGCTACTGAGCCACTTGGGAGGCTGACATCTGATGGTAATGGGCCTCTTCCATGTGGAAAAAGATACTTCATTCATAGGTCCTTCAGTAGGTCAGTCACAGGGTACCCAGAGTCCATTCACGTGAAAACCACAGGGAAAGGATCCTTCTCACAGCGTTGCCTTCTACTGATGCCTGGAGACTCTGCCTTTCCCGTGTCCCCCTACAAGGTGTCCTTCTATGTGTCCTCCACTAAAACTATTGGTTAATTCTCTGATACTGGCCTAGTGAGAAATGAAAATCTGACCCACGTGACTTCTGTCCTGGTCATAAATGAGAGGGAAGACATTTTGCTGATCATGAGGGTGAGCTTTGAAATGCCTGATGCAGTTTGTCATTGACCCCCAGGCAGAAAGCAATTGATCTGAGTCACACATGTGAAAGCCCTTTGTAAACTGTTCAGCTCAAACTGTGCTGTCTGCTCTGAACCTGGGAGGGATAGCCTTTGCCAGGGAGAGCCTACACCTTCAAAGGAGAGGCTGCCCTTAAAATGATAAGCTGGATGCGTTTGCTGAATGCCAGGAATAACAACCACCCTGCATCTGCTTAGGGGCTTCCCCAAGGATGTATTATCCAGACTGGACTCCCGATGAATGCATCCCAAGAACCAGATAAGACCATGTGGGATCTTGGGTGGAGAAAGTCAATGCTAGATCAGAAGATCAAGAAGAAAGATAAGTTCTCCACTGGCCTGTTGGGCGCCTTATCTGATGCTGAGTTTCTGAGAGTGGACACACACACACACACACACAATGAGATGAAGGCACCAGTGTATTCATTGTGTGTGTGTAGCATATGTGTGTGCTACGTTGCTTCAGTCATGTCCAACTCTTTGTGACCCTATAGACTGTAACCCACCAGGATCCTCTGTCCAGGAGATTCTCTAGGCAAGAATACTGGAGTGGGGTACCATGCCCTGTTATAGAGGATCTCCCCAACCCAGGGATTGAACCCATATCCCTTTTGTCTGCTGCACTGGCAGGCAGGTTCTTTACCACTAGCACAACTTGGGAAGCCCCGTGTGTAGCACAGCCACGTGGTAAATAAACAGATGCTTGTTGCGGGAATACACCATTCCAGATACTGTTTGTTACACAGCTGCTCCCTGGTACCACACTGCTATCTCATGCACTCCACACACAGGTCCTTGAAGTTGGAGGTTATCATTTCTCTCTTGAGATAAGTCATCTAAGACTCAGGGCACATTGTCACCTGAGACATGGCTAAGTAGAGATCAAACATGGGAGATGATTCAAGCCCTCTTTTCTCCATCAGGCTGTGTTTCAGAGAGCCCAGAAATCTTAACAAACAGCAGAAAACTGTACATGAAATCTGAGTGTTCTGTTACCCCCATGACTTTAGGGTATCCTATCTCGATTCTCTTGAATCTTAACTTTTTTTTTTTTTTTTTGCCTGAACCCAGATGTATTTTCATTTGACTCAGTTGTGTTTAGGGTATCTTAAATCGCCTCCCTTGCATCTGTGAATACCCTGCCCAACCATAAATCACCCCAGAATGGGTTGACAAACCTAGATGCTGCAGAAGGGCCAATTATAGAGTATCAGTATTTTATCAGTGTGTCCTGAAGAATTCCATAGAAGACAAAATAGTAAACAATGGCCTGTTTAGGAATTCTTCCTTACAAGAGAAATGCATTTTAATGCCCACTCTGAATTCAGCATCTCTTGTGCCATTAGGTGATGAAGGTAGTTAAATAAATTTGTAGAGACATAGGCATCCCCCAGACATAGGATTGTGGGGAACCGATGGTCTTTGTGTCTCTCTGGGTTGCTCTGAAAGGCTGCAGCCCATGGTTAACTAATGGCTTTGATATTTTGTTTCCTGCACCCCTTCCAGAGTGTAGGAAGAACACTTGGGGAGAAGAGCTGTGCTCTGCTTTGCTCCAAGGGTCCTACACTTCTGTGGCAGGATTTTACTGTAGCTCTCCCACTGCCCTCATCTGTCTGCAGAGCTCATTAGAAGGGAGAGAGCACTTCTAAAGTAGCAAATGACAAATATTCTTCCCTTACACGGGTGCCAAAGGAACAGGTCAATGTGGGTTGTTCTTGCTTAGATTAATCACAGGAAGTGCCGGCTTCTATGTCGACCTGTCACTTACCGACAGCAGCTAAACCAGGCGTTATTTAATCATGTAACCCTGAATGCTGGCCACCCTCTCTGCCCACAGAAACATGACGGCCTGCTTCTTTAACAAATATCTGAAGGTTTCAGCTGCCAACAGATATTGATCGATTTCAAAGCTCCTTTCCAAAATCAATACCAGTGAGCAGGCATGACTTCAGGCTGTGGGACAGAGGGAGTTGATGGTCTGAACTCCCCTCTCACAGTTGGGTCACCAGAGACCTGGGTGTCTTGGCAGAAAGATGCTCCCAGCCCACCCACCTTCCCAGCTCGTCTTGCAAAGTGCTGTTTGCTTGCAGATGTCAGAGATGTTCCCAAGAGGAAGTACATTTATGAACAAAAGGGAAACTTCTATCAGGCTGATCTTCATCTTCATCTTTCTTATTATCTGAGTGATTTTAAGTTGATGATGTTTAATGAGATCCACGTCCTTCAGATAGACTTCAAGCTGTGATCCAGCAAGGCAACACCAATTTAGCCTTACTAAACATCCCTCCCGACTTTTTTTAAGTGCCTCGTGCCATGTAAATGAGACTGCCATTGAGATAATTGGATCCTTGTGGCTCTTAATTTTTCACAGATACACTATTTTGAAAATAAATCATGAACCATTATCTTGGAATGTTAAAGTTAATTTACATTGAATACACTTTCCTACTTCAAAGTAAGTGTATGTCTGTCTTTAAATGGTAATTGACAGCTCCGGACCCTCTCCTCATGCTGTCTGAACCTCCAGTTACATCTAAAACACTCATGTCAATCCAAAGGAATCCTTTGGACTTTCTGTCAATCATCTTTTGAGAAATGAATATGCCCAAACAACCTGAAACTTTATAATCAGTTGAAACTCTTGTTCCAAAAAGCATTATGTTTTCCTGGGTATCTCCAGAGTCCATCCTATGTTTGCAGTGAGCTGTGTGAATTCTGAATACACAGAACATCTCAATGACCATTCAATACAGATGAATAGGCCCCTCTGATATATAAAGAACTCGATTACATGTTTCAATAAAGAATAAAAATATGTCTTTCTTTCTCAAAAAGATCTCTCTTGTTTTGGCTGTAGGTGGAACAAACACCAGCACAAAGCAAAAAGCTGAGCTGCGCTTCCCTCTATCAGTTTGGATTATAAAATGGGGAAGCATACCCATCACCATGAAGTTGCTGCACATCCTGAATGGCCTAGTAGGAAGTATCGATATTATTGGTAATTCTAAATGGCCACCTAACCAAGTACATGACAGGAGAGTAAAACAAAACCATGCATCCGATGTCAAGTGAAAACTCATTACCCCTAATTCATTTCCTCTGCTTCCCTATTGGGAGAAGAAAATGGCAACCTACTCCAGTATTCTTGCCTAGAGAATCCTGTGGACAGAGGAGCCTGGTGGGCTGCTGTCCATAGGTTCGCACAGAGTTGGATACAACTGAAGTGACTTAGCATGCATGCATGCATTGGAAAAGGAAACGACAACCCACTCCAGTGTTCTTGCCTGGAGAATCCCAGGGACAGAGGAGCCTGGTGGGCTGCTGACTATGGGCCGCAAAGAGTTGTACATGACTGAAGTGATGCAGCAGCAGCAGCAGCAGCTTCCCTATTGTATCACCCTTTAGCAGGCACAGGGCGTGGGACAAGAGATGCTCAATAAATAAAGTATAAATGCATTTTGCAATTACAAAATGTTAACTAAAACACTGCTCACATCAGACTGAAAGCAAGGAGGCCAGGGGAGGAGACAGCAGTAGAGCAATGTACAGCTAGGCTACGTTCTCCCCAGGTTTTCTGATCTCCTCCCTGTTAAGATGGAGCTTTCTTGTTATTGTTTAGTTGCTCAGTTGTGTCTGACTCTTTGTGGCCCCATGGACTGTAGCCTGCCAGGCTCCTCTCTCTGTGGAATTCTCCAGGCAAGAATACTGGAGTGGGTTGCCATCCCCTCCATCAGGGGAATTTCCTGACCCAGGGATCAAACCCTTGTTGCGTCTCCTACATCGGCAGGTGGGCTCTTTACCACTGGGCTACTAGGGAAGCCTGAAATTTTCTTAGAGGGCTTTCTGTGAGGCATTTCAGTTCATGGATTAGAGAATTAGGGAATGTGTTATAACTTGCACCCTGAAGTGACAGATTACAGACAACGATTTGCTGTTCATTGAATCACTGGCTTCCATGGATTTCTAACTCTGGCTCTGGCTATTGAGCTTGGGTGTCTCATTGCTGAAATGGAGGTCATTTGATTGGAAGTGATATGATTTGAGCCAGAATCCACACATGGCTCAACTGGGCTTCTCTACATGACTGCAAGGTGGTTCCAGTTTTAAGGAACACACAAACCACCCAGGGGTCTGAGGGTTAGCAGGTCCGGTGCAACCTGAGATTCTGCAATCTTAACAAGCTCCCCTGGGACACGGAGTCTGCTGACACTGGGGCCCCATTCCCAGGAGTGAAGCCCTGAAGCAGAAGTTCTCTAAATCTATACAGAAATAAGGTCTGGCAGAGAAATGTTTTAACTTAGATCACAGGTTTTCACTCAGGGGTTGGTCACACATTAAGTGAGGCTTGTAGGGAAAAGTGGGCACCAGTGACAGAGCAGCAAGATTACAAATGACACTCCTAAGGACTGAAGCTACAGGTAAATCAATGGCATCACCTACATTTGACTTGGAGCTTCCAAGGTGGCACTTCCCTGGTAGCTCAGCTGGTAAAGAATCCACCTACAATGCAGGAGACCTGGGATTGATCCCTGGGTTGGGAAGATCCCCTGGAGGAGGACACGTCAACCCACTCCAGTATTCTTGCCTGGAGAATCCTCAAGGACAGAGGAGCCTGGCAGGCTGCAGTCCATGTGGTTGCAAAGAGTCAAACATGACTGGGTGACTAAGCACACACACAGATGGCTCTAGTGGTAAAGAACCCGCCTGCCAATACAGGAGAGATAAGAAATGGGAGTTCAATCTCTGGGTGGGGAAGATCCCCTGGAGAAGGGCATGGTAACCCACTGTAGTATTCTTGCCTGGAGAATCCCATGGGCAGAGGAGCCTGATGGGCTACAGTCCGTAGGTTTGCAAAGAGTTAGACTTGACTGAAGCAGCTTATAAAAGGAGAGAACATTTCATTTATTGTCTGTAAAAGATAAGAGCAGATTTTTAGCCAATGCCTGACAATGTGTTTCTGGAACAGCTTATCATTCATTTGTTCATTAAGACTTCCTCACAAAATACCTACTAGGACCTAATTTCTGCAGCACTGTCTAGGGGCAGCTCTGAACTGATGCACCATGGATCATTGTGTTGATGGCAAACTGTGGGGCACCTGAGTCCTTGCAGAAGGATCTGGGGCTCTGTCAACATCCAGTACACCCAAGAGAGTCCTCCATTCATGTGTAGGAGATAACAGAAGTAAGAAAACTGAGACCCAGCCCCCACTGCCCTCACATTATCATTCTGGCTGCCTGCCTGACTCTCCTTTTCATTAGTATTATTATCCTTTTGCAGTACGTCTCTCCTCGTCAGTTTAGACTGACTTAGCAATGCAAACTCTCAAAATACAAAGAGTACCTAGATAGGACAGCAAGGATTGAGTCCTGTTGGGAGTGACATGGAAGGACCAGCTCTGTTTCATCCTATCCACTGGTGGTCATTACCTGGAGGGTGGGAGGAAGAGAAATTGACCAATTCCATGCCATTCTTCAATAGGATGTCATTGATCTCCACTGTCCTCTCTTGGTTCCCTGTCAGAGCTGCTTTCTCAAACCTCATTGAACCATTGTAGAGGTCAACATGGGTGTCTGAACTAGAGTTCCCACTGCTGACTGAGAGGATGGATGAAGCTATCGCTCCCACTGGCTGCTAACTGGTCCGCAGACACTGAATCGGTGTCAGAATTCAAATCATTTCTCTGCCTTTTTTCCCCGAGGATATCCCTTCTCCAAGATCGCCACACGCCTGACCCTCGCTAGACCTCCAGTTAAAAGGGGCACCTGTTTTCAATGATGGGGACTTGCTGACACTCATCCACTACATGGACTACATTTGCTCTTCAAACACCGTGGCTGACGGTCTTGATGTGTTTTCCTATTGCTTGTGTTACTCAGTGATGTGTAGTTCAGCCTGGAAACATTTCCTTTGACTCTCTCTGATGTTTTCAAAGGTAGGAACAAACCCCATTTTTTTTTTTTTTTACCTTATGCTCAGTGGCGGGTAAGGCTGTGATGGCCGGTGGGAGCAAAGATGAGAAACAGAGAAGGTTCCCTGACCTCTGTACATGCTCGCTTTCCCAGGGACCTCATGAGCTTCTCTGCAACCCTGGAGGGCAGCCTGAGCCCACCCTCATTTAGGACATGGACTTGGATAAAAACATGTTGGCTGAATCGGTTACAATCTTCAAAGAGCAGGGACTCACTCTGCACCTACTGATGGTCCACTACATCCATCTGCTTGGAGACCTGTTGCAGGCTCATCTTACCTATATCCAATGAGAACCCCACCAACTACATTAGGCACCCAGAGGAACCTCTGATGGCAATGTGTGACCCTCCTTGGAGTCTCTTCACTCTGAAGTAGATCAATGTAAAGAGGAAAGTGGGAGGGGCTCCTCCCAGCTCATCCTGAGGCAGAGTTGTGGGCTGTCTGCCATACTCTCCTGAGATGTGAATACATCTCACATTTCACAGCAGATGAGAGGCTGCTGAGCAGTGCGGGAGCCAGATTGGGTCTCAGAGAGGCTGCGTTCACAGCTGCGGTGTCCTGGTGTTATGTCCACTCAGTGGGGTGGGAGGAGGCTGCAGGCCTAGAGCTCCAGGTCACCCAAAGATAAAACACCCTCCACAAGACAGAGAGCTCCTGCCTGCCCACGTGCCCCAATCTGCTGTCACAGCCATGTGGCCTGGTTCTTAATCAACATGTGTTTCTGAGTACATACAAAGCAGAACCCCCCCCCCCAAGAAAGGAAATATTTCCCACTATATCAGTAAACAAGAATATCACAGTCATCAGTGATTCTGGCCCTCCAAACATGAATTTCTGAGCTCGAAGTACACTCAGGAAGGAGAAGAATATCTGCTATCTAACAGCCATCACACTGCAGCCACTCCCTGTGGTGAGCCTAAGGGAATCTCAGGATGTGAAAAAAACACAGGACACTGGCCCCAGAGAGCTGAGATGTGCATTAAAGGAATGATTTCAGTGAGTCTAGACTCTTGCATCTTCCCATACATAGAAAAGTGCTAAATTCCTTAATTTGGGATATCTGGTTTTCTTTAACAATAATCTTTTGATATTCAAACTATTTGCCCTTTGTTACATAGCTTCTATTCAACCTGGCTCCTCCCCCTCACTTCCTTGGAATAGTCCCCGGGGCTTGGAGTCCTAAAAATTTCCAACAAATAAAACATAACTCTCTATTTTTATGTTGTGATTTTTTTTAAAATCAGTACCCCTTTGGTGAGGAGTTTCTTCATGTTCCAGGAGGCAGTGAATCTCTACATTGAAAGTACTGTGGCCTGAGGAGATGGATAAACCGAAGGCAGGATCATTTCTGCACCTGTGGTGATTAAACACAGAACCAGAGCCCTGGCTTTGCTTTCAGCTCTGAGATTCTTGCTGTTGGCACTGAGAGCAGCTGCCTCTCATCTTTTCTGTTTTTCCTTCCCCCAACATGCTCTAGAGATGCACAGCTTTCACTGCTGCGTTCTCTTTATGGATCATTCCTTTATTGCACACTTCATGTCGGACATCACCCTAAAGACTTTTCAGATAGTCATTGACGTTATTCCCATTTTGCAGAGGGGGAGACTGAGGCATGGGAAGTGTGTTCATGGAGCTGGGGATGCTGGTGGAACCCACAGTCTTACCTGGATGCCCTGCTCTCAGAGTGTTAGTTGCTCAGTTGTGTCCAACTCCTTGCAACCCCATAGACTGTAGCCTGCCAGGCTCCTCTGTGGAATTCTCCAGGCAAGGATACAGGAGGGGGTTGCCATTCCCTTCTTCAGGGGATCTTCCCAACTCAGGGATAGAACCTGGGTCTCCTGCATTGCAGGCAGATTCTTTACCATCTGAGTCACCAGGGATCCTCTGCTCTCAGCTGTCTGCTAAAGCTGTCTTATTCTTCCTTGAAGGCCTGGCTTCCACAGGAGGACTAAGCCAGCAGTTAGAAGCCTCTAGGGAAGGGGCCTCTATGGATGAAACCACCATTCTCACTGCCTCAGAAATGGAGAAAAATGGAGAGTCCCCAAGTAGCATTTACATCCATATACAATGAGTTATTGACCATGTAATTGGAGTAAATGCTCAACATGGGAGTAGAAATTGTAATTAGGTCTCTGATTCCTCTGAATCCCAGTGAGAGAATCATGTGAATGCTAGAATCGAGATTTCAGGATGGGACTGGGTTTCTGCTGACTGTCTCCAAGTGGGGAGTTGGGAGCCTCAGTCCTTATCCCTCCTGTGGGCAACTTGCTTCATTGCTGCCTTTAAGGAAGGAACTAGGTCATGCAGTCGGAGGATGTAACAGGAATATTAGAGGTAGTAAGTGACTATCCTGTCGAGTGGAGGATGATAAATGCATTCTCATCATTTGATGTAGGCAGACAGATAAAGCAGAGAAATCACTTTGCTGACCAAAGTCCATATAGTAAAAGCTTTGGTTTTTCCAGTAGTCATGTATGAATGTGAAAGTTGGACCATAAAGAAAGCTGAGTGCCAGAGAATTGATGCCTTCAAATTGTGGTGCTGGAGAAGACTTGCACTGCAAGGAGATCAAACCAGTCAACCTAAAGAAAATCAGTTCTGAATATTCATTGGAAAGACTGATGCTAAAGCTGAAGCTCCAATACTTTGACCACCTGATGCAAAGAGCTGACTCATCGAAAAAGACCCTTATGCTGGGAAAGACTGAGGGCAGAAGAAGAAGAGGGCAGCAGAAGACAAAATGGTTAGACAGCATCACTGACTCAATGGACATGAATTTGAACAAACTCTGGGAGACAGTGGAGGACAGAGGAGCCTGGTATGCTGCAGTCCATGGGGTCACAAAGAGTCAGACATTACTTAGTGACTGAACATCAACAACAAAAGATGGAACAGCCACAGATGGAAGTCCAGTGGGCATGGAGCGGCTACACAGTGGGAGTGTCAGGTTGCATTTATTAGCAAATATTTCATGAAATCAATCCGACCCCACTTGCTCTTTCTCTTACTTGGACATGCTGTCCAGCCATTTTTGACATAATGCCATAATTGCCACCAGCTCCAGCAGCACAGGCTGGCAGTGAGCACACAGTGGGGCTCAATACTCATTTAACAAATGAACTGTGCTTATTATTCTGTTCAAAGGGATGCTGTATTGATTGTTCCATCTTCAAGACGAAAGGAGGGTGAGCAGCTTATTAAAGGCACCACAATACCTGAAGAAATCTCTATCTCCCTTTAGGCCCACTTTTCAAAGTTTTCACTACAAATAATACAGCTATTTAAGCCAACAAGTATGTACAGTGCCTGCTCCCAGCTCAGCGGAAGCTAAAATCATTCTTGTGCATTGTATGAATCTCAGGTTGTTTACATGCCCACGTCCTGGTATTTTCAAAGAGTCACATGTGAATACATGTGAGCTTTATCCTCCTGCTTGCCTGTGGGTTGGCAATGACGTGTCATGGGCCAAACCCCACCTCCCTCTGGTATCCTATGGCCAATGAAGTAAGAATGCTTTTAACATTTTTTACCTTATTTTTTCATATAGTTCTGAGGCTTCCCTGGTGGCTCAGATGGTAAAGAATCTGCCCACAATGCTGGAGACCCAGATTCGATTCCTAGGTTGGAACAATCCCCTGGAGAAGGAAATAGAAACCCACTCCATTATTCTTGCCTGGAGAATTCCATGGACAGAGGAGTCTGGTGGGCTACCGTCCATGGGGCTACAAAGAGTCAGACAGGACTGAGTGACTAACACTTTCACTTTTGCTTTAGATTTCCAGAATCACTGAGAAGCTAGTATACAGAGCTCCATATGCCTGCTCTCTCCCCACTAAGTCCAGGGACACATTTCTTCTCCCTGTTAACAGCTCATACTAGTGGTACATTTTCTACAGCTGTGAGTACTGACTGATGCACTGTCATTAACTCAAGTCCACTGTTTACATTAAGGTTCAGTCTTTGAGTTGTATAGTTCTATATGTTTTGACAAATATAATACATAATGGCCTGTATCTACCGTTATAGTTTCATAGAGAATAGTATCATAAACTCCCTAATATATCCTGTGCATCAACACAGTCAAGAAACCAAAAGGATCGTAATATTTCATGACATGTGAAAGTGCTCTGCAATTCACATTGCAGTGTCTGCAAATAAAGAAAGTTGCATGGGACCCCAGCCTCACTCATTTCTTCCCACATTGTCAAAAGCTGCTCTTGTTCTTCCTGAGCTGAGACCATGAGACCTGCAAAGTCACAAATATTTACAGCTCGTTGAAGTAATTTTCTTTAAAAGTGTTAGTCACTCAGTCTTGCCTGACTCTTTGTGGCCCCATGGAATGTAGCCCACCAGGTTCCTCTCTCCACAGGATTGCCCAGGCAAGAATACTGGAGTGGGTTACCATTTCCTTCTCCAAAGGATCTTCCCAACCCAGGAATTGAACCTGCATCTCTTACACTGGCAGGCAGGTTCTTTACCAGCTGAGCCACTAGGGAAGCTCTATTAAACATCATTGCTGGCAAAAGTAAATGCTCGCGGTGACTCTATTAGGGGAACACATCTGGGTGTTGACACCTGGCCTCTCCTAGTGATTGTCATCTATCCACTCATATTTACCTGCATCCCTACATTGTACTAAACCATAACTGTGTATATCATTGCTTTCCTGACTGCTTTCCCGTGCATAGCCACTGCTTCCAGTGGATCCCTGAACCTGAGGGTGGGGTCCCTTGACCCGTAAAAGACTGCTGGCTAGCTGATTTTGCTGAAATGTGAGGTTAACAGAGCATGAAGAGTTACCTCTTTCACAGATGCCCACGTGAAGATCCGCCACAATTCTTCCACCATCACCGGAGTCTACATGCAAGAGGGAGGGTCTCTGACCTTTCCTCATATTGTGCTATTTCTGTCTTAGCTGTTTTGAAGCAGATACAATCATCTCCATTTCAAATGCGGAAAGGAGGGCTCAGAGCAGGTAAGCAACCCACACTGAATCTCAAGGTCAGCTGGCAGCAGAGTCAGACAAGCCCAAACCTGATCTGTTTGTTTGTTTTCTCAACTACAAATTAACTTCCAAAGTTTCCAGGAGTCTCTTGGATTAAAAACTCATTTTCAGTCTTTTTATTAAAGATGTATTTGACTGAATTTGACACAGAAGGGAAATTTCAGAGAAGATCTGGAAGTTCACATTTGAAGAGGTTTGTAAAAGCCAGATAAAAATATAGGATTTTCTGTTCCAATTAGAACTGAATGTTAGAATTTAGTAGTATCAGGTCACTGTGACCCATAAAACTTGGCTCTTCTCTTTATGTGAAGCTTTTTTTTTTTTCCTTTGGTTGTTTTCACTGGGAAGACATTTTCTTTTAAAAACCTAGAAAATGCAAGAGAACAGAGACTGAAAGGCTTATCCAGCTTTCTGTAGGCAGAGGCAATCAGCTTCGTATTTTGGTGCATTTTGCTCAACTCTCCAGATGAGAGATAGTAATTTATGATAGTTATTTAATTTAAATTAGGGTTCATTGGCTGTTAAGAGTGGTTCTCTGGCCAGACAGTAGAACAGAACCTGAATCTGTAGGGGTGGACAAGCTGCCCAAGACCTCAGCATGAGAACCGTCCTGCTGGATTCCATGGCACATCTGAGTCACTGGGAGGTGCTTATATCATGGATTTTTTCAAAAGGCTCTCAGGGGATCTTCCATTGTTAAATCATCTCTTATAGTTGCTGAAGTAGACAATATCCGTCACACTTTCAAGAAAATGTATCTGGGTGTGTATTTCATGAGCAGGTGGATGTAGAGACTGTCTAGGTGTCAACCCCACACCTGGAAAGCCCCCAGCTGGTTGTAAGGTTCTTAGATTTTCCACTTTTTTTTTTTTCATAAACTTCAGCTCAGCTGTACTTCCTTCTGGCAAGAGTGTGGTATTGATCTGAGACCACACACATTTGTGCTTGTTTTCATGCAACCATATCTTTTCCTTCTAAGCCCAGTCTTTGGGTTTATCTTTATTTTATCATTTTAAATTTTTGCTGAAATGTATCTCACTTTGGTCCATTTTGACTGAATTTTCCTTGGAAAATGGAGAACATTTGCCTCCTGTACTCTGAGATATTTATCATGTTTCCAGCAATTTTTCTATGATTGTGTCATTAATAATTAACTCTGTTTCAGTCATTCTGGTATTTTTCTTAGAAATGGCTATGATTCCTTGCATTGGTTTTCTTATCTATAATTAACCACCTCATCTTATCTCTTCAATTTCTTCATTAGCATTGTGCAAGAGTGTCTCAAATTCTCCATTTTTCTCGATGCCTTTATGAATCTCTTAGTGGGGACCTGAGACAGTCTGGGTCAGGTGAGGATGCTGACCCATCCCCGCAGCATGGCCTGATTTGGGAACCTGGAAAAGTCCTGAAGCATCTCGGCTTAACTCAATGCTTAAGAAAAATCTTATCGCCCAAATAGCAGTTAAAACTCAGGCTTAATTCTATAATAGAGAGATCATTTCCCTTACGCAAAATACAGCATGCTAATCATATGGTATAAATCACTTATTCATTCTATAAATATTTATTGGTTGCCTTTGACAGAGCAGTCACTTTTCTAGTTCTTGGAAGAGAGAACAAAACACAAAGTCCCTGATCTCATGGGGGAGACAGATGATAAACCAAACAAGTAAGTAAATTATGGAGAGTATCAGAAGGTGTGAAGTACTTAGGAACAAAACAAAGAGGGGGAGAAAGCAAGGTTCAGGGAGTGTGTGTATATGACAAAGACTCCTAAGGCATAAGCTTGCTTTCTCCTGTATTAAATGCTCAGTTTCTGATGCTTAGGAACCAACACCGAGGGCTCTCTGATTACGTATGTCTCATGCACAAATTATTTATTCCATGCAAACTAATAACAATGGAAGTTTTCTAGTGTAAGGTCCTGCTACCTAAATACTTTCAAAGTAAAATGCTTAAGGCCATGCCATGCCATGCTTAGTTGCTCAGTTGTGTCTGACTCTTTGTGATCCAGCGGACTGTAGCCTGCCAGGCTCCTCTGTCCATGGAATTCTCTAGGCAAGAGTACTGGAGAGAGTTTGCATTTCCTTCTCCAGGTACTCTTCCTGACCCAAGGATCAAACCCACATATCCTGTGTCTCCTGCATTGCAGGCAGATTCTTTACCCACTGTGGCCTCGGGGAAGCCCCAAAGTTGCCATTTTTCTTTCTCTGGACAATGGAATCAGCTGGGAGACCACCTTTCTAACTTCCATCCCTGTACCAATTTGTTTCTGTGGGGATTTGCATTTCAATGGTTTAAATGATGCAACAAAAACATAAAACAAGATTGGGTTCCACCTGAGTCCTCTCAACTGGCAGGAAGGATTTCTGCCTTTGAGCATTCCAATCACTTCTGGATGTCACCTATCTCGCTTTGGTGTCACTGGGAGCGTACTGGAGAGTGTGATGAAGAGCTAACACCAGGTGCTTCTAAACCCTCTTAGAAGGAACGCCTATTTCCTCCAGAAACTGAGACCTGGCACCACTGCACTCCTGTTCCCCATGGGGAGAGTGGTGGGAAGAACAGTGGTCCGCCTGAAATGTCCTCACCCTAATCCCCAGAACCAGGCTGCACAACACGGCCACAGGGACTTCACAGACTTGACTCAGTTAAAGATCTTGAGCTGCAAGTGTGTCCTGGATGCATCTATAGTCCTCACAAGGGCCTTTAAGTGAAAAAGGGAGGCTGGAGGATCAGAACGGGAGATGTGAGGAAAGAGAAGAGGGGAATGACACCACTGCTGATTCTGAAGATGGAGCAGGAGGCCACAAGCCAAGAAACATAGGTGCCTCTCAAAGCAGGAGAAGACAAAGAAGCCTCCCCAGGGGCCTCCAGAGGGAACCAGTGCTGCCAACACCTTGGTCTCATCCTGTCCCAGGAGGCCCACTTTAGACCAGACCATGTCTAACTCCCAGAGCTGTCAGATAATTAGCTTGTGTTGTCTTAGCTGCCAAGTTGGTGGCAGTTCATTACAGTAGCCACAGGAGGCCAATACGAGGACCGCTGTTTGGATTCCCCTGAAGCTGGGTCAGGATGGCCAAGGATACTCACCAGATGACCCTGGGTCACGTTTCCTATGGCCGTTGTCTCAGCCGTGGGGCCAATGGGCAGGTATTTGGGTTGGCCTTGTCTGATGCTGTATCCTATTACCTGTCACAGTGTCCGAGATGCACCTGATGTTTGTGGAATGACTTGAGCAAACTTGGTCCCAAGGATGCTCCATGTAAAGAAGACATGTTGGCAACAGCCTGCTTCATGTCTGACTTTCTGTCACATTTGGGGACTGTGCGGAAGAGAAGCTCTGAAGTTTAAACAGCTCTGGGAGGGCCCCTCTGCTGCCCAAAGCAACGGAGAGATCCTGGTGTCTCCAGAGGTGCATGCATGGGGCTCTGTCCCAGCCTCCCATCCACATGGAGAAGGTACATCCTGTATCTTTAGGGAGCCACCACTTCACATTTTCCGTTTTCCATTTTTCTTTCTGAGCAGCTGGGGAAAGCACAGTCGGCCCACGTGAATCTCAGGATGAACCAAGGATCACAACCAACCCTCTGGCTCATGACATCAGCGCCAAGTGAGAACTCCTAATGGTGCAGCCCAGAAAGGGAAGTGGCCCTGAGTTTATCACAGATATTTCATGTCCATGAAAAGACACCACGTTTCCTGCACACACATTTTTTACCTGTCAGGCTCTCTCCTATTGGAGCCAGTAGCCTATGTGTGCTCCAAGGGACCGTGGTTTAAAAATGCCCATTCCAGGTAAAAACCTTGGACATGGTGAGCAGGTTGTCCAGACTCCAAGCCCCTCCCAGATACAGGTGGCAGAAACAAGATGCTACCACCCCTGACCCATGACTTTGCCTCCATTGGTCCTTCTGTGGAGAACACACTGGAAATCACAGCCCAGCTCATCTTCTGCCCATCCTGATCACTGAAACCTGATGTCCTTTCTTTTAAGAGATAACCTTTGGGAGTAACACACCAGCTGTATCGGGGGGATCAAATCTTGTGCTAGAAGAATGATTTATGCTCAAATAAAGCCAAACAAAACCTAATTGGGTAGGATGAGACCACCAAAAATTATGTTCACGATGAAAAACAGGACGAGAACTAATTACCTGGGTGCAGTGTTCCATTTAGCTATAATTCTACAGTCAATTAGTATTCTGTTTAATTGTACAATTAATGAACATATAAATTAAATTCATAGTTTACTTCTACCACTAAATTACTTATTTGAATTGCCTCTCTTTGGGAAAAAAAAATAAGCAGCTCAATGCACACATTATTAAAATGATTCAGTAATGTACATTCTGGGCACGCCTTAATTGTAAAACAATTACTCCACTATTATGGCTGGGATGCTGCCTGTGTTATTGGGAGCTGAATAATTTAATTTTCTCTTATCAAATGAACAGGTAATAGTTTCACTGACTGATGCGCAATTCTCCCAACAGATTTCCACTTCTATCGGCAGATCCCACAAGCCCAGTGCCTATAAAGGCAGCACCACGGAGGTGGTGGTTTTGATTTGACCTGTGGGAGGCACAGCCAAAATTCCCGTGGCTGCATCCCACTCTCAGCAGGTAGAGGTGAAACTGCTGATAAAGAGTAGAGTTGTGTTGTCAGCCCTTAATGGCTACTGAGTGGAGGAGAGACCAGGACAACAGGAAAGCCATATTCAGTGGCTCCTCTACTCTCCTAGTCCCAGAATGTCTGTCTGCAAGAATACCTGGATGTCCACAGGTGTTGGGCACTCACCTGTGCTCACGAACAAGACTCCTTCTACAGGTATCGCTGCTGCTGTATCCTCATCTCTATTGACCAATGGCACCACCATATTTGTGCAGCCCTGGTTCTCTCCTAGCTGCTGAAGCTCTGAGCCCTTTGATGTCCCAAGGTTCACTGATGTCCTTTCATTGGAAGGGAGTGGCCCTGTCCCCCTGGTGTTGCACAAGTAGAGCAGGGTCCTGAAGTCCTGCAGAATTCAACAAGACACCTTAGTTCATTTGTCTGCCATAATCCATCCCCTCCTTACCCCCCAGACAACATGCTGCCTGCCCTGGACACTTAGTGCCTAGCCCCTGCCTCCAGAGCTTCTGCCAGGAGGGGTCTCCCTCCAGCAGGAGTGCCCTTTGGTCCCGCAGGTAGTTGGTTTCTGATCCAGCTGCCCTGCCAGCAATCTAGATATATCCCCCCTGGGTTTACATTCCCTCCAGGATTCCTACACCATATAATTAAATCCCTTGTCTGGGCCAGAGGGAAGCCCATTCAAAATGCCTGGCTGGATGAAGCACAAGCTGGAATTAAGTTTGCCAGGAGAAGTACCAATAACCTCAGATATGCAGATTCCAACACCCTTATGGCAGAAAGTGAAGAGGAACTAAAGAGCCTCTTGATAAGAGTGAAAGAGAAGAGTGAAAAACCTGGCTTAAAAGTCAACATTCAAAAAACTAACATCACGGCATTTGGTCCCATCACTTCTTGGCAAACGGGCAAACAATAGAAACAGTGACAGACTTTATTTTCTTGGGCTCCAAAATCACTGCAGATGGTGACTGCAGCCATGAAATTAAAAGATACTTATTCCTTGGTAGAAAAGCTGTGACAAACATAGACATCATATAAAAAAAAAAAGCAAAGATATCTCTTTTCTGACAAAGGTCTGTCTGGTCAAAGCTATGGTTTTTCCAGTAGTCATGTATGGATGTGAGAGTTGGACCAGAAAGAAGGCTGAATGCTGAAAAATTGATGCTTTTGAACTGTGGTATTGGAGAAGACTCTTGAGAGTCCCTTGGACTGCAAGGAGATCAAACCAGTCAATCTTACAGGAAATCAACCCTGAATATTCATTGGAAGGACTGATGCTGAAGCTGAAGCTCCAATACTTTGGTCACCTGATGTGAAGAGCCAACTTATTGGAAAAGACCCTGACACTGGGAAAGATTGGAGGCAAAAGGAGAAGAGGATGACAGAAGACGTGATGGTTGGATGGCACCACTGACTCAGTGAAAATGAGTTTGAACAAGCTCCAAAAGATGGTGAAGGACAGGGAAGCTTGGCATGCTGCAGTCCATGGGGTGTCAAAGAGCCAGACATGACTGAACAACTGAACAACAACAGCAGCAACAACATTTCATCGTGAAATCCTGCAGTCTGGGGAGCCAGGCTGCCTGGGTTCATATCTTAGGTCTGACACTGTCCGTGCCTGTGACCTTGGGCAAAGCCCTCAGTCCATCTGAGCCTGGCCTCCTTACCAGTGAAGAAGGGCCAGCAGTGTGTCCTGGGAGTCCTATAAGATGAAAGGATGAAGGGCTTGAAGGCGCTCAAGTGCACACTGGCATCATATACCTGAATTGGAGACACTGCACCTGAGTGGTGCTGAAGGGCAAAACCCCATCGGACCCCACAAGGAAGGTGACGGATACTCCTCCATAGTCAGGGCGCTCACACTCAGACTGGAGTGGGGAATGGAGTGTGCAGGGACACCAGTGGCTGTCAAGCAGTTCTCAGAGACTTGCTGGGCCCGGTTCTGTGATTGATTTGGTGTGTTTTCCATGTCTGAACACAGTCTGAATCATCTGACATAAAGAGAAGCAACAGGCCTGGATTAACTGGCCAGCACTCATGAGTTTATACACAGGGCGGAAGAGTGCTTCTGAGAGTGGCGGTCTGGGCTTGGAGCAAATGGTTTCCCTGAGGCCCACAGACACTTGTCAAAGTCTAAACAGCACCAAAATTAAACAGAGAAGCTAGGTGCTACTCAAGACTAGTGCAGTCGGGGCTGAGCTCAACTCCACTGACACCGAAAGTGGGAGGGTTTTAAGCCCTGGGTGGGCCTGTGGATAGTGCATGGGGCCACCATCCGGGTGGTAGCCAGCGGGGTGTGTGGCTCATTGAGTGTTTCTCCTGTGATGTGGAGGTCAAGCTACTTCTCTCCTGTGGAGTCTGGGGATACAGTACTCTCTCCTTTGTCTGTACTTCAAGGAGGTGGCTCCCACCTCCTCTAGAAAGATAGGCCCTTGGTTGTCACACAAGTAAGGCACTGGGGGGACATTTGCAAAGGGTTAGAGAAAGAATTTATATTTTTTTCTAAGGTAAATGCTGTCAGCAAGGGGGAGGTGAGAAACCTCCAGCTAGGAAGAAACGTGTCTAGATTTTCTCCACGCTGAGGGTAACATCCAGGTTGTCCTGGTCACAGGTGAGGGGTCCTGGGGTGCAGGCTGGTAGTTGGGGAGCACCCCTGTGCCCTGTCCTCCTGAGCCCTGTGCCATGGCACCAGGGATGAAATTCATCTCTCAGGCAATCAATTCCCCGACCCTGAATTTCCAGCAATAATACACAGATGTGCTGGTTTGGTTCATATTATTAGCCATCTCTTAATAACCTTTGGGTCAGGGGTGTTATTGATGCTTGAATTTAATTCAAATTATAATGGGATAAATCATCTGCCAGTCTACAATCCTTGTTTATTGAATTTCGTATGATCCACTTAATTTAGGCCCTCCCAACTCTGAAGGTTGAAGCCTATTGAAAATCCGTCTCTTTATCCTCTCATGACCTAATTTATGTTTTCCCCTTTAACTTCTCCACCTACTTTATTGCTGTCACAGCCTCTGAAGCTCTCCTGAAGTAGAAGGCGGGGCTGGGAAGATTAGCATTTTTATTGCTTTATTTGGTATCCTAGCCAAGCCATCCAGATGAAAACTGCCTGGCTAAACTGCAGTGGGCTCCTCTGCAGCCTCCCTCTCTGGATCCTTTGTTTCTGTCCAGCAGTACTTACTTTGTTTGACCAGATAAACATTTCCTGAGCATCTACTCTGTATTTTAATATATTTTTGAAATCACAGAGTATTTTAAAAATAGCATGGCAGCCTCAGAGAGGGTACAATTAGCAATAGTTGAATTTGGGGGGAGGGAACCTCAGTCCACTGAATGCAGACTGTCCCTGGGTAGAGGGCATTAGGGCTGGAGACAGTACACAGGAACCCAGAGAAGTGGAAGGACTCCTTGGGGTGGGGAGCAGGAGGGGTCATCACCTGAAAGGATTTGAGATAGACACCTTTCCCCTGCCACCAAGTTTGGTTTTGTTGTTTTTCAGTTGCTCAGTTGTGTTTGACTCTGTGACCCCATGGTATGTAGCACCTCCCTGTCCTTCTCTTTCTCCTGGAGTTGGCTCAAACTTACGTCCATTGAGTCAGTGATGCCATCCAACCATTTCCTCCTCTGTCATCCACTTCTCCTCCTGCCCTCAATCTTTCCCAGCATCAGGGTCTTTTACAATGAGTCGGCTCTTTTTATCAGGAGGTTAGACTTGGAAAAGAGGAGAAGGGTGGGGATAAGGGCGGGGAGGTGGGGGGGGCAGAGTTTCATGGCCAAGGAACAACCATGTCCCGAAATGTAGACTGAATGCAGGGGGACCCAGATAGAAGCCCTCCCCAGAAACCATCTGAGACGCACACGTGGACCTGGGCTGTGAAGACAGGCTGCTGAAGATGTTGAAGGGAGACACGAGGAGCTGGTAGCATTACAAGGTGCAACATTTGCAGTCAATGCCTGGAGTTTTGTTCATTGATAACTGACACCCTTGGCCCTGACTCAGAAGTACAGAAATCAAATAAGGGCTACTTGGATGCTTCCTCCAGCTTGTTTCTTGGTACTGATTTAACAAAGTGCTTGTTGGAGAAAGCAGACTAGCAGACGAGCCAAGTAGGTGCTGATGGAAAATATCCTCCAACAGACGACTGTGCTGCTTGCCCCTCTAGGAGGCGTGGTCCCCGATTCTCCTTCCAAGTTCATGGGTTACACCCATCACTGGGCAGGCTCATAGCCCTGCTGACTCAGGCCTTTAATCGCAGGCAATTAGAGTGACTGACAGCACTAATTAAGCCCTTACCTGAGCAGGCGCCTCCACTGGCATCACTGCCGAGAGCAGCCAGCCATAACTTT
Organism: Antilocapra americana; assembly: GCA_007570785.1. Classification (NCBI taxonomy): domain Eukaryota; kingdom Metazoa; phylum Chordata; class Mammalia; order Artiodactyla; family Antilocapridae; genus Antilocapra; species Antilocapra americana. The sequence goes on along the minus strand of ML660204.1, from coordinate 6,178,787 downwards.
GATCTCTGATTTGCTGTTTTCTCATTCCGGCTGTTTCAGGTCTTACCTAAATTTCCTCATCACCTTTAATGAACATTTTTCTCTCACTTTTCCTAACGATTTTAAGGAGCTGGTTCAAGACGTTCTCTAAAAACACACGCACAGTTACTATACTGTTAGTCAAGAGGGCTCATCAGTATAGAAAGAAGGACTTTGCATCAAAATTGCTGGGTGCTTGGAGCAGCCTGCAGTAAATCAGCTTCTTTTTATTTTTCATTTTTCCAGATATGACATTACTGCCATTTAGCTGCAGAAACTTCTGATGGCAATTCTTCTTATTCTACATTAAAAACATAAGACAATTTTTTTGAAGCTGAAATACTTATACAAACTAGACTTTTTAGAAGGGACTAATGGAAGAAAAGTGAAGAAAAAATTACTTAGCATTTTTAAATATTTGAAGTTTTACTCACTTCTAAGATCAAATGAATTTAAAAAAAAAATAACAGAAAATGAAATCTTGCATAATTTCATTTTGCCTGAGTTTTGTGCTTCACTCCGGTTCAGTGTTGTAAAATTCTAAACATACACCACTGTCTTGAGGGCATTCCCCCCACATCCCTTCTTCAGTCAACATGCATTTCTTTACTGATACTCTATTTTTTGACAGGCCCAGGGCTACTGCATGTGCCTGGTTTTAGGACAAACAAAATATGAGAAATACTCTTTCCTCAGCTCTTGTGTGTTCCCACAAGAACACACAAGCAATTGGAGTGATTTTTGAGTTGTGGTTCGCTCTTTCCCGTCTGCCCCACCTACCTGGCCTCTTCAGTCTTCCTCTCCTCTTCCCTTGCTGTCCAGTGACCAGGCTCTCTGACCCTTGCCTGGCCTCATTTCCTGGCCTGAAAGACAGAGGCCAAACTCACCACCCTGCATTCAGAGGTTTCATCCTGTTGTTATCCAGTCCTCTGATCCAGTCCCATCCCAACCTCTCAGGTGGAGTCCAGGAAGCAGCCTCATGTTTCCATCCCCACTTCAGTAGGGGGACGTGACAGGGACATCACCTAGAGAGGGGTTGGAAACACGAGGCTGCTTCCTGGAAAGGACTGAGAGACTGAGTACACATGCACATTTAATACGACAGCTTTTCACATATCAATTATACATGTGAAAAAATAATGGTTTTAAAAAAATCCACTGGGGAATGCCTAAATGTAGAAATTGGGCTTCCTTGGTAGACCAGCTAGTAAAGAATCCACCTGCAATATGGGAGACCCTGGTTTGATTCCTGTGTCAGGAAGACCACCTGGAGAAGGAATAGGCTACCCACACTAATATCCTTGGACTTCCTTGGTGGCTCAGATGGTAAAGAATCAGCCTGCAATGTGGGAGACCTGGGTTCGATCCCTGGATTGGGAAGATCCCCTGGAGGAGGGCATTGCAACTCAGTCTAGTATTCTTGCCTGGAGAATCCCATGGACAGTGGAGCCTGGTGGGCTGCAGTCCATAGGGTTGCACAGAGTTGGACAGGACTGAACAACTCAACACAGCACAATGTAGAAATTAGCCAACCATATGTGCTGCTGTCTCCCCAAGCTACTTAGTAGATTTCAAAGAAAAAAGAACCAAATGAAAATATTTGGGCAAAACTTGCAAACTGGACTTTGTCTGATTTGTTTTCTCGGATGTGGTTTTTGGGTCAAGCCATGTGTGGGAGATGCAGGGGTGAGGTGGGGGTCGTCAAGAGGCTGTGTGGTGGATTTCTGCAATTCTGAATCCCCATACATGCCTCATTTTCCCATGACTCTCTTCTATATGTCTTTCAGCCATGTTTGTGTGGCTGAGAAATTCACTGTCTACAGTGACTTCCAGGCCTGAATGCTGCCAATGATCTCTTTGCTTCCTGAAGCTGTCTTGTGGGGTTTAACTGATGTCTTGTTGGGGACAGGATTGGAGTCCCTGGTGGCTCAGACTGTAAAGAGTCTGCCTGCAATTCAGGAGATCCAGGTTTGATCCCTGAGTCAGGAAGATTCCCCTGGAGAAGGAAACGGCAACCTACACCAGTATTCTTACCTGGAAGATCCCATGGATGGAAGAGCCTGGCAGGCTGCAGTCCATGGGGTTGCAAAGAGTCAGACATGACTGAGCGACTTCACTTTCTTTCTTTCCTTCTGGGAACAGGAGGGAACATGAGTTTGTCCCTTTCCCTCCTAAAGGGAGGAAATGAAGGGTGCTTATTCCCCAGCCTAACATTCTTTATGGCCTCTAGGCCAAGAGGGAGGCTGAACCCCCTCTGGAGCTGGAGCCAGTGGTGGGAGGATGCACAGTCAACTCAGCAGCCTCAGAATGGGGTAAAACCTCCTTCATAAGCACAGGCCAGGGTCCGATGGAGGGTCTTCAGAAACCTTCAGAAGTGAATGAGCCAGTATCTGGTTGGGAAATCCACCTTTTGGTGGACCACACCCTGTTATCTCAAGAACCATATTTACCCCACACAGGCTTAACCTGGGGTTAACATGAATCGTAACCTTGGTTTACTGAGTGCTTATTCTGTGCAGGTAGTGTGCCAAGGGATGAACACGGGTCATTTCCTTAAAGCCTCCCAGCAACCTTGAGAAGATTTCTGGTTCTTAGTAGTTAAGGATGAGAAATTGAAGCTCTGTGGACCATGGTCTGGGGGACTCCAGGGCCTGCACCCCCAGTGAAGATGTGGCATGGCCTCCCCATCTATAATGAGATTTTGGAAACTTCACCCCAAGAGGCCATGGAAGTCATCATAGGCTCTATCATCACAAGTAGGACGCATTGGCTGGCATTGCTCTAAACATGAGATCCACTCCTGGGCCCTTTGCCCAAAATGAAAACAGTCTCTAGCTTTGCCTTCTTGCCTCTTGAAAATGAAAATGGCTTTTCTTTAACTACATTCATTCTAAACACAAGATCATTTCTAAATATTGTTGTTTAGTCATTATGTCACATCTCAATCTTTTTTGACCCCATGGTCTGCAGCCCACAAGGCTCCTCTGTCCATAGGATTTTCCAGGCAAGAATACCAGAGTGGGATTCCATTTCCTTCTCCAGGGGATCTTCCTGGAGATCGTGGAACTCGTGCCTCCTACATTTGCAAGAGTAATCATTACCACTGAGCGGCCAGGGAAGCCCTCATTTCTAAATATATACTCTAAAAAATCTGAACGATGAAGAGAAGCATAAAATAAGATTTTCTCTAGAAGCCCACCATCAGTGGACAATTGCTCTTAGCATTTCTGGGAGGTGCTTTCAGTTTCTGCAAATAATTGCCAGGGACAGCATGCACATTCCTGTGGGAACCCACTCCAGTAACAGTATTGGGGAGTGGAGAATAGGTGGCAATTTGGGGTCTGAATTTTCACTTACTAATCTGTCTGAAGTGCTTGTCCACATTGATGGTCGCAGCTGCACACCTCTGTGAGTGGCAGAGAGATTCAAACCCATCATTGTGCTGCAACATATCTCTCCTTCTCTTATCTGTGACCATCCACATTGTTTCCAGTGCCTCACTGTTATCAAATTTGATGGACAACCTTCTGCATAACCTTTAGCATTTGTCCACTTGCCTATTAAAATAAGATCCCTTGTCCTGATGTTTCTGGAACAAAGATGTGCTTTCTTTTAAAAAGACAGAGTGATACCAGCTCCAATTTGGAGAGGTGGAGAGCTGGACAGAGTACCATCCCCACACTTACAAGAAGAAAAACTGGGAAAGTTCTTGCTTATTCTCAAACCCATTAGAGAACTGAGGCTGCAAAGCAAATAACCAACCTGGACGCTGACTGTCCAGCCTGCCCTGCATTGTGGGGACAGTGCCTTCTTACCACCTGCTCACCTGGGGTGAGTTACTTACCCTCTCCCTTAATCTGCAAAACAGGAAGAATAATAACTTTGTTGTGATAACTGAATGAGTTGATACAAGAAATGCCCTTGGAATAATGTACGTTTCAGTAAAGATGACCTTTATTACTGGATTGGGCTTCCCGTGGCTCCCAGCAGTAAAGAACCTGCCTGCCAATACAAGAGATCTAAGAGACAAAGGCTCAATCCCTGAGTTAGGAAGACCCCCCTGGAGGAGGGCATGACAACCCACTCCAGTATTCTTGCCTGGAGAATCTCCTGAACAGAGAAGCCTAGAGGGGTACAGTTCATTGGGTTGCATATAGTCAGACACAACTGAAGCGACTTAGCATGCATGCAAAGTACTGGATTAGTCTTCTTTTGGTTGTGCCGTGGTGACAGATCCTTCGCACATCTCAAGCCCTGGTGGTGACAAGGGCCTCTGAGACTCTGCTGCCTGATCTGCCCACCGGGGTTCCCTTTCTAAGGCTGGTAGTTGGGGGACTGCCCAATGGGACTCAGTGCCTCCCATGGGATTCGGGCATCACTGTGGACTTGACGCTATGATGAGTGGGATGGCATTTGCCATTTTCATCCCATATTATTGGCCAAAGTAAGTCCAATGGACAAGCCTGGTGTTAATGGGGCAAGGTCCTATAATCCTGTTACAGGGAGGGCCACACACAACCTGTCACAACTATTAAGATCACAAATTATCATTATTATTCTTAGTGCAATCCCGAGGACTGCAGATCCAAGGCCAAAAGCCACAAGAAAGGCTTCAGGAGAAGTAATTTAATTGTAAATCTAAAGTAAAAAATAATCAAGAATTGATTCTCCAGTATCTAAGGTGTGTCATTTTTCTTTACTTTTCTTTATAAAGGGCCCTCCTCTTCCTTAAGCCAGCTTTTTTTTTTTTTTAGAGTCCCTTGGACTGCAAGGAGATTAAACCAGTCAATCCTAAAGGAAACAAACCCTGAATATTTACCGGAAGGACTGATACTGAAGCTGAAGGTCCAATACTTTGGCCACCTGATGCGAAGAGCTGACTCCTTGGAAAAGACCCTAATGCTGGGAAAGATTGAAGACAAAAGGAGAAGAAGGCAATGGAGAATGAGATGGTCGGATGGCATCTCCAACTCAATGCAGATGAATGAGAAACCTCAGGGAGATAGTGAAAGACAGGGAAGCCTGGTGTGCTGCAGTCTACAGGGTCTCAAAGACTCACACAGCTTAGGAACTCAACAACAACAACAGCTCCTCTCCCTTAAGACTTATTAGTAGAACTTGCGATTTGTACAGGATTACAAGTCAGATCGTAAATAGGATTCCTCTCCTGCATGCCTTTCTCCATCTCATTGCTAGAGAAGATACACAGCACCTTAGAACTGATTTCAAGGAGGACCATATCACTGAGACAAAATGTTAGAGAAGAAAATTTCAAGGCAAGGTGTCACGCTGTCTGCCTCTGGAGAGAAAGAGTAGAGTGGAGACAAAGGTGCTCCTTCGCCTGACTGTTTTCTCAAACCTGCTTCGTACAGTTAAAAATCAAACAGAAAAGTTCCAAAGTCTCCAGGGCTTCAGATCACTTTTTGCACAGAGAGAATCCCAGGCTTTCTTACATTCTGGCTCCAAGGCACACTTCTGAAAAGCTAGAAACGTCATCAGTACAAAGACCAGAAATTTAAGCACATTGCACTTTAGTTTTTAACAGGAAATAGCCCGAGGGGAATCGAGAGGATTCCTGAGTATTTAAAGTCTGAAAAGTTCAGACCCAAGACTAAAAGTCACCAGAAATGTTTCGGGAGAAATAATTCAATTGTAAACCCAAAGCAATGAATGATCAAGAATTGGTCCTCCAGTATCTAAAGTGTGCCATTAGAGGATTTCATGTCTGGATTCATTGACAATGAACATAATAATGATCTCTGATTTTCAAGTTAGCTGTTAGGAGTGAAGTACCAATCTTCCTGAAAGTGTAATAAAGAAGCCATCCGGCGGTTACAGCTGCGGCATTCCATGTAGAACTCTAGGAAGCATTGGTATTTGTTCTTCAGGGTTATCAATTTGATCTCTACCCAATGGCCCAGATTTATGGGAAACTCATTAAGGACTCAGGCAGTGACTGCACTCCATCCCATCTGATAATTTATGGTATCAACCGGGAGAGCCAAGGGCTGCAAAACCAAACTCACTCAAATGTTTTTTACTTACCAGAGACTGCATGTTTGCGGTACAATGTAACACTCATTTTCTCATCTAAAAGCTGAGAAGATGCTGTGACCTTGAGTGATTGTGACATGATTTACATATATGCAAATCATATCCAATTATGTAAATATGTTTGATCTCCATATATATTAAATTTTTAAGTATAAACTCACACAGATACACACACACATAATTTTCATCTAAGAAGTTCCTCTCTTCTCAGAAATCATGAGCTCACCTCCAGAGAGCTCTAGGCAGCCTGACCAGCTTCTAACCCACTGATCCTCTGCGTGTGGTCCCCAGCCAGCAGCATCAGTGCCACCTCCTGAATCAGAACGGGGGATGGAGGCCCTAGTGTTCTCAGTTCCACACTCCCCTCCTACCCCTGTAGAGAGTTACTGAGCATCTCCTTTCTTCTCTTTGAAACAGTGATCCCCCTCCTCCCTCCTCATTCACAGCAGAAGACCATACTTTCTTATGACAAACACAGAAGCACTCAGAAGAGGCCTTCCACTTTCTGTCACCATCTCACCCACAAGCATGTGTGCAGACAGAGCCCCTTCTTTGGCCTCTGGTTCATTACATCCGGGGAACTGCCTGTGCCCTCATCCGCTGCCATTCCCTCTGTTCTGGCACTGGATTTCTGGCCTCTGAAGTGCCCCAGGATATAGCTTCAGCAACCCATCAGTTTTTATCGTGCCCTTGGTCATCTTCATAATGCTAATCTATTGGTAGTGTGATTCCTGTCTGAACCCAAGAAACAGACAAACATCTGAATTTTCCCAATCCTATCTATTTCCAGTCCACTTTACTTTCCCTTTATGTTAATTATCTGCAAAGAGCTGTCTATACTTGTATCAAGTTCCTCTCTTTCCCTTCTCTGCTGAACCCACCCATTGAGCCTGTATCCCTATCACTCACCAAAGCTGCCCCTGAGAAGGGCTCTAAATGCTCCTCATTTCTAAGCCCAGTGATCTTCAGTTCTCTTGTCTCTCATTTGTCTTCAGCACTTGACACAGTGGAGCACGGTCTCCTGTCTTCACTTGCCTTCTGCTTGAGTCCCCGCTTTCTTCTTTGATACTCCTTTTTAGACCCCCCTCACTGGTTCCTCATTTCTCTAACATCAAAATGTTGGGATGCCCAGGGCTCAGGGTGCCATTCTGCTACTTCCTAATCTCTGTTAGGTCCCTAGGTAGTGGTTCTCAATCTTGGCTGTGCACCAAAACCACCTGGGGCACTTTGAAAACTCTCAATGCACCCGAGATCAAGTCAATCAGAGTCTCTTGGGTGGAACAGAAATATCAGTATGTTTTCGAGGTTTCCCAGGTGATTGCTGTGTGCAGTCAAGTTTGAAAACCACCTAGGGGACCTGATCCAGTTTATTGGCAAATCATCTATATGCTAATGACCCTGATCTTAGAGTTGTGGCCAGTCCCTCTCTCTGACGATCCAGACTCCCATCCAGCATGTGCAATGAGATGCGACTCATACAGTGTTCCAACTGGACCTTTGGTCCATCACTGTAAAATTCAGCCAGTCATCTCCATTTCAGTAAATGGAAACTCCATCTTTTCAGGTTCTCAGGCCACGTCTTTTGAGGTGGCCTCAGCACCCCTCTTCTTCTTGTGCCCTGTGTCCAATCTGTAGCAAATTCCGCCCTTCAGAGCAATTCCAGAATCTGACCATTTCTCACCATCTCCACCACCACCTCCCTGGACCAAGCCATCATCCTCTCCTGCCTGATTATTATAGTGACCACTACCCTCCACCCTCTATGGGCTTCCATTCTCCTCCCTTCACTTTCTCTTTAACCAATTTGCAAGGCAGTGCCAGAGAGATAGAGATGCAGATGTAGAGAATGAACTTGTGGACACAGCAGGGGAAGGAGAGGGTGGGATGAATTGAGAGAGTAGCATTGTGTGCATAAAATAGGTAGCTAGTGGGAAGCTGCTGCAGAGCACAGGGAGCTTAGCTTGGTGCTTTGTGATGACCTAGAGAAGTGGGATGGGGGGTGGGAGGGAGGCTCAAGTGGGAGGGACTATAAGTACACTGCTAGCTGATTCACTTTGTTGTACAGCAGAAACCAACACAGCATTCTAAAGCAATTATCTTCTAATTAAAAAAAAAAAAGCCAGAATGGGTTTTTCAAAACATGAGTCAGTTCCTCTCAATTCTCTGCTGAAAGGTATGACCCAGTGGCTTCTGACTTTACCAAGGGTAAAACCCAAGGGCACCATTTTCTTTCTGGGTACCTTTTATTAATCGCTTTTCCATCTATAACCTATTTCATGCCACTGTTAATCAGAGATTATCAAAACAGATGGCGAAATTGTTCCCAGGTACAAAAATCCTACCTCTTTTCTACATGATAAGAAAACACTTTTAGATAGCTCTAGATCAGCATTTTCTAAACTTACCTGACCATGAAACATTTTTAAATTATAATATATTGATGGGACACCAAGAGGAGTTCATGAAATATAAATGTAAGGTAAGATTGAAGTAGACAGCACCAAAAAAAGTTCTCAAAGGTGAATTAATTGCTTAAAAAATAATAAAACTTTGATTCACATTCACTTTGCTTTAATACAGAACAAAAAACAAATTAGAGAAATCTGCTTAGGCATAAGTTAATAAAAATAAAATATGTCAACATAAAGTAATTTTTTGCATGTGCATTTTCTAATAAAAGAAGACATGCTCCAAAAAAACGTTTTATTAAATAGTGCTTTTTGGGCTCTGTTCTAAAACAACAGCTATTTAAAATTTGTGAAGATGTTGCTGAGCTTCATCCCCATATGAGGTACAAGATCACATCCATTTCCACTTTTCTTTTGATTCGAGTGGAATATGACCATTCTGCTTCTCCACAAATTACGTGGCAAAGGAAGACACACGTAAATGACATTTTCACAATATTTGGGAGCAACTGAATTAGGTTATTGCACAAATCATTCACCTTGATGTGTGTATTCATGATCTGCTCTTGATATTTTAGAAAGTGAATCTGCACATTTTTCTCTTCCATTCAAAGTTTTCACCTTAGACATTCTAGATAGTTTGAGAACCTCATGAATTTGTGTGGTTTTATCATCATTGCTGTTTTGATAAAACTGCCTTCCTCCAGCCACAGGTCTATGGGGAAGCGATTTGGGCAGTATAAATATTTCAGGCACCATAAATGTTGAATAATGTCACAGATAGATGCTGAAATATTCAGGCAAAGTCTATAGCACAGAGCAGTGGCCAATCATTGCACAACATTCACATGAAGGGCAGTGGATAAATGCTGCCTTCGCACTGGGAGGCTTGGCCTTGGGTACTTGGCAAAGGATGGAGTGCGGTGACTCTGTACTGGATGCCTAGATCCAGATCTTGGCCTTAGCAGCTGAGTGCCAGGGTGAATGCTTAAACGTTGCTAAACCTCAGCAAAATGGGAACAATAAGAATCTTACAGGATTAAAGATGAAATACGAAGCATTAGGACAGTACCTGCACATAATATGCCATTCATGAATTATTATTTTTCTTAGGATATCACACAGTAATAGGAACAACTGTTTGCTGTCTTTTTACAAATATCTAAAAAGTATTTTTTGAAAATAAAGGTTGAAAGTATTGGGTTGGCCAAAATGTTCGTTTGGGTTTTTTCTCTAATGTCTTATGAAAAAGCCAGAACGAACCTTTTTGTCAACCTAATAAATCCTCCCCCTGCCCCCAAAGCAACAGCCATGAATATATTCCACGGAGCACATTTGAGGAAACATCTTGAAGTAGCTGATATAGTCAGACTTTTTTCTAGCCTTGCATACCAGATTGAGCTGGACATTTATCTGGAAATAATGATGGCAATAAGAATCATTATTGAACATATTTAGGCCAGATAGTATGCTGGTGATGTCATGTGTTTCCCTTCTAATTGCTAAACCAGTCTTACAAAGCAGTTATCACATCTGCCTTCTCTAGGAGAGGAAACCTTGTGGCAGAGACATTGATTGACTTGCCCTGATACCATGGAGATGGGGAGTGGTGAGCCTGGCAGAGCCCAGGAGGTCCTGTGCTAATTAATATCAGAGGAGAACCTTTGCACCACTATCTCTGGGCATAAACAACAAAGCATAAGGCATACTAAGAAGAAATATAGATAGCAAAGATGGTCATTTGGAGAGAACAAAGATGCTGTTAGAGCAACATCAAAGAAGAGCTTGTTACAGTTGGGGGCAGAGGTGGGTCAGAGGTTGAGGGCAGACTTGGGACCCCCTGTGTACCTTCTGGGAAGACAAAAAGATCCTTGGGCTGGAGGGAACTTGCCAATGGTCTCAGGGAGGGTAATCCCAAGTGCCCAAGGCCATCAAGGAAATTTGTTGACCTTGAATCCTTTGGGAGGTCCTCAGCCCTCACCCCTTACTCCAGGTCACCTTTATTTTCTTGCATCCTTGAAGCCCCACAAAATGAGAAGCTTGACTTCCTTGCCCTCCAGCCCTTGACTTATTCACTGATCTGCTTTGAACACATCAAACTTATTCAACACATCAGACTTTGAACCCACCTATAGTTTCCACTTCCAAACACCCCCATACACACTACAAAAGAAGATGCTGCTGACTCCAGGTGACTCAGAAGCTGAGTCAGAAGCTGAGTCACCTCCTCTAGGTGTCCACAGAGCCTCTGCCTCCTCCACGTCCCACCCCTACAGCTCAGCGCCTGGGGCAAACAGGCAAAGTGTCGCTTCTCCAGGAGAGGTTTAATGAAGAAAAAGGTTGATTCTTGCCTGACATGAATGCCTCCATGTTTGTTTTGAAATATTATTTCCTTAAGAATACAAATATTTGAATATACACAGACACCAAAAGTAAAATTAAAATCCACTTATAATCTTGGTAGATTTCTATGGACCTTGAGACTGGAATGGACCATCCTATAAATACAGTTCCTTATCTTTTTTTTTAAGCAAAACACCACATGCACTGTCAATGTAATACTTTTTAATGCAACATTATTTCTAATGATTCATGTGTATTTTATCACAATATGATGTCATACTGTAGTTAACTAACTTCTTAGTAAAGAATATGTAAATGCCATTTCGGTTTGTTTATACCATAAATAATGATGCAGTGAACATCTGCTAATACAAATCCTAATACATATGTTATATTTCTGCACTTGTGTTTTTAGAATCTAATCTTCAAAGCCAAATTTCTGGGTCAAAAGGTACGACCATTTTTATAGATTTTAAATTGTATTTCTTGGTGGTTCAGCAGGAACGTTGCACCAAGTTAAATTTTCACAAATAATTGCCAAGCTATATGTGTGAATGTGTGTGTGCGCAGGTGCTCAGTCATCTCTTTGAGACCCTTTGGACTATAGCCCGCCAGCCTCCTCTGTCCATGAGATTTCTTCAGGCAAGAATACTGGAATGGATTACCATTTCCTCCTCCAGGGGATCTTCCTGACCAAGGGATCGAACCCATGTCTCCTGCATTGCCAGCAAAATCTTTACCTCTGAGACACTGGGGAAGCCCATAGCTTATATAAGATTGTGTATATATGACATACTTTTTAATAGTGTGGCATGCTTGTCCAATAGCCAGAGTTGAGGGGAGATAGAGGGGCACCCGAAGTTCCCTGACCACCTGCAGGAACCACATTGAATCAGAGCTGGCATCACAGTGAGGGACCCCATTTGGCTGCACCAAAAGCTGTGTCTGCTGCGGCACTGCTGGCCAGCTCTGGCTGAATGTGTGATGGGAGGACAGCCCAGTTTCAGGGAGGATAGCCCTGTTTCAGAGACAGGTGATGGGGAAGGGAGTTGGCACAATGCTCCTTCTTCCTTGGAGCAGGACATGGAGCTCACGGAAGAGAGGGGACCCCAATGCTGAGCAGGAACACACATGTACAGGCTGCCCTTGCCGGCTCACTCCGCATGGACTTGGGGACAATTAGTGCTGTGGTCTGATGTCCAGTGACACCAGACAGGAAATAGAGGACATGGGGCTAGACCGTTCTCCAGCAGGGACCATTCTGCTCCAGGGGGGTGTGGCCACGTCTGGGGACATTTCCAGTTGTTGCAATAGCCAGGTAGGTACTGCTGGCACCTAGTGATGCTAGAGGCCAGGCCAGGGACACTGATACACATCCCACAATGCTGAGGACAGCCTCCTGCAGCAGAGGCATCTCTGACCCCAACTGTCGGCCATGCAGGTGCTGAGAAACCCAGGGCTGGGTTTAGAGACACCACCGTGCTGTGGGCTCAGAAGGCAGCTGTTAGTTGAAGTGGCCCAAAGTTGAACTCTCTGTGCTGGGAACACCGTGTCAGAACACCTCCTGCGCTACGCAAGTGGAGTATGAAACACACTTTCTTCGTGCTTCATTTAGCATCCTCTTACCACACACTTTGTTCTGCAACACAGGGCACATTAGTTCATGCAGATGATGAAAAATAGTGTCCCTTGTTTCTCCCAATTCTTTCTCAAAATATTTACAATTGCAAATCTGATGATGACTGGATTTCTATATGAATTTAGCTCAGCCTGACTGATGGCATTATAATTCTGAGATGATGTCTTAGACCTTTAATCAACAAGAAGTGTCGTAATCCCACTACGTAGGAAGAATTCCTCTTGTAACAATAAACAGTGCCGGCAATCAATGGATAATCTATGTTCCTGTTCCACGGCCAAGGTCTGACTGCCGATTCATGAGGCAAGGATGAAGCCACACACAGCAGAATTCATATTTACTGAAGTATCCTTAGTATTGATTTTAGTAAGATATATATTTTCTTTTCTTTTTTCCCCTTCTTAGGCTGCAGTGAATTAATACTAGCTGTTCAGAGTGAGTACAGAGATTCATTTTGTTTCAAAGAAGTATACATGTTTCTTTATAAGACACAGCACATTCCACTTTAGCAAAGACACAGTTACTTAAAACATAACAAAGGACTTTCATTAGATTTGAAGAAAAATATATGAAAATCTTGGTGGATGTGGAGAAGCAAGATGAGGGGGTTGAGTGAGAAAATTCAAAGCATCCATTTCGTCTTTTGTTTGTTCAGCAAGTAACTTACTAAGCACTTTCCACATGTATTTATGAACCTGAATTTTATATATTACAAGGTGTGCATTTTTGTAACAGTTGCATTTATCACTTTCCAAAATTATCACTGTGAAGATCATTTACAAATAATTTCTTGCAACAGGATACTCCATTTTTTAGTTTAGGATACCAACACTTTTCAGCCATGGGTTCAATTAACAAATCTTTTCAAGGTTGCAGAGGTAGAGACACTGGGCACATTCCAGCCAGACTTTGAGGAGCTGGAGCAGCCACAGTCACAGATTGAAACTCAAGTGGCTAATGGACAGAAGACGCATCAGTGAGGATGTTAGCCCATGAATTCCATGCAAGAAAGGTGAATCCTAGGGCTTCCCTGGTGGTCCAGGGTTGAGAATCCGCCCACCAATGCAGGGGATACTGGTTCAGTCTCTGATCCAGGAAGATTCCACGTGTTGAGGGGCAGCTAAGCCCATGCACGACAGCTACTGAACTCATGTTCTATAACAAGAGAAGCTACCACAATGAGAAGCATGAACAACGCAACCAGAGAGTAGCCCTCACTTGCCACAACTAGAGAAAGGCCAAGTGAATGTGAAAGTGAAAGTCGCTCAGTCATGTCTGACTCTGCGACCCCATGGACTGTCCATGGAATTCCCCAGGCCAGAATACTGGAGTGGGTAGCCTTTCCCATCTCCAGGGGATCTTCCTAACCCAGCGATTGAACCCAGGTCTCCCGCATAGCAGGTGGATTCTTTACCAGCCGGGCCACAAGGGAAGCCCAAGAACACTGGAGTGGGTAGCCTAACCCTTCTCCAGTGGGTCTTTCTGACCCAGGAATTGAACTGGGCTCTCCTCCATTGCAGGCAGATTCTTTACCAACTGAACTATGAGAGAAGCCCTAGAGAAAGGCCAAACTCAGCAACAAAGAACAAGCACAGCCAAAAATAAATAAATAAGCAATTTTTTTTTTAAAAAAGAAAGATCAACCTCAAGTTTAGTCTTCACAGCAACTTCAGCCACTCTGCACCACCTCCTCTCTCCTGGCAGGCACACTCAACCTTGGTCCTCACAGGCTCTCCACTGTCACCACCCCCACCACCATCCTCACCAGCACTGGGGCACAGAAGGAGTGTCCCTTATCCTGGTCAGCACAGTCCCCTCCACTTATCCCCCAAAATGCCCATTGTTCCAGGACTCAGTGTCCTTGCATGCAGGATGGCAGAGTAGATAAGACATAAGTGCTTGAGTTGAATGCCAGGGTTCAAATCCTACATTGGCCAGTTACCAGTTACTCAATCTATAAAATTAAGAAGGGAAAACAGATTAACTGCCCATGGTCTCAGATGAGTGTTGAGAAGGAAGGAATAGTCAGGAGGGGCATGATAATCATCAGCCTCCAAATTTCAGGTGCTTTTTGCCTCCTGGATGGAATTAGCAACCACTGGGATGCTCCTTCTCTGGCATGATGGGAATATCCACAGGAAAGGAGAAGTAGAGCCCTGGGCTGGTTCTTTGGGAAAGAGCCACAGTATCTCCCTTCCTCAGGACCTTGCTGAGTGCCACTCTGGCTTCAGAGAAAGCCAGCAAGGAACACGACCCCACCTGGCAAGCTGGAGCCATGCTTGCCTTGGCTTAATTACAGGTAGTCAGCATGAAGTCACCAAAGGAAAACCACGCTTGGTTGATCTGATAGAATTTTTCAAGGAACAGCACAAAGAGTCAACAGGAGAAAGCCTGGCTGTAATTTACTTGGACTTCAAGTAAGCGTTTGATATAGTAGTGCACAAAAGACTAATATTCTAGGTCAGCAAGGATGTGATGGCGAGGGAGCTGCCTGAATGGGTAAGGAACTTGTCAAGATCTTCAAGATAGAGAGGATAAGAGCCGAGCAAATAGCTCGGGGAAGGAAGATGTGACAACTGGAATTCTGCCGACACCAGCACTCTGGCAAGCTTTGTTCATTTCCTGACTATTCTGTTAGCGATGCTGGAGTTAAGAGAAGGCCAGTTGGTTTTTTCCGAGGGCCTCAAGACTGTGGTTTAAATTCTTTCGTCCGTCCGAGAGATAGTCCAGAGGTGCTAGGGGGTCAGCGAGGAGTTTTATTCGGCAGCTGGAGCTGAAACAGCAATTTTTGCCGAAATGGATTGAGTGAATTTAGATTCTTCAGAGGATTTAAAATCATCTAAGCGTCAGGATGTTGGGGTTTGCATTTTGCTCCAGCATTTCTTTATCCTTCCAAGAAACCACTTTGTAACTTCCCTCAGAGAAGCCTCTCACACCCTCACTTACATGTTCACAGGAGGTTTTATTCTTACCCAAAAAAGTGGGGTGCAGAACCCCAAACTTGTTGGGGTGTCATCAGCACCTTGTAGTCCCAAGGGTGCAGATCGGGATGGGCATGTGACCCAGGTCAGCCCATCAGAGTGGACCTCAGGACTCCTCAGAGATGCACCCTTCACCTGGTGGCAGCTTTGAGCTGAGGCATCAGCCGACCCCTCAGTACTTCCTGGGAGGAGATGGGGGAGACTGGCTAGGAGAAGGTGATCTCAGAAGAAGGCAGAGCAAGGAACCTAGAGAGGGATCTGAATCTGAGAGCACCCCAGCTGTCAATATTTTCATGGCAAGGCTGGTTTATGTTGGGTTTTGTTTGCTTATAGCACAGAGAAGCATCTGACTACCTCAAACCTCCCCACCCCACAGTTAAGCATCACCACCAGGGAACATGGAAGCCTAGACATGAGTGAGGCTGTGAATCAAGCAGCTGGGCTGCCCTTGATGCCTCCCAACCCCCAGCTTCAGCTTGATCCAGCAGGGCACATGACCACACCCAAAGTCTCCAGGATCAAAGTAGAAAAACCCATACACCCATTTCACATTAGAGGGCATGGAAGTCCACACTGTGTATCATCTACACACCATCTAGGACCCTGCTTCCATGGCAATGCTGTAATTGTTCATCTAGCATGAGCTGAATTTTGTCCACATGATGCCCCTGATCAATTATCACCACCGTCATCATCACCATTAGTGTTCAGTGTCAGGGCCCTAATGATGTGCTGGACACCTTGTGAGTATCTCACCTGTGTTATTATGTGGCATCTTTGTGAAGTTATCTTAAATGTTAGCTACGATCCTCAGCTCCAGTTTATGTACCAACAGGCTGAGGCTTAAGTAATTCAGTAGTTATTTGATCCACAGACATTCTTCTAGGGCCCATCAAAGGATGTAACTGTGCTAAGAACTGACAGATCAGTATCAGAAAACCCAACACACACTCTCTATCCCCACGGAGGGTAGAGACTGGTGTGGATAGGGAGCAGGGAGCACAGATAGAGCATTCCTCCAGGAACTGGAGAGAGAGGCAGGGTGAACCTCTCCAGGGTCTTAAATGAAGTGGTTGGAAATTTTGTTCTTTATCCAATGAGCCACAGAGAGTCATTAATGGATTTTTTTTTAGGAAAAAGAGCTTGATGAGTCTTGCATTTTGAAAGAACAATTTGCCATAATGTGAGTTTGCAGAGACGAAGAACACCAAAGAGATCTGAGATGTACTTGGAGGTAAAACCTTCAGCACTTAGGCAGCACTGATCAAAGAGGATAAAGAAGGAAGACACCAAGGTGCCAGTGTACGCTAACCCACTGGATGGAGCGTGGTGCTTGGCACCGAGGCTGGGACCACAGACAGAGATCTGTAGGGGAAAACTGCAGGTGATACAGAATTCGAGAAGCATTTGAAAAGCACCATTGGGAAGTTTTCAATGGGATTGAGTAATCATCTGGGTGTCTTCAGTTTATAGACTGATTTGAAACACTAAAGTGGATGAGAACCTCTAGAGAAGAATAAAGACTAAGAGACAAATAAAAGTAAAGATGAAGAGTAAGACAAATAAAGAGTCAAGAATGAGGCCAGAGCCTCCAGTGGCTGAAATGGGAAGTCAGGTAGGCCAGGAGGAGGAAGGCAGGTGAGAGAGTCGGGTCCACACTGACGGGGGGAGGTGGCGAAGGGGGGACTGTGGGGGATGTTGACCCAGGAGGCACAGACAGAAAGTGGTCTCTGAGTCACAGACTTTGAGAGTGAGTGATGTCAGCTCCAGTTTGGATGTAGAATGGAGGCAGGATTAGGGTAGAGCTGGTGGGGAGGGGCCCTAGGGGAAGGGGTAGAGGCTTGGTGTGGCAGTTGTTAAGACGGGAGGGAAGCAGGCTTTCAAGCTGGAAGAGAGGATGGCTACTGAGCAGTTGAGGTTATGGGATGGAAGAAGTGCTGCTGAGAACCTATATGTCTCATGGAAGCATGGGATTCAGACCAGAAACAAGAGAGCAGACTTCTGTGTAAGGAGAGTTGGTACCTTCATCATATGAGAGATGAGGAGGAACAGAGCTGGGGGTGAAAAGACATAGCCTGAGGTTGGACAGTCTACACGTGTCAGGGGCCAGTCTCTCTCTGGCTGGCCTCATGCAGATGTCCTGCAACTCCTTGGTCCTCAGACCCCTTCTCAAGGCCATGGGCTTGCATTCTCACTCTGCTCTAGCCTGTGACCAAGAATGCAAATAGTTTCTGGCAAGGAGATGTGCAGGACCCTTCTGGGAACACATGCTGTTTAGCTGGTGTCTTGGGTACCTGATTTTAACATCCCCAGTGCATGCAGGAGCCCCATGAATGTTGATCACGGTCTCGTTCTCTGTGGAGGAGCTCTCAAAGACCCAGATTTCCAGGCACTGACTGGGGGACAGTGATCTGGGAAGCTGGCATGCAGGTTGAGGGGGGCTATCTTCTACAAAATCTCCCTGTTTGTGAGACGTAAGCCTCTTTGGCTAGGTTTGGAGACAATGGAGTTAAGACACTATTGACAATACAAGATATTTGTTGTGGGCCCCTGGGTAGCCAGATCTGTGCAAATGGAATGATCAGTGGTGGGCTCCCAGGTGTCTGTGGAAATGGATTTGTTACAGGATCCTGGCTAGACTGGAACCAGTAACTCTCAATCTTAGCTGCATATTAGAATCCCCTGGGGACACATTACCAGCTGCACTCCAGATCAGTTGGAAGTGAACCTTTGTTCGAGGGATTCACTATTCTTCAACAGCTTTTCTGAGATATAATTTACTTCTCCTGCAGCTAAACTGTTCTAAGTGTACAATTGAGGGGCCTTTGGGATATTTATAGAGCAACCATCATCATAATTACATTGTCATCATCTCAGAAGTTTCCTGGGTGATTGCAGTGTGTAGCCAGGGCTGAGAGAGGCAATAAAAAGTCATTCACTAAGACATGTTCAAATCAAACACTGCTGGTACGGTGGTCACTAACTAAGGTCTAGTAGATGCCACGTGACTGTGTTCCAAACTCCTGGATAAAAGGTCCTTTGTAAATTACTAAAACCCAACATCTATCTCAAAGCCCCTATGTTGCCACATCCACCCATCTCTCCATACATCCATTAAATAATATTTGACTAATTAATATATGTTGGCCATCCACTAATTACTAACCACTTAGTGACTCAATAAGAAACAAAAATGTCTGTGGTTCAAGACCTCTTTGTTTTTTATTGTTTCGTCACTCAGTCACGTCCGACTCTTTGCAACCCCCTGGACTATAGCTCTGTCAGGCCTCTCTGCCCAGGGGATTTCCCAGGCAAGAGTACTGGAGTGGGTTGCCATTTCCTTCTCCAGTGGATTTTCCCAACCTAGGGATCTAACCCGCATCTCCTGCAATACAGGCGGATTCTTCGACACTGAGCCATCAGTGAAGTCCTCAGGATCTCTTGGAGCTTACAATAACAGAATCATGAAGCCAGATGTCATTTATGTTTTGATGAAACATGCGATTTCCATAGGAAATCAAAATACACTGGCCAATACATATTTTAAAAGTTACAATAGGATTTTTGATTCATTAGTTGGAGTTAACAAAGACATCATCCAAATTCTGCATTACTCATCATTGTTCTGACTTTTGTTATTGTTCAGTTGCTAAATCATGTGTGACTCCATGGACTGTAGCACACCAGGCTCCCTTGTCCTTCACTATCTCCTGGAGTTTGCTCAAATTCATGTCTACTGAGTCGGTGATGCCATCTAACCACCTCATCCTCTGTTGTCCCCTTCTCCTTCTGCATTCAATCTTTCCCAGCACCAGGGTATTTTCCAATGAGTCAGCTCTTCATATCAGGTGGCCAAAGTACTAGGGCTTCATCTTCAGCATAAGTCCTTCAGATTATCTGACATATCTACTGTCATTTACAGACAGAGAAGTCTTCATGGGCTGAATGTACTGAGAACTCACTTAAATAAGGGATAACCTGTTGCAGAATCTAGAGATGGAAATACTGTGCATATAATTAGCAAACGGGTAAACATGCAGACTTGGGAACAATACTGTGTTGCCTGGTTTGTGATTCCCTTCACAAATGTAATTGTGGTGATCAATATAGGAGTTGTACTTAGATGACAGGTACAACTAAATGAGATTTTTGGCTGGAAATGTCTCTCATAATAGAAGATCAAGGGTCCCCAACCTCCAGGCCGAAGACTGGTACCTCCTGTCAGGTCAGGGGCGGTGTTAGATTAGAAATAAGGTGCACAGTGTGTAACGTGCTTGAGTCAATCCAAAACCATTCCCCACTCCCACCCCGGTCCATGAAAAAATTATCTTCCACGAAACCAATCTCTGGTGCCGGAAAGGTTGGGGACAACTGTGCTAGAGGAATTTAAATGTAAGAATGGACACCCAAACACATCTTCCTTTTCTAATCACCATCCAACACAGAGACACACATTTTGAGAGCCAGGTGGATGCACAACTGCCCTGGGGATCACCTTGCTCAGTGTAAAGGCATTCTTCCCCAAGCCCCTTCCAGGAGCCTGTTTCTATCTTAGGCAGCCCAGCCATGTTGATTAGGTCTGATGTCCAAAGTGAAAGTGAAGTCGCTCAGTCGTGTCTGACTCTTTGAGACCCCATGGACTGTAGCCTACCATGTTCCTCCGTCCAAGGAATTTTCCAGGCAAGAATACTGGAGTGGGTTGCCATTTCTTTCTCCAGGAGATCTTCCTGACCCAGGGATTGAATGTGGGTCTCCTGCATTGTAGGCAGATGCTTTATCATCTGAGCCACCAGGGAAGCTCTCAGGAGACATATTTCAAAGGCCAAGATGAGGACTTGGTTCACGAGCTTAGGAATAAAGGGAAAGACTTGAACCAACACTCCAATTCAGATACATAGAAATGCTTCTTCAATAATAAGACTCAACTCTGTCCTCAAGACAGAATGTTCTTGTAAAATCCTTCCCTTACCCGCTCAGAGTCCCACAGCCAGCTGAGAACATTTGTCATCAAAAGGACCAATTCACTCTTACAGCCCCCAGCCCCTCTTAGGTGACACTTCCCATCCCACAGCGCCAGGAACAGCAGAGGAGGCAAGACGGGGGTGGCAGCGGAGGAGTGCAGAGCTGGGGTGAGAACTGCAAGCTTGTTATGTTTCCCTGATTGTCTCCTGGAAGAAATGACCAGCAGCTGGGCAGTGTGTGCTGCTAGGACTCCAGAAATGATTCGTGTTGATATGTTAATTAGGAGCAATCATTCTGTTGCAGAGCAACCCAACAAATGTGACAGCTGAATAAATCTGTGTGCTTCGAAGCTCCGCAGTGTTTAATCTGGAGAGACTCAGCTCCTTGCAAGAGGCCCCCAG
>ML660204.1:6081248-6157581 GCA_007570785.1 Antilocapra americana | reverse complement strand
GGAATGCAAACTAGTACAGCCACTATGGAAAACAGTGTGGAGGTTCCTTAAAAAGCTGCAAATAGACCTGCCATATGACCCGGCAATCCCACTGCTGGGCATATACACCGAGGAAACCAGAATTGAAAGAGCCACGTGCACCCCAATGTTCATTGCTGCATTGTTTACAATAGCTAAGACATGGAAACAACCTAGATGCCCATCAACTGATGAATGGATAAGAAAGCTGTGGTACATATACACAATGGAATATTACTCAGCATTAAAAAAAAAATTCATTTGAAGCAATTCTACTCAGATGGACGAAACTGGAGCCCATTATCCAGAGTGAAGTAAGCCAGAAGCAAAAACAACAATACAGTATATTAACACATATATATGGAATTTAGAAAGACAACTCTGTGTTCTTAACAACACTGGAAGTCTGGTGCTTCAGACAGTAAAGAATCTGCCTGCAATGCTGGAGACCCAGGTTTGATCCCTGGGTCAAGAAGATCCCCTGGAGAAAGGAATGGCTACTCGCCTCAGTATTCTTGCCAGGAGAACCCCACTGACAAAGGAGCCTGGCCGGGCTCCAGTCCATGGGGTCACAAAGACTCAGACACGACTGAGTAGCACTTTCAACAACACTATGAAAGGGATTCCATGCTGACAACCAGGAGTCCAACAAACTTCCATTCACAGAACATTTTTTCATTGGTGAACTTCAGCTTATTAAGGGGGCAGGATGAGGATGTGAGCTGCTTCCCTTGTTGAGAACGTCTGTTCTGTTCTCTTCGCAAGAGCTCGTTTACCCCACACCCCACACGAGGATGCAGAGTAAAGAACAAAGGGCCTCGGAGAATGCAGGTTGGTGGCCTTGAGAAGGAGCTGAGGACCAGAGAGAGAAGGGGGCCAAGGCTGAGACCAAGGAGGCAGAGACAGTGAAGGATGGGTGGGACACAGAAGGAAAGACCTAGAGTGGAGCAGACCCAGGGCGGGAGGGCACGACAGGATGTCTGGGGCCGTGAGGCAGAGGGGCATGGTACACTTACTGGTGCGGGTGGAGCCAGACGGACACGATTAGACCAAGTTCTCTTGCTCGATTTGGAGAGTCTCACCTCCAAGAATATGTGCTTCTCCCCAAACCCAGAATCTCCACAGCTGTGTCCTTACAACTCTGGTCTTGAGTAAGGGACACACACCATCCTTGCCCACCCCAAAGAAGGATTCTATGTTTAAAACAGTTGAGACATACACATTCACACTTCCCTTGAATAATCCAATTGCAATTGTTTTGCTAAAGACTCCTGGCAATCCTGCTCTTAAAAAAAAAAAAAAGTTATATAACCTCACGTAATGCATAATTTACCAAATGTATTTGTTCATGATTTTTTTATGAATCACAAATATCAATCTAAGGGTTCTACACTGGGAAAGGCTTTATCATCTCAGAGGAGTCAATTGGTGATGTAGATACCTTTGTGGGGGTGGCTCAGGGCATGGAGATGCTTCAAATACAGTGGGAGAGAAAATTCCAGCACCTCCCTAAGGTCACTGAAAGTTAAAACTTATAACCCAGTCCACATTGCTCTGCTTTTTTCATCAAATTCAGAACCATAACAGTCTTGTAACATCCTGTGCTTCCTTAGACAGGCACACCTTGGAGTTACCACCAGTTCGATTCTAGACCACTGCAATCAAATATCACAAGAAAGCAAGCCACATGTTTTTGGTTTCCCAGTACATAGAAACGTTAGTTTACACTAAACTGTAGTCCATTACATGTGTGATAGCATTATGTCTAAAAGTAATATACATTCCTTCAGCAAACAAAAAACTTTATTGCTATAAATACTAATCATCATCCACCAACACAGCGAGAGTTGTCACAAGTTTCAATTTGTAGGAAAAAAAAAATCAGTATCTGAGCAGCACAATAAAACAAGGTATAGCTACATATGAAGCTAACAGCATTGCCTGTGACATTCCCTGGTTCATATGCAAGTTGTATATAATGTGGGAACCTTTCTTGTTTCCGTGGCTAAGCATGGGGAGACCCTGGGAGATGTCCTACGTGATAAGAGTTTGAGAACTGTCCTTGGCTCCCCCCCGGGTGAGGCTGTTTTCTGAACAGCTCTTGTGACATCTGAAAGATGTTCCCATGATGTTCCCTCTGATGTTCCCATGAGGGCTGGGTAGGTCCTATAAGCCAAGAACCCATGGGGAAAAAGGATAGAAGGCTGGTGCCAACAAGGGAAGGAGGGTTCCCTGACCTTCTCATTGGCCTACCTTCTCATAGGAGAAAGTGTGCATGCTCTGAGCTCTGTGATGGGATTGGCTGTACTGAGAGCAGCCTGGAGTTAAACTGGGGGAACAATCTAGATTAATCTACATAAGAAAACCAGAGTGTGCTAGGGATCCTGCAGCATTAATCCTGCCTGGGCTCAGTCACTCCAAACCCAAGGAAAATGTGCTAGAGACACAAAGCACCTTGAGTGGCTTCCTCTGGGGGGAGGGCAGGAAGCCAAGGAAGGGGCTGATTTGGGCTTTGGGTCAGCTGTTTAAAGAAAACCCATGCAGAATGGTAAGGCAATTTATCCTCAAGGAATCGGGTTTCCCCCATCTAGACAAGATTTCCGTAGACTCAGCCCCAGGGCATCTGCAAAAGTCCTGGGAGGGCTTTAAACTCTCATCAGGTACAGAATAGAAGTTGAATCCAAGTGATTAAACTTCAAAGGCAAGAGGGAGCAGGGAGGGGTGGGCAGTGAATCAGATCTTAACAGTGATCCCAACAGACTCCCTCTCCCATCCCCAATGGATATGCCTGGTAGGAAATGCATTGTTGGGAAGACCTGAGGGGACCATTAAAATGCTGTGTTTGTGGTTTAATTGCTCAATTGTGTCCAACTCTTTGCGACCCTTTGGAATGTAGCCCACCAGGCTCCTCTGTCCACGGAATTTTCCAGGCAAGAACACTGGAGTGGGTTGCCATTTCCTTCTTGAGGAAATCTTCCTGACCCAAGGATTGAATCTGCATCTTCTGCATTGCAGGCAGATTCTTTACCACTGGGCCACCAGGCAAGCTCCAAAAGTGTGGTCATGGAGAGGGCTAAAAAATACTTTTCAAACTACTTATGTTTCAAATGTTTATGAGCTGGGCTCAAAACGTTACTCAGCCCATGGTGGAGCTAAGAAGTCTCACAAAAGAGTGGGAGCCAGCAAGGCATCACCTTATCCTCCTCCCCAAAATAAGGCACTTCTATGGTTATCACCTGGGACCCACCTACTGCCATGGGCTTTAGTTGAAACAGAAATTAGGAAGGACCATGCCCTTTGCTTAAGTGATGTAAGTGTACTGCTTCTGTGTTTAAAATCAAAACTGGCAGAATCCCACTGTCATGATGAACCAAACATGGAGAAGAAGCTGAATTTGGAGGAAAACCGAGGATGGCAATTGCCACCCTATGTTGTCATTGTTAAGTTGCTCAGTCATGTCCAGCTCTTTGCAACCCCAATGACTGTAGTATGCCAGGTTTCCCTGTGCTTTACCATCTCCCAGAGTTTGCTCAGATTCATATCCATTGAGTCAGTGATGCCAATAAACCATCTTTTCCTCTGCTGCCCTTTTCTCATCTTGCCCTAAGTCTCTCCCAGTCTTTTCCCAGTCATTCTTTTTTCCAGTGAGTCTACTCTTCACATTAGGTGGCCAAAGGATTGGAGCTACAGCTTCAGCATCAGTTCTTCCAATGAAGATTCAGGGTTGATTTCCTTTGGGATTGACTGATTTGATCTCTTTGCTGTCCAAGGGACTCTCAAGAGTCTTCTTCAGCACCATAGTTCGAAAGCATCAGTTCTTCAGTGCTCAGCCTTCTTTATGGTCCAACTCTCACATCTGTACATATCTACTAGAATAACCATAGCTTTGGCTAGACAGACCAACTGTATTCCTTTCTAGGGAGAAGCTACAAGGAGACCCCAAAGTGGAGTTCCTCAAAAAAGACTGACTATTTTGAATCGCTACTTTATTATACACAAAAATTGCACTGTGTAGATAACTCCAGTCAGATCCAAATTCTAATTTGAAAACCCAACATAAAGTGCACTCCCAAGAATCCATAATTAGACAACGTTTATTACAGCAGGCTGGGTGCTTAAAATGTTGAATATGGGTTAATCTTGGATAGATTTAAAACACCACCTGTTCACTTCTGGTAAAAAATATATTATAATTGCAATTTCAGTTTCACTGAAGTGCTTAATCCTCATGTGTTTGGTTTCATCTTCTGAATATGTAGGTGGTTGCAAAGGGCCTCCCAGCAGGCAGAGAGCCAGCAGGTGGTCGCTCGACTGGACAGGCAGGTGTGTGGCCAGGACAGGCCCTGTTCAAAGGCCTTCCTTCCTTGAAGCCACCACCTAGTCCTGCCCAGGACTGATGGATCCTGTAAGCCCTACAAGGGCAAGGCTGTCCCAAGGAGATTTGGCATGGCTAGACCTTTCATGGGCTGTCCTCATGAGAGCCAGGGGTAACTGGCCCCTCAAAAGTGCATCCTTGCTTCTCCAGGACAGAGAAGACCTGCAACTTTTTCCATTCAGTGTCTCCTGGAAGGGAAAACTTGAAAACAAAGCGGGAAGGTGCTTAGGCGAATTCTGCATTCACCCTGCCTCTTCTACATGGTCATAGCTTCTTGATTAAAGGTTTGTGAGTGTCAGAGCCAGATGGCAGTTTAAAGACCTTTAGTTTGCCCCATGCCACTAAAACCACGGTCGTGGGATCATCGTCAGGGTGACCTTGAGTGACACTGGAGCCAAGACCCCAAGCATCGGAGGTGAGCTAGCCCAGAGATTGATCTTGGGGGTAATTCTGCCTCCAAGAGGAATTCTGTCCTATCTGAAACATTTCAGTGTCACAGCCAAAGGGAAGCTATTAGTATCGTGAGGATGGATGGTGCTCAACACCGTGGTAACCACACCCAGGATAGCCCCCTCTGTAGAGAATTCTCCAGCCCCAAATGTCAACAGTGTTAGGACTGGGAGGCCCTGTATATAGTTGGTCACTCAGTTGTGTCTGACTCTTTGAGACCCATGGACTGTAGCCCACCAGGCTCTTCTGTCCATGGAATTCTCCAGGCAAGAATACTACAGTGGATTGCATTCCCTTCTCCAGGGGATCCTTTCAACCCAGGGATCAAACCAGTGTCCCTTGTATTGGCAGGCAGATTCTAAACTGCTGGACCACCAAGGAAGTCCAGTTTTCAATATTTAGACTTAGATTATGAATTCAGAGTTCAGAAGGAACTGTAAATAAGACTTTTCTGGAAACACAACAAGCGAAGGAGTCTTGGGCAGAAGCTGTGGAGTAGATTGGAGAGAAGAGACAGAGAGGGAAAGGATGGGAGCTAAGGAGTACCGTACAAAGCAGGGGGTCCAGGGTCCTGCAGGAAGTGGATGGAACAAGACGTAGAAGACTGAGCACACAATCTAAGATTCTAAAGAGTCCCAGTGCATGCTTAGTCATTCAGGCATATCTGACTCTCTGCGACCCCATGGACAGTAACCCACCAGATTCTTCTGTCCATGGAATTCTCCTGGAAAGAATACTGGAGTGGGTTGCCATTCCCTTCTCCAGGGGGTCTTTCCGACTCAGGGATCGAACCCACATCTCCTGCATTGCAAGTGGTCTCCTTCCACCAGGGAAGCCCCTAGAAACTACAAGAATTGCCTTTTAGGGAAAGGAATCAGAATTAAACCACAATAGAAGAAATTTAAGGTAGATTTAGGATATTATCTTTACAGGTCAGCCCAATCATGCCAGGATTAGAGAGAATTTTATGGGAAAGCAAAATCATAATTTTAGGTTCTTCAAATAGAGAATTTATCTATAAATGGAAAATTCCTCACAAAGTGGATTATTCTATAATAACATATTTAAAATGTTTCTAAAGGTAGCCATCTTATGCAGAGTTTATCTTGACTTTCTGTTAAGCATATATCCTGGTATTAATTCATACATTCTAAGAGGTGAGACTATAGATGAAAATGCAGGAGGAAAGGCACTGGGGGAAATGTCTTTCTCTGGGTGTTCACAACAGAAGCAGGTGTGGAAAGGACAGTCTGATTCCAGGGCCATGAGAATAGTCTGAAAATGATTAGTTCTAGACCCAAATCTGTCCACAATAACAAGAAGGAAAAAAATGTTCTCTTTTGTGTAAAGGCTGAGATCATGCCAAAATTCCATTTTTATAACCTGAGATATAAAATCCATTTGACTCACGTCTACTATTTTAGCATAACTAAACAGTGTCTGGCGTCAGATAGGAATTTGTTTACAGAAAGGTTACAGCACTATTTTTGAGACAGCTGTGCACTCTGAGGATGGAGAATATAGAAGTAAATATTGTTGTTTAGTCGCTAAGTCATTCTTTGCAACTCCGTGGATTGTAGCCTGCCAGGTTGCTCTGTCTATGGGATTCTCCAGGCAAGAATACTGGGTAGGGTTGTCATTTCCTTCTGCAGTGGATGGTTCCAATCCAGGGATCAAACCTGTGTCTCCTGCATTGGAAGGCAGATTTTTTTTAATAGCTGAGCCACCTGGGAAATACATAGAAGCGGAAACTCCTCAGCAGATACTGAAAGTGAGAGTCACTCAGTCGTGTCTGACTCTTTGCCACCCCATGAATTATACAGTCCGTGGAATTCTCCAGGCCAGAATATGGAGTGGGTAGCCTTTCCCTTCTCTGGGGATCTTCCCCAATCCAGGGATCGAACCCAGGTCTCTCACATTGCAGGCTGATTCTTTGCCAGATGAGCCACAAGGGAAGCCCAGTATTGGAGTCGATAGCCTATCCCTTCTCCAGGGATCTTCCCAACCCAGGAATCGAACTGGTGTCTCCTGCATTGCAGGCGGATTCTTTACCAACTGAGATAGCAGGGAAGTCCAGATACTAAGCTTCCACATTTCTGTTCTCAATCTAAAAACATAAGACGTCCAAGCGTCCAGAGAAAAAAGCATCACTAAAGGTGGAGATTCCAGTCAGCTGGCCAGGTGCTCAGATGAACTGAAAGATAAATGTCACCCCAGATGGCTGGCTTTAACCGACTGTCCAGAGGCAAGAAGCACCTTCTTAGCAGTCAAGAGGACAGTGATGACCAAACCCAGCACCCACACGGAGCTTCCCTGCCTGTACAAGAAGATGGCCAGTCAATAGTGACATGACATGTCAGCAAGTGAGAAGGGCCATGAAAGACAAACCAGGGCGAGGAGAAGCAGGAGGTCTCAGGGAGGGGATGGGAAGTGTTACCAGTTTAAACAGCATGGAGTCTGCAGAGCACAGTGAAAAGGTGAATATCACTGAAGACAAGCAAGTGTGTCAAGTGGTTATGTGTGGAAAGGTGCTTCCAGCAGAGGGAATGGCCAGTGATCACAGAAATGGAGGGAGAGAATATGAAAGGCAGCTTCCATAATGTCTTTACCATTTATATTGAGTGATGCATTCTTAATAACTCATTTTTTTCTGATACTTATAGGCAACCACGTTTGGGCCATTCTAAAGAAGTTACTGAGAAGGCTAAACATGCCCTGCAGATACACATTTCTCTACAGTGCTTAATTTTAGAGAATTCAAAGCCAATGACTATCAAAAATGAAAATTAAACACCCAGAACTCTAAGGATACTGTTCTTCAATTATCTGGGTTGTTAATTTAGCTGATTGGTATTTTAAGTTTGATGTTCTCAAAATCTGTAAAATATTTATGAGCGAGTGAAGAAATGCCACATGTAGTGTTGAGTAATAAATCTTTTAAATAAGAAAATGGAACTGTAGTCCAGCATCTGTATTATTTGCTGTCATTTGAGCATGTCCAATGTTATAGGTGGGAAAGATGGCAGCCTTCCTCAGGTGCGTGCAAAAGAGACAGGAGCGGCTTCACTGGAAGCAATGTGAGTGGGCTGTGATGCTCAAATGATACTACTGTTAGTCAAACAGATTCCTGCAAGATGACTAATGAATCATTTGATGCCTAATACCTCGCCAAAGACGTTGTGATAAGCAGTCATCAGTCACCTTTGCAGTATGCATTATGACTGTGTAATATATTCCACTGGTACCTGATGGTTCATACGTATTTCATAGCAGAGAGAATATTTATATCCTAAAAGCAATCACAGATTCGAGATATTTAAACTAAATTTTGTATTTCACTGAGGCAAATAAATTTACAGGGAATATAATTATTTATAACCTGGTTACGGACTCTGGTAAATATTAAAATGGAATCAGCTTGAGAGAAACTGTCAATTGTCCAAATAAATTTCTGCGGTGTATGTATTTTT
Source organism: Antilocapra americana (assembly GCA_007570785.1). Taxonomy (NCBI): domain Eukaryota; kingdom Metazoa; phylum Chordata; class Mammalia; order Artiodactyla; family Antilocapridae; genus Antilocapra; species Antilocapra americana. Next base: position 6,149,268 of record ML660204.1, on the reverse strand, counting down.
AGAGGCAACCGAGTTGACTGTACTTATGAAACATAATAATTTTAAAAACCATTTATGGAAGATTAGGAGGCATTTTAAGAAGCCATGTGGGTTCGTTGTCTGATAAATGATCTGAAGGCCTCCAGCAAGCATGGAGCAAAGCTTAGCTACAATCCTCACACCCAACTGCCAGTGAGTCACAAAGGCCTACTCCCCTCCTTAATAGTCCACCCCCGGGGACCCTGGCCTGTCTTTTCTGCAGATCTTTCCCCACATGCACGCTCTGAGGAAAGAGTCAATGCATTGTCCCAAGTCTCTAAACTGGGTTACTATCAGCTTTGCGAGCCTGGGATCCTATACAGGGATCCACATGCCCACTCATGGACTCTCTGAAATCTGTGAGGCATGCACATGTAGGGCGCAACCCCTGTGCTTCGATCTTCAGATGAAATCAAGCACCAACCACGGCATCTTTGAAGAGAAATCCCCGTGATGGCAGAGGCCGCAGTTGACCTGCTGAGTTCCAGGGCTACACACACCTGGAGCGAGGTGAGCTCACAGACACCCTAGTGGCATGAAGCTGAACACTCCAGATGACAGCCGATTCTGAGGCCAAATGCCAATTACCCGTGGTTCCAGTCCATGGGCGCCAACCTCCATTCTGAGAGACGGCACTTCTCAATTTTCAGCTGCATAGCTTGGCTCCATGCAGCGAATCATCTCAGCCTAGAAAAATGTCCATCTGTTAACAGACTAAGCTGGGTATGAAATGTGCTCTGTCCACAGTCTCCTTCCCATGACCATGCGATTCTCAGACGGATGTGTTCTGGCCTGGGCGTGGAGCCCTGGCCAGCAGCGCCCTCTTCTTTCCCAGGCAGAGACTCCTCTTGCGTCTGCCCTCGACACCAGTTCACTGGAGGCTTCCCCGTACACGTGGCTGGTCTCAGTGCCTTAAGAGTCTTGTCTGGAGAGTTGGCCACTTCACCCCTCACTGCATGTGGTATGAAAGCTGCCACATCAAACATAGAGACAGTAATCACTGATAACTATTCTCAGCCCTGCTAAGTGATGGTTTGCCTGCTGTGCTCCTGAAAATTCAGCTTCTCATCTAGAATTCATCCAGAGTGCCTGCCCGTGAATTAATAATTTTGAGTGCTAACAGAGATGCAGGATGCTCTTATCTTTTAGCTATAAGTTCAGGGAAATGTGATTGAAGCTGACAAGTTCTGCATAGACGTCTCCCAATTTTCTAAGCTATAATCTGTGTAGATGCTTGAACACACACACATGTGCGTGCATACACACACACACATTGTTTTGGATGTTCTCATTCCCACTGGTGTTCAAGGCACCCTTCCCCTTCAGAAGTTCTTCCTTCTTTGAGATTAACATGCAGCTCTTTGCATGTTCACAGGCATTCATAGGGCTTCCCAGGTGATGCTACTGGTAAAGGACCCACCTGCCAATTTAGGAGACATGAGACATGGGTTCGATCCCTGGGTCAGAAAGATACCCTGGATGAGGGCATGGCAACTCACTCCAGTATTCTTGCTTGGAGAATCCCATGGATGGAGAAGCCTGGTGGGCTACAGTCCATGGGTTTGCACAGAGGCGGACCGAAGCGACGTAGCATACACACACACACACACAGACACACACACACACACACACACACACACACAGAGGCATTCACAGGCATGGTCACCGATTCACTCTCTCATTCATTCAATATACTGTTATTTATTGAGCAATTACTATGTGGTAAAAACGATTTTGGATGCTGAGTCACAACTGAAGCAAAGCCATTTTCGTAGCACTTACAATCTAGAAATAGGATGCTATGGGTACTTGGCTAGAGGTAGAAAGCCAGGTACCTCTGTCACAGCAGCAGACCAGGTGGTGCCCTGTCTGTAGTGGCTCTAGACAGTAATAACACTCCTGAGGAAGCCTTGGACACACCACAGTGGGGTACCAGGGTGTAAAGCAGTATGAATGGAGGCAGTGACGGCTTTAAAACACTCACAGGTCCTTTGATAATCCTCTCTTGAAAAGGTGGGGCTTGATTCTCCACCCTTTGAGAATGGCAGGACTTACTGATGCACTTCTAATGAACAGAATGAAGCAGAGGTGATGGTGGGGACCCGGTGATGAAGGGTCGCTTCTTTTTTGCAGCATAGTTCGTGGATAAGCCTAAAGGGGGCGCCAGCTGCCATCCCGGGAGGCTGTCAGGCTCTGTACAGTCCAGGTGGTGAGGCTACCCAGGCATCCAGCCCACGCCCAGGTGAGGATTCTCCAGCCCCAGTGAAGCCTTCATGTAACGCAGTACTGACAGTTGGGCTGCGACCTTGGGAGACCCTTCGCCAGAATCCACTAGCTAAACCGCTCCTGGATTCTTAACTTTCAGAAACCAGGGGAGTTAATAAACGTTTGTCGCTTTAACCTTCTAAGTCTGGGGGCTACACAGCAAGACAGAACTAATACGGATGCCAACATAATGTTGTCCTTTTAAGATGACAGGCTATACTTTATTATTTCCTGGAAATACGGCTACTTTTTAAATCCCATCTGTATTCAACACCTCAGCATAATGAATGCAGAAAGCCAATTTGAATGCCTAGATATATGTATATATTTAATACATGAGTACACACATGTGCACTGAATTAGTTACACCTTAATTTGAAGATAATAAGTCAAACTACAAATTAAAATTAAGATAGATTTCTTTACCTAGGGCAGGTAACATAATTTCTCTGATCTGGTTTGCCTGTAAAATTGGGCTAAATTAGAGCCACTCTCCAGGCATTACAATTTGCTAATCGTGATACCTGGCAGTGAGCAGGCAGCCACGTGTTACCAGCAGTAGAGGTGTATGTGTGTGAAGTATCTTCAGCCCCATCTTGACCCAATAGTAAAGCACTGAGCCTCCTCCACCTCATCTACCTCCATAGACTCAGGTGTATTAGCAGTAATGCTAGGAATTCTTGAAGCTTAATGACATGGTGTTCACTGCTCTGAATACATGAGGCTGCTCTTCTTGTCATCTGCACTTTGTAGATGAAGTGCAGAAATGTAAATAACTAGGCTGAGTTCCCACAGGTCCAAAGTGGCCCAGAGGCCAACACAGGCAATAAGGAATCCAAATTTGAGATCTTTTTTTTAAACCAAACTAGCTTGTCTCCTGCTGGGGAGCTGACACCCCATGGCTCCTGGGAGGACAACCCTTTGCAGGTGTGGCTCCCTCCTGCCCCACAGAGATGCCCACATCCAGGGTGAGCCATCAGAGTGATAGGGTGAGGTGGAGGAGGGCCTGGGCTCCCCTCGAAGGTGTTCAGAAGTGACAATATGACGGAGAGACGTAGGTGAACCATTCGATCAAGGATGGAGTATGAGCTAGATCCCAAAGGGCCAGTGAGACCCGAGATGGACCACTGATGGTTGGCAATGGACAGTGGCCTGGCCAAGCACCAGGGGCAGCACCTCCACAAAAGCCAACCAAGACCCAAGGGGGTGCCTCAGAAGACTCTTCTACCACTCTTTCATCACCCCACTGCCCTGGCACCATCTGGAGGAGAGGAAGAAAGAAGAAACTGAACCTGAGAAACTGGGTGTCACACAGAAGGGGCAGGTCTGAGCAAAGGGCAGCTAGTTAAAACAGGGAGAGCAAGGGAGTGATTGCAGAAGTCTGCATCCTGCTGCGTGGGGGTGGGGCTGGGGGGGGGGGGGGGGGTTGATGAGCAAGATGAAATCACTTCTGTGCAAACTTGACCAGCTGCACTTCATTCACACTCCAAGGTCTAGTGCATGCACGGCTGACCTGCCACCTGAGGTGGTCCTGCTTGTTGCTCCCAACAATGCTGTGAAGCAGATGAGGGACAAAGAATTCACAGGCAGAAGGAACTATGCTGGCAGCTGAGTGACGCACAGGTCCTCACCCAGCGGGTCGGTGATGACATTATGGGGAGGCGCCCCCAAGAGGACGCGGTGAGGGACCCTCCGATGCCGAGTTCTGACCTCAAGATGCCCAGCATCACGTGCCCACACCCTCCCAGCACATCGCGTTTCCATCTCTGGGTTGGAGCACCGCCCTCAAGCCCAGACACTGACCCCGCCCCCACAAGCAAACTCCCATCCTCACTCCTCTGAGAAGGTGAAAAGTCATGGCGGCTGCAGCTAAGCACCAATTTATCACCAAGCTCTTGGTGTTCAGAATCGTGTCTTCCAAATGAAGAGGTAAAAAGGGAGTTTGGGTATATTACCTGAAAGTCCTGTGATCTCAACATGGTTTGGGAAACCAGAAAAATTTCAGCAAACATGACTTCTGTGAAAGAGTTAGCTTCAAATTCTCTTTGTGCACCTGAAACACCGTTTATTGTTCAGATACACTTTGAGCGATATTATGCTGATTAAACAAAGAAGCTTTCCCAGGATTATAAGCACATTACTGCTACTGGACAGGCTTCCCTGGTGCCTCAGACAGTCAAGAATCTGCCTACAATGAGGGAGACCCGGGTTCTATCTCTAGGTCGGGAAGGTCCCTTGGAGAAGGGAATGGCAACCCACTCCAGTATTCTTGCTTGGGAAATCGAATGGACAGAGGAGCCTAGTGGGCTACAAGACTGAGCGACTGACACTTTCACTTTCACTATACAATGTATGCATTGTTTATTGTAGACAGTGGGTTTTAAGGTAAATTTGCTAACTCCATATTGACTCAAGGAAGAAGTCCATCTTTTTGTTCCTGATTTGAGGGAAAGAGTTAAAAACAGATGAGCTTTATGAAGCATAAATGTGAGATGTTTCCAGGGCTGATATATTAGAGCAAGTCTATCTGATAAGCAGCAGGGTTTTTTCCCCCACATGGCAAGCTTCTGAGAAATGATATAAAAGAACAGTGAGATATGAATCTAAGAGAATGTCCTCTTACCAAGTGGAAATTAAAATGAGCCTGGCCAGATACAGTGTCACACCACTTTATTTGAACTTGGAAGTTAATATATGCCTGACTTTACCTTTTTCCTCCTGATTAGCACTAGGGAAAAAATAATACATTTGGCAAAGGGAAATGCACAATGCAGGTTTATAATTGTAATCACTATAAAATCTGTGTTGTTAAGGCTCTGTTGTTGCTCAGTTTCTAAGTCGTGTCCAACTCTTTACGACCCCATGGACTGCAGCATACCAGGCTCTATCCTCCACTGTCTCTTAGAGTTTGCTCAAATTCATGCCCATTGAGTCAGTGATTCTATTTAACCATCTCACCCTCTGCCACCCCTTTCTCTTTTTGTTTTCAATCTTTCCCAGCACTAGGGTCTTTTCCAATGAGTCGGCTCTTCACATGAGATGGCCTAAGTACTGGAGCTTCAGCTTCAGTATCAGTCCTTTCAATGAATATTCAGGGTTGATTTCCTTTAGGACTGACTGCTTTGATCTCCCTGCAGTCTAAAGGACTCTCAAGACTCTTCCCCAACACCACAGTTCAAAAGCATCAGTTCTTTGGCACTCAGTCTTCCTTATGGTCCAACTCTCACATCTGTACATGACTACTGAAAAAACCATAGTTTTGACTATATAGACCTTTCTCGACAAAGTGATGTCTTAGCTTCTTTTAGGGCTCTAGGGGTCTCTATTTGAACATTTCATTGTTCACATGAGCTAACTCTGTGATGATAAACATTGCCCTCAATTTGGAGGGTCACTTCTTCCACGAAACACATAGAAGTCCTCCCATGAGTACAGCATAGATGGTTGTATTCTTTTCTTATAGCCAATGGATGATAAGCAGAATCATCTTTTTCCCTGTGGTTTAATCTGTATTTTCACAAGGGCTAAGTGAACATTCCAACACAAACTGTTGTTATTCTTTCATATATCATTTTGAACTGAAAAGGAATATGTTTCATTGGTTTCATTTGGTGAATTTCCATATATTCTATATACTTATAAACACCTGAATTCTATGTCTTACACACAACTTCTGGCCTCACTGGAAAGATTTCAGTGCATTTTTATTGTTTAAGTGGGAAGCTGTTTGCAAGCCTGGCTTTGAAGTCAATGTTTTCCTTTGGGAACAGAAGGTGTAAAAGTGAAAATATGTCTCACTCTTTCTTTAAAATGGGACCTAAAAATGTTTTCTAAGAATGCAGCATGCAGATTTGCATGGGGTTTTTCTCTTGGATTTTCTAAGGAGCCATCCAGCAGAAAGTGAAATAACATCTGATAAAACCCCAGAGGGTATGGTCACGTGGGTCTATATTAATAGATAAACTCTCAGTGATCATAGGGGGAAAATACACTGTATGTTCTCAGAGCTTTGTATTTGTGTCCTTTTCCCACAGAGAAATAAATATGAATCTCTCTTGCTAAACCAGAAGCAAAAGAAGCAATCAATTTAGGAAGTGTAGGGTCAGTAAAGGGCTTTCCAGGTGGTGTAGTGGTAAAAAAAAAAAACCTTTCTGCCAATGCAGGAGATGCCAGTTCAATCTCTGGGTCAGGAAGATCCCCTGAAGGAGGAAATGGCAACCCAGCCCACTCTACTATTCTTGTCTGGACAATCCCGTGTACAGAGGAGCCTGGTGGGCTACAGTCTATGAGGTCACAAAAGAGGTGGACATGACTTAGAGACTCAATGACAAAGGGTCAGTAAAGGTGGGGATAACTCAGCACTGTGCCTCAAGATGCTAAACATATGTTTTTTTTTAATTTATTTTTATTTGAATGATATACATCCTAGTTCAACATGTAAAGCTTCAATAAAAGCTGTTTCCATGCAAATAGCAGCATGTTCTGCATCAGACCTTCTGTTGACACGGGGACCCCTGAAAACTAGCTGGAGTGCGAGCCACTATCCTCTTTCTGCAGGGTGAGGGGCAATTACTCAACACCTGGAGCTTGATGACGTCACAGGAAGATGACAGATGCCCCTCAGGTCCTGAAAGGCCAGCATCCATGTGCACTGTAATCATGACATTTCCAGCGATTTACAGTGGATCTTTATTCTGACTATTTAGCAAGTTTGTAAATGGAAATGGATTAAAATAGGACAGTAAAACTGTCCACTGTTGTCCAGGCAAACGCTGGCACAACCTCTTACAAAGAAAGCCACAACTGTCCAGATATAATAACTCTGCAGTTTTCAGTCTCCCTGGATGTGGTCACAAAACAGGACTCTCGAGCTCCCAGGGCTTCTGGGGCTGGCGCTTCCCTAGGGCAGACCCTATCATGCTGCCACTGTTGAATCCATTCCTCTTCTGTCTTGAAATTCAAAGGGAAGCCTCAATGGAATGAGCTTAAGTTAGATCCCTGGGTCAGGAAGATCCCCTGGAGGAAGGCATGGCAACCCACCCCAGTATTCTTGCCTGAAGAATCCCATGGACAGAGGAGCCTGGCAGGCTACATTCCACGAAACTGCAAAGAGTCAGACACAACTGCACGGCTGACCACACAAGTGGACACATTCTATAGCTACTCATATAGAGGTATCTCCTAAGTTGAGCAAGGTATCAGCTTGCTAAGGCTGCCATGAAAACAGACACCAGACTGGGGGAGGGGACTTAAACAAAAGAAATTTGTTTTCTCACCATCTGGAGGCTGAAAGCTCAAGATCCTGGTGTCAGTAGCATTGTTTCCTTCTGCGTCTGCTCTCCTCATCTTGTAGATGGCTGTCTTCTCCTCATGGGTATGAGTCTGTCTCCTAATCTCCTCGCCAGATAAAGACATCAGCCACATCGGATAAGGGCCCATCTCCATGATCTCATTTGACTTAAACACTTCTTTAAATGTGATATTCTCCAAATATCATCACATTCTGAGGTCCTGGGGGTTCCGATGTCAACATACAACATGGTGGGGCACACAGTCCAATCTATACTAGTCCTTATGCTCTGATCACTGATGGATTGAAGCAAAAGGAGAACAGTTGATTAATAAGTAATCATGGGGGCGGGACCCCCAAACTTGAGCAGGTGCTGAGACTGGGCAGTAATGACACTCAGCCCTCTCCTTGGGGAGCTTCCTGTTAGCAGATGGCAGATGCCTCACACAAAGGACATTCAAAGATGAAATCTGGGTAAAGACCACCTTGAAATGGAAGTATTATTCATGAGACTTTGTCCTTGGACATTTTCCTTCTGTCCATTAAAAAAAAAAAAAGGCATTCTTTTCTTTCTTTTCAGAAGTAGATTTAGAGAGAAAGCAAAAACAGAATCTAGCCATGACATGATCCAGCCTGCCTTTGTGCATCTGAATCAGAAGAGCTGTTGTTTCTGGTTGAAATATTCAAATATTCAAAATGGGTGAAAATGCACAGAGGAGGACATGAATAATGTGATCGCTGCGGACAAGGGTTCAACGGTGCTCCTTCCGTGTGAAGGCTACCAGGGTCTCAGATGTTATGGGAAGTGATTTTCTATTAAAGCCAAGTTTTTGCTACTTTCTTTTTCCCAGTGTTTGGCTTTCTACCATATAATGGGAAATTAGTAGAAACACATTGAAAACATCATTGTGAACAGGTGCGTGATTCAAGCCAGCAATGTTTAAGTGACAGCTGAAGCATGAAAGCGAATACTAGCAGATAAATGTGTGTGTAATTTTAGAGTTAATAATTATGTTGCATAATTTTCTTTGGAAGAAGGGTTTATAATAACATTTTCTAAAAGTGCCAAGCAAAGTAATTACACACTTGGCAAGCCATAAAAACTAAACAACTTGGCAAATGCCTCATTAACCAAGTTCTCAGGTCAATGCAAGGTTTTATTTTATTTAAAGCAGGAGATTAATTTTTTTAAAAATAGGGCTTACTTTCTTATTTTATGATTTCATCATTTTTCTTGTAATTACGATTGTACTTACTACTACGATGTTTTAAAACGTGATTCTTTCTTAAAAATCAACATGGTAAAAGTGAGGCGGACACTCCATTCACGGACCTCAAAGGGAATGGATCCTAACAAAGACGAGAAATCACCACTTCAGTTCCTATTCACAGTGTTAGTCATTATTTTCATTTCCATGGAGGCGGGACCTCACCATTTTAGTATAATGACGTTTTGGCAGAAATTTAGCTAACAGCTAAGGAAATCATTTTGAGGACAAAGACATAATTTGGAGAGTTTCTCCATGTTTTTGGAAAGTACTGAGACTGGTCCTGCTTTCAGAGTTATGTTACTGGAAGTCTTGGAGAATGTTGAAGTTTAAGTGAATGGTTCTCCATATAAATTACAGGAATCTACCAACCCCTTCTCAGGAGGCTTCCATTTATATTGGTACACTTGCTAATCAGTTCTAGCTGGCAGCAAATTGAGGCACAAGCCTGGGAACACAGCCCACATGGACCAGGTTGGGATGATTCAGATAGGTTTGGTTTGGTTATCCATCCTTTATGGATTCAGTTGGTTACTTACCAGGAGCGTGCTCACAGGCTTAAAACTATTTTTAAATAAATGTGATGCATTTACTTTATCTTACCAACACAAAATAAATTAAAACTACACATAATGTCTCTACTTAAAATATGTGAAATAATAAATAAAAGTTAAAACCACACACATTCAATCCATTCCCCAAAAGGTAATAATTCTTGATCATAACTCACTTTCTAGTTTCTTATTAGCTTTTATGCAATCTAGTACACTCTCTAAAACATAGATAAGCATACTATTCATGTTGGATTGCAACTTGCTTTTATCACTTAACTCTATTAGAAAAATTTATATGTCAACTCACAAAATATTCTTGCTTTGAGAACTCCATGAATAGTATGAAAAGGCAGAAAGATATGACACTGGAAGATAAGTCCCCCGGTTCATAGGTGTCCAAAATACTACTGGGGATGATCGGATAAGTAGTTCCGGAAAAAGAGCTGGACCAAAGCAGAAACAATGCTCAGTTGTGAATGTGTCTGGTGGCGAAGGTAAAGTTCACTACTGTAAAGAGCAAGGTATATATAGAATTTTGTTCTTGGACAAGTGTGCTGTGTGTGCATGGTCACACAGTGGAGTTCAACTCTTTGTGACCTCATGGACTGTAACCTGCCAGGCTCCTCTGTCCATGGGATTTTTCCAAGCAAGAATACTAGAGTGGGTTGCCATTTCCTCCTCCAGGGGATCTTCCTGATTAAGGGACCAAACCCACATCTCCTGTATTGACAGGAGGGTTCTTTAGCACTGCACCATCTTAGGCAAACCATAACTTATTTACCTATATGTTATTGATGGATATTTATGGTGTATCCATTTTATGCATTTAATACTGCAAAATCATTTTTGTATACATCTTTGTTTACCTAAACATTATTTCTATGACTTAGATATCAAAAATAAGAATTCCTCCGTAATAGGTTTATGTACATGTTCAATTGTGATATATTCGGCCAAGTCAGTGCTTCAGGAAGGTTGAGCCAATTTATGTTCCTGTCAACAGTGTACGGAAGCACCCATGTCTCTGCCACTCCACCACCTCTCGTTTGGATGTTCTGTAAGCAATAAATGTATTCAACTGATGTTTCATATTGCATTTATGTAATTATTAATGATGTATTGAATCTCTCCAAGGGTGTATTGAGTTTGGCTTTGTTTCCTGGTCAAAATGAGTGGGATCAATAGATTTTTTCCAAGATTGAAATGATCATTATTAATAGTATATTGATTATGAATGATTAACAATACTGGCTAACAGCAAATCAGCATGTCCTATGTTTTATCACTGAATTTTTATCAATGCATCTTCATTTACTTCTTTGGTAACTTTTAATAGTTTAATGACTATCAAATAACTTCATTAGTAACTATTAAGGTCTCCCTGGCGGCTCAGTTGGTAAAGAATCCACTGGCAATGCGGGAGACTGCCTATAATGCAGGAGACCTGGGTCAGATCCCTGGGTCAGATCCCCTCCAGATTTCCTGGAGAAGGAAATGGCAATCTACTCCAGTATTCTTGCCTTGATAATCTCTTGGACAGAGGAGCCTGACAGGTACAGTCCATGGGGTCACAAGAGTCAGATATGATTCAGTGACTATTTAGCATCTTCTCACTATGCAGGATCTACTACTGCACCAGGCTGTGTGGTAAAGATGAAATTGTAGAAGCAGGCACAGAGCTTCATGAAAGGAGGTGCTTCATACCTTTCATGTTATGAGTGAGTCAGCAGCAAATTAAACATTCAAAAAACTAAGATCATGGCATCCAGGCTCATCACTTCATACCAAATAGATGGGGAAAAAGTGGAAGCAGTGGCAGATTTTATGTTCTTGGGCTCCAAAATCACTGCAGACAGTGACTGCAGCCATGAAATTAAAAGATACTTGCTCCCTGAAAGGAAAGTTATGACAAACCTAGACAGCATATTAAAAATTAGAGACATCACTTTGCTGACAAAAATCTGTTTAGTCAAACCTATGGTTCTTCCAGTAGTCATGTACAGATGTGAGAGTTGGACCATAGGGAAGACTGAGCAGTGAAGAAATGATGCTTTTGGATTGTGGTGCTGGAGAAGACCTTGAGAGTACTTTGGACTACAGGGAGATCAAACCAGTCAACACTAAAGGAAATCAACCCTGAATATTCATTGGAAGGACTGATGCTAAAGCTGGAGCTCCAAAATTTGGCCACCTGAGGTGAAGAGCTGACTCTTTGGAAAAGATCCTGATGCTGAGAAAAAAAAAAGAAAGCAAAAGGGAAAGGAGGTGGCAGAGGATAAGATGTTTAGACAGCATCATGAGCTCAATGGAGGTGTATCTGAGCAAACTCCAGGAGACAGCAGAGGACAGAGGAGCCTGGTGTGCTGCAATCCATGGAGTCTCAAAGAGTCAAACACAACTAAGAGACTGAACAACAACAACAAAACAGCAAACAGGTGTGCCAGGATGTACTCATGGCACATGGTTAGCAAGCTGGAAAGTCAGCTCTCAGAAGCCAGTTTTTCAACATCCATATTCTAAAATAGATAGGAACTACAACCTTTGTTTTTCCACTATAAAAATGGTTTTTTAGCCACTATGTATTTTCCCCCAGCCAGAATAAAATCAAAACTGAGCCCCAAAGTTTTATGTGGCTTGGGCTGCTCTCTTGCTGAGCCAATTTTTACTCTTGTAATTCTGTTCATCTCATCATTACCTTTACTGTGCCTTTGTTACTGCATGTCCACTATGAACTATAGGAACTTCCTATTATGATAGCAAAAAGCACCAACAGGTGACCTCTGAAAATCATGTTTGAAAACAGATAAGTGCATTTAAGTATAATTGATTGGGCAAGTAACAACGCCCAAAGTGATTACACAGTCTAGTACTTACAAAAGTAATTACACTTCAGAAAATCAAAATTAATTTGTACACTTCTGATGCACTTTTAAGGCTGTTGACATTTCATTGTAGTGCTTCTAATGAAATGAAAATTATTAATAATTGTTCCTACTTGAGTGTGACAAATGTCATTTGGTTAGAAAGACAGAAGCACCACTGAGCACTGCCAAATTATAATGTTGTTGAAAGTTGGGGATGAATATTAATATTCAAAATAGTATTAGGCATCTGTATTATTTTAGCCACCAGAAGCTGATGGGCTGGATATCCTGAAATGGATATGTATAGATGCCCGCATGATTCTCTCCTCCTCCTCTTTAACGGCCAGTCAATTATATAGGCAAAGGACCACATGAAGTAGGAGTGTAAATCATGCTGACACACCTGCAGTACCAGGCAGGTCACTGAGCCAGATGGATGGGGACAAGGCAAGGCAAAGCCTGCTTTACATGCAACCATCACCAACAATGGATCCAATGGCTGTTTTGCAAGACATATTAGGGGGATGATTGCTCCGATCACAGGCACCCCGTGACAGATGAAGACTCATTGGCATTCACTCTGTACTTATGAAATATGAAATTAGTCATTTTCAAAGGAAAATAAGCCAGGGGCTCACAGATGGGCTTTTAACATAAACAAATAAAATAAAAATTAAAGTGGGTGAGCCACCCAGTTTAGAGGGACATGAAAAATAACTTTGGATATTCTGGGTTGCCAGTGCTCTTTTTTTTCCCCCACTGTGGTAAAACACGCATAACTTCCAATTAGCTTCTGATGATATTTGGTGCATTCCCATTGCTGTGCATCCATCATCTCTACCCAGTTCCAGAATGTTCTCATCATCCTAAAAGGCAACCCTGCACCCACCAAGCAGCCATCCTCAAGCCCTCACCCCAGCCCTTGGCAACCACAGATCTACTTTCTGTCCCTAGGGATTTGCCCATCTGGACATTTCTTATAAAAGGCATCATACCATAGGTCTTCTTTTGTTCCTAGCTTATTTCACTTGGCATGACTTTGACATTCATCTGTGTTGTAACATGAATCTCTTCCATCTTATGGCTGAATAACATTTCACTGTATGAATGGACCACACTTGGTTTATCCATCCATCCGGGGACAAAAATCTATGCTGTGTCCACCTTTTGGCTGTTGTGAGCACTGTTGCTGTGAACATTTGTGTGAACGTTTTGTCTGGACACCTGCATTCAGTTCTGTCACTCTTTCAGAGACATGTCCTCATGAGAGTTCATGAACGCAGAGCGGGGCAGGGAGCTCAGTCTTTCAAATTCACTCTGAAGGGAAGCTTTGTGTGTGCCAGTGGACCCCTGCCCCAAATCAATAGGGGCATTCCTTTTTAAAAAATTTTATAAAGATGACACTGATTAATAACATTATATATTTCATGTGCACATTGTATCTTTACTTTTGTATACATGACAGTGTGTTCACTGCCAAAAATTTAGTTTCCACCCATCACACACTGGTTGGCAGGAATGTAAATTGATGCAGCCATCATGGAAAACAGTATGGAGAGCCCTCAAAAAAAATTAAAAACAAAACTACCACATGATCTAGCTATTCCACTTCTGGGTATTTTTCCAAAGAACATGAGAACACTAATTGGAAAAGATACAGGCACGCGTATGTTCATCTCAGCACTATTTACAATCACCAAGATATGGACTCAAATCTAAGTGTTTATCTGTGGATGAGTAGACAAAGGGATTCACACAGAGCTCTTTTCCAGGCTTCCCAATGTTTCCCTGAAAAGAAGTGTTTCTACCTGCTCTTTTCCTATTGTTTGTTTTTCCTGAGCAGTAATCATGGTAATCCACTAATTATCTGGAGAAAAATCAATGTCTGTGGGCACTATCAGTTCAGACCACCTTAAGACCATGTAAATGGTGTCTTCATGCCATCTTCATGGGGCCATGTTTTACTGGCACTTGAATTATGCAACATTAAAATAATACATTAATCAGTAAGGTCTTGATTTAGGCACAAAATTCAAAATGTTGGTAATTGCTCTCAGGTAAAAACCAGTTAAGAACCACATAATTTTAAAGCTGTGTGTGTGTGCTAGACTCTTTGTGACCCTATGGACTGTAGCCCACCAGGCTCCTATGACCATGGGATTCTTCAGGCAAGAAAACTGGAGTGGGTTGCCATGCTCTCCTCCAGGGGATCTTCCCAACAAGGGATCAAACCTGTGTCTTTTATGCCTCCCGTGTTGGCAGGAGGGTTCTTTATCACTAGCACCACCTGCAGAACCTGGTGAATAGGGCTTCCTAACCTTAGGGAAACAGGAGGTCCTAACACCTCTTGGAGGAACGAGCCTTGAATGATGCAGCTCAGGTCAAAAGCAGGAAGCCCAGTGTTGTCGAGAGGCCAGTTGTGAATGCAAACATAGGTACACAAAGGCAGGAGCAGAGAGGCCCCACCACCCCATTACTTTATATGTCTGGTCCTAAGAGCCGTTCTCTCAGAGGCCCAGCCTGAGAGTTCCCAGACGCCACTTATCTACTAGGTGTCCTGCTGATTACACATGCTAGGTAATCCTTTCTGCTAAGACTGACCGCAGACACTCTTCCACACCAATTTGCTGGCTACTGATGACTGAGGAGACTTTGCTAGTTGACCTCAGCTTGACACAGAGACACAGCCTTACAAATTCCACTTGGTAGGATGTTCTGTCTTCAAGACAGAGGCCGAGTCCCAGGAAGGCCTGTGGAACCCACAGTGTTGGGGAAAAACATGGTGCCTTCATTTCCCCATCCATCATTCAAAATTAAAACAGCAGACCTGCGAAGAGGGTGAAGGAGGTCCACCAGAAATCTGATTTTCTCATAAATATGACTTTATGCTTCTATTAAACAGCTTTTAAAGCCCTTGCCCCCACTTTCTCAACTGGTCTGGTAGCACAGGCAGGGCTGGCCTGTCCATAGCAGATGCCAGCCCAGAGTCTGAGGCTGAACCTCAGGATGAGGAAAAGCAGGCAGGTGCTGCAAGTGCTTCGCTCATGAGCTCAGCTTCCACAAACTGTGGTTGCTGTTGTGTTAGCACGTGGGTTCCCAGGCCCTCTGGCCTGCCTTTAGCCACTCAAAGACAGGAGGGCTGCGGTCACCAACGTGCCACGTGCCGTCATGTGAGCCTCACGAGAGGTCCACAGGAGAATCTCACTCCTCATATTTGGATCCCAATTCTTCCCTTTGTCCCGAATATCCTCAGGCAGATAGTCTCTCCAAGTCTCAATGTCCAGAATCATCAAGTGTGGTGACCACGCATCCTGTTGTCCAAGCTGGGACACTTCATGTATAGAAAGGGGCGAGGGACAACTAGGCCATGCAACAGGAAAGGAGACTCTTCCAGAAGAACCAGGCCATATGATCACTCTAATAATAACCACACACACCCTATTCCTCAGAAGGTCATTACAAATATCAATGAAGTGATGGGATGAGTGAAAGAGGATGGTGATGGTGAGCATGACTAACATGTACTTATCACCGGTGTTTCATTGTCACACCATTAAATGCCATAGAGGCCTCAGTGCTCTTGTTGTCTTAGTTGTCCTTTTATAGCAAGTAGGTGGGAAAGTCATGGAAGAAATGCCTTTATGTGGTGACAGAACCAGAGCTGGCCCTGTGGTTAGCACAGAGCCTATGTCTGGTTTGTGGGGAAGCCGAGATGGGAAAGAGCAAATGTCCATTCCCAAGGAAGTGCTTAGGGGTCCAGGGCTCACCTGCAGCATCCACATCCTGGTCCCCTTAGCAGTGCATCTCTCAACCCGAGATCTCCATCCCTGATGGCCTCACCCAGGAGGCATGTAGCAGGTAGCGTGTTCCCTGGACTGGGTTCTGAGTAAAGTCAGATCTCAGGCTGGGAATCTTCTGAGCACAGAGGAACAAATGGAGAGCAGGGTGCTGGAATCGTTTCTTTTCACTTTATTTTTAGTTTGCCAATGAATCCCATGGGGAATAACCAAGGGAGATGGCAGCCTCGTAGTGTCCAGCTCTTTACAACCGTAGCCCACCAGACTCCTCTGGCATGGGATTTTCATAGGGGAAAATCACAGGATTTTTCCAGGCAAGAATACTGGCATGGGTAGCCATTTCCTTCTCCAGGGTTAACCCAGGGATTGAACCCATGTCTCCTGCTTTGGCAGGCAGATTCTTTACTGCAGAACCACCTGGGAAGCCCAAAGTGAGGTGTGTTACAATCAGGCTTACATGCACTTGAATCTGAGGCACGTGCTCAGTATCTCAGTCATGTCCACCTCTTTGCAACTGTAGCCCACCAGGCTCCTCTGTCCCTGGGATTCTCCAGGAAAGAATACTGGAGCGGTTGCCGTTTCTTTCTCCAGAACCCTTGACCAAAACCAGTAGTGATGAAAGTGCACCCAGTGACTCTGGACCCAGAAAATACAGACTCTTCAGGATCTCCCTAAACTCTTCAGTTTCTTCACCTGCAACTTCGGTCTATTAGCACTTATTTGATGAAGTGTGTGTGATCATTAACTGGGATGGTAACACAAAAAAGCACATTGTGATGGAGGATATTTATTGTCATAATTTTCTGCTGCACAGATGGAGGAAAACTTCAGAATATGTTTTTTTTTTTTTTTTTCTGCTAGAAAAGGAAAAGGCTTCCCCTCTTGGAAATCTCTCTCTCTCTCTCTCTCTCTCTCTTTCTCTCCACCCCTCAATCTCTCTTTCCCTCTGTAAACACAGACAGGGGGAAGTCCATAACTGGCCAACGTCTTGTTTGCCTCACATTCCTGGGAAAGCTCCCCACATGCCCTCCCACTTGGATACTCCTGGTTTTGAGAGGCTAATTAATTAGGAAGGGGATAGGTTATCGGGAGAAGTCACAGACACCATCACTGGAACCTAATTCTGCTCCTAGTTTCAGATGGAGTCATTCCTTCCTATGCATGTAATTTTAGAGGTTAATAATGTTGGCTTTGAAGCATGAGTAATAATCCATTATTAGCAAAATAAGAAAGAGATTTGGTGTTTCTGTAGGAACGCTTGTTCTGAATTTATTTTCCCCCAAGTTGGGAACACAAGTGGGGGGTTTGGGGGAAAAGTTCAAAAACACCAATTTGCTAGCATTCCCATCAAGCCTCATGTTGCTTACAAGATTAATGAACATGACACTTTATCCTTGTTATCTAATTAACTTTGTCATTTATTGAATTCAGGAGTCCCCCAGTCAAAATGAAAGACCTTTTCCTAGTTATTATTAAACCATAATGCTAATCTCTATTTCAACACAATTAAATTTTACTCTGATTTAATTTTTTTTTAACAGTAGAAGATATCAGGGTCTGAATTAAAGCAAGTGGCTGTTCTCAGATTGAAGGTGCTGGTTGCAAAGTACAGTCTACACTATTTCCATGTTAAACTGTCACTCCAAAAGGAGAAACCATTTAGATTAGAAGAAAGCATCTGCTAAGAAGAGTCTCTAGTTACAAGAATATTCTTCCTGAACTAGTTCCTGAGAGTTGACCGACTGCTCAAATACAAGGTCAGGATAGATCACCAATGAATCAACAATCCTTTGGTAATGAAAAGTGAAAACAGATTGTCTCTTAGGATGGACAGATATGGGGCTTCTCCGGGCTTCAGTGAGTCTCCTCCTGTTACTTTAAATAAAGTTTTATTGAAATGTAACCACATCATATGTTTATGTGGTGTCTGGCTTCCCTGGTGGTTCAGACAGTAAGAGATCTGCCTGCAATGCAAGAGACCCAGGTTCGACCCTTGGGTCGGGAAGATCCTCTGGAGAAGGAAATGGCAACCCACTCCAGTATTCTTGCTTGAAGAATCCCATGGACAGAGGAGCCTGGCAGTCTACAGTCCATGAGGTTGCAAAGAGACACGACTGAGCAACTAACACGCTGTGTTCATTTTGGCACAATAACTGTGGCAGATGAGCAATTTGGATGGAGACCACATGGCCTCTCAAATCATGGCAGGGCTAAACAGAAATTCATGGCATCATGAATCTGAGTTAAAGCCTTGAATTGAGTTCAAAGCCTCCGTTCAAATGTGTTCACTATAGTCAGTTAAAAAAAAAAAATAGACCTGCCCCAAACACACCACACACTCACATACACACACACAATCTGAGATTTAGAGTAACCATTCAGTAATAGAAATACAATACGGTGGATTACTTTTCTTTTATTTTCTTTACATTATTGTGTTGTTTTTGCCATACATTGACATGAATCCACCATGAGTATACATGTGTTCCCCTCCCATAGTCTCCCTCCCGCCTCCCTCCCGATTCCATCCCTCTGGGTCATCCCGGTGCTTTCTCTGTGACAACACACACGTGCATCGCACTACCTGTGGCTCAGAGGATCGCCTGTCAGTGTGCATTTCTGTTCATTGACTCAGTGTATCCTACAAAACTGACATGAGCTTCATATTAATCTGTCTCCAAAGGATAAAAATACTTTAATAAACGTGCTCTTCCCTGGGAAGAAATGAGACGGTTAGTTAAATGCTCTGTGACATTGAATGAGAGCCTCGCATTCCCTCTGACTCCAGAGCCAGCTGCGTAAATCCGGCGGCCCATAAAGGAACCGATGGCACACTTTCCTAATAGCCAATTAGGGCCCGCTTTCTGAAAGCAAATAAATAAGAGAGATTTGGAATGGAATTTGGGGTTTCATTAGTTGGCTAAATCCTCAATAGGGCTGTGTACCTTGTATACAGATTACAGCAAAAATCCATTGCTGGGGGAAAATGTAAGAGGGGAGGGACGTGGGAACAAAACAATCTCGTTTTTCCTGGAAGGAAGTGAGGACTTGCAGAAGGAAAGGGCCTTTCATCTAGAACCAGAATCCTCTGGGGAGTTTGTTAGAGCGAGTCTTCCCAGACCAGACCCGAGGAGACACCTAGATCCTCTCTGCTGACTTGGCACTCTTCACATCGTTCCTTTCCTACAGAACACCTTGACAGGTGCGATTCGCTCCAGCAGGTCTGCTGCTGGCTCCTCTGATCAATCGCCAGACTGTGGCCTCATTCTAAGTGCTAGAATCAGATGTGGCCCTTTCTACTGATTACAGAGCCCTCGCACCCTGCCTTCCAAATGACACTTGGGGGACTCCACTGACAGCCAGCGTCAGTGACTTCCTTGGACAGTGGACTTGTTAGGTGCTCATTCGTGTCCGACTCTGTGCGACCCTGGAAGACTGCAGCTCAGGCTTCTCTGTCCATGGGATTCTCCAGGCAAGAATATTGGAGTGGGTTGCCATTTCCTTCTCCAGGGGATCTTCCTGACCCAGGGATCGAACCAGGGTTTCCTGCATTGCAGGTAGATTCCTTACCATCTGAGTCACCAGGAAAGCCCTCCTTTGGGCAAACCACTATCAAAAGGTTCTGATGTCTGTGCCCATCCTTGTTTAGAGGAAGCAGGTGTGAGATGAACTTGCTCCCAGGCTGGACTCTGGGAAGGCGATGTCAGGGCTCAGGACACCCTTGGTCACGGACTCCGGGTTCTCTCTGATGTTTTCCTTCTCATTGTCTCCCACCTCTTGACACTGGTTTGTGCTCAGTCTACCTGTCATCCTGTCCTCTCTCTCTTCTCTGTTATGGAAAATAACATCTCTATGAGCACAGCCTCCTTCCTGGTCCTCCAGGGAGCCCCGGGGAATGTTCCCTCCACTATGAACAGATGTCCGCCTTCAAGTCTAGACTCTCCTCTGTCCTTGACAGGCACAGACACCCAAGGGACTGAGCAGGTTCCCAGCTCCTCACAGGGCAACAAAGACCATCCTCGGACTCAAAACTCCACTGAGATTACACTGTTTGGTAACCAAGGATAAGCTTTTTTTTTTTTTTTTTTTTTAGTCCTTCTCTGAAGAACCCTACAGAATGAACTGAGGGGTGGGGCCACCTCTTAGGTCCCCAGGGAACTGGAACTGGCCTAACCTGGTGGCAGTTTGATGTTCTGGTAGCTATTAGCCATAGAGATAGGCTTACCAAGCGCTTCACAGGAAGGAAGGTGGGTGGTGGAGCCCAAGCTGGCCTGCGTCTGTGGTGGAGGTGGGGGGGGGGGGGGGCAGACTCCCTGAACAGACTCCACCTTGCTTGCAGACACTGCTCCAGCCTTCAGATCAGCCTAGCAGCCCAGCCCTCCCTTCCCAACAGACCAGCAGGCACTGTCATCCCTATTGGTTCCTCCGCCCTCAGCGCCTTTGCCTCCGAGAGCCTGAACAAGGAACAGAGCAGCTCATTTAAAGCCTCCTTAGTGGAGTCAGCAAGGCACTAACCAGTTCCAGTCTCAGGCTCAGAGCTGTCTGGTGGTTAAGGGAACTGCTCCTGTGATGGAGGCCAAGGAGACGCGATGATCCCATCCCACTCTTCGAGGCTGTCCTTCCAGCCAAGGTAGGACGGCAGGGACAGGGTGAGCCTGTGGACACGTGGACATGTGAGGGGAGGGTGGGTTCAGCTGCTCAAATGTCATCCTGGGATGTGAGCTCAGGAGTGGACGGTGCTCTCAGCCTCCCCGCTTATAGGAGAGTTGCTCAGAGTCTTGAATGCATTTCTTGAAAGACAGACATTGGGAGTTCAGGCATCGCACATGGGAGTCCCCTAATTCATCTTGGCTCTGCCTCTCCTCCCCCAGCATTGCACATGAGGCACACTTACTTCACACTCACCTTCCTCCTTGTCTGGGACCTTTGCTTTCCCATCAACAGAGGACAAACGGAACCTCTTCTCCATGAAGGAAGCAGCTTCACCCACACTTGGACCTACTGCTCTTCCAATCCAGGTGGGGCAGAATCAGTCCCTTGAACCGTGCCCTGGAGCTGGTCCACAATAGCCCAGCAATGTGTAGGGCCCAGCCTCTGCAGCCCCAGGGTCGGGGGCACAGTAGCTGCTGTATGTTGGGCTGTGTGATGTCACAGATACATATGTGTGCAATGTTGTGGACACACACGTGCAATATTATGGATATATATGTGTGATGCTCTGACCTAGTGAGAAGCAGGAGACTAGATGTAGATGCAGAGGCACAGTTATATTGTTTTAAAATGTTGTCGTGATTGAAAGACCTGAAAACAGAATGAGAGTTAAAGCACAATGACAAATCATAGTGACCCTGAGTGTTTTATAAGGACACACAGCTGTTTGGTGTTTTTTTTCACTGTTGATATTTGGTTTATTTCTCTCCTTTCAAGCAGACTGAGTACAAATAATTGGAGTTAGGACCAGCATCAGTCACACTACAGTGAGTCCCAAAAGGGAGAAGAGGGAGAGGTGGGGCTATTGGGTAATGGGGAAAATAAAACCAGAAAAAGGACTTTCACAAATGGATAAAGATGGCGTGCCACGAGCTGAAGTGTCAGATGAGCACAACTGTAGGTCTAAGAAAAAAATGAAGGAAGAGAGGGATGGAGGAAAAAGGGAGGCAGGGGCAGAGGATGATAAAGCTGCTTCAGTCGAAATGGGTTCCCTTAGTCCCAACCCAAGGAAGCATCCCCCAAGTCAGGGGTCCTGGGGCCCCTCTGCTGTCCACCAGGCAAGGCCGTCTGGGAACCAGCCCCGCCTCCATTCTCGGCCACGCCTCCTGTCAAGGGTGTGCGGCCTGCCCCGCCTCCTGGGAGTCCTTGGGCCCCTGGGCTGACAAGCCAGGTCCTTACTCCTTGGATCCTCGCTTACCCTGTCCTTTCAGAAAGAGAGCTCAGTAAACATTTACTAAGCGGAACACAGTCAATAAAATGACACTGGAACCTGAATAAACATGTGTGAATTGACTGAGAACTGGAGATGCGTTCAGGGCAAGGTTTAAGACAAAGACCCGAACAGTTGAAGGCAAACTGGAGGATTCCGGGAAACGCTCCTCCTATGTGGGCTGCGCAGGATGGAGGGGCGCTTTGAGGAAGAATCCCGACCACCTCTATTCCCACGGCCCCGACCAGGGGCTCTCTTACTGTCTGCCTGCCTCCCCTTCTGGAATGGACTGGGCTCAATCTCCAGACCCAGATGGGGATGCCGGGCCCTCCCTGTTCACACCCGGTAGGGGCACAGGCAGCCTCCGGCGGCGGCGGCAACGGGAGAGGCTGATAGCTCGGTAAGTGGGTAAGTACAGGTCAGAGTGACGCCGAGAACGCTGTCACAGCCCTCAGTCTCCCAAATCCCCTCCGGAGCGACCCCTTGCCGCCTGCGGTGGTTCCCACTTTGCAGTTAAGCCCTAATTGACGTCACAGGTTCCCAACAGAGGTGATGTCCCCGGGAGATGATTTTGAAATTTGTGGGGGCCTTTTGGCTCCAGTTTCAACATATAGAGTATATAAATATTGAACACCTTTTATTTTATTAACGTTATGCTCCTCTATTTCCCCTAATGTCACAGTTAGGGATTTATTGTAAATTTTTTAAAAATTATATGTAATAGGTAGTGTGTTAGCTACAGATTTCATTTCAGGATGGAGAGCAGACATTACAGAATGTTCACTCATAGGAAGACTCTTTCACACCATCAAGGACTATGTCTAAAAACTGGCAAGAGCAAAGGCAATCAGGAGAGCTGAAGGCACTGCTCACACACACACAGCTGCTTCTCAACTCTGCCCATTTTTCTCTTTTGGAATCTATGCTGAGCAGGGATGGCACCTGACAAAACTGCCCTGCTCCAGAAACTATGCTGCCTCATACTTTTAGAGGCTGTGATTTCCCCCACGGCCTCAAACCGACAGTTTCCTAATTGGCTTGGAGAGCTATTCACGGCAGGGTGATTTACTGAGATATTATTTTGTGTTTTGTTCCCCGTGGTTCTCATTCCTCATTCCAAGATGGTAGCCAGACCTCTGAACTCTATGTTCTCATGGGAGTCTCATGATTTAAGGCCAGAGGCAAAGTTACTCATATACCCTTCTTTTCCGTCTATTATGGAAGTTCCAGCGTTGTGTATAAACCCTAATGCATTCACCTAAAGAAAGGCTAGCTTTTTCTGGAGGGCTGTCTTTCTTTTTAGGGTGGCACTGGCAAGTTATTCATCATATCTAGCCTGTGTTGCTTTCACTGATTTAAGTCTCATGTTCATTTATTCATTCCTTCATCAAATATTTATTAAATGCTACTATTATCCAACCACTACTCTATTCAAGAACATGGGGTGGGGCAGCCCTCTCTGAATCAATCTACTACCTTCCAAAATTTTTATGATCTTAAACTCTGTACAAGACAGCCATTCTATGGTGTTCACACACCTCACTTAGGACTGTGGATGGCTTCTGATTGCATAAAGTCTCAAGCAGACATACAGACAGTTTTTGAATGGGAAAAACAAGTTGAGAAAAAGACAAGTTTGTGAAATATTACAGGGACTTCCCTGATGGTCTGGAGTAGGAAATGGCCACCCACTCCAGCATTCTTGCCTGGAGAATCCCATGGTCAGAGGGGCCTGACAGGCTACAGTCCATGGGCCTGAAGTGAGTCAGACACAAATGAAGCAACTGAGAGCATGCCCTGGTGGTCCAGTGGCTAGGACTCTGCCTTCCAATGCAGAGGGCCTGAGTTCGATCCCTGGTCAGGGAACTAGATCCTGAATGCCACAACTAAGAGTCTGCCTGCTACGACTAAAGATGCTGCCTGCCACAAAAAAGATGGAAGACCCCATATGCCACAACTAAGACTGGGCACAGCCAAATAAGTAACAACTTTTTTTAAAAGATCATATTCATAGCAGACATGTAAAATATTTAAAATCAATTTAATAAGAAATATATAGGTTCTATATTAAGGTAATCATCAAATTAGTATTGACATTAATAATGGTTGGTGTTATCTCCTCTACTGCTGGAAAGGAATTCACAATACTCTAAAGATGCCAATTTCAACATGATTTACAAATTTAATGAAGTGTAATAACAACAAATATAATTTTTTTTCTTTTGCAATTAGACAAAATATTTTAAACCTTATGTTGAAGAATGAGTAGATAATAGTGGCTATAAAAAGTATGAACAGGAAGACTTGAGACAGTATTGCTTGTAAAATTATAAAATTAAAGATGTTAAACTATACAGTGAGTTAGTGAATGATAAGGTGGTGAATCAGTTCAGAGGGGAAGTGGAGACCTGTTAGTAAGGGTACTGGTTACTACTAGAATATTGAGAAATGTTCAGACCTCTCAGTTTACATACATGAATGAAGCAAAGCAACACAATACCAGTACTAAGATGAGAGGGAAATACCAATATCTAATTTGATTTCAGGTAATATGAAAATGAAACTTCAAATAATTACATATATTCACATATATTGCAATTTTCAAGGAAATCCTAAGTTTAGAAAACAGAAAAGAAATCATGATATCATTAACCTCATATGTAACTGCAAAAAAAATAAAATACTTTCTATACAACATGTACTACAAAAATTGAATGATATGCCATATAATTGGCAAAAAATGCCTTACAGGGCAGAAAATGTTAATCTTTTCACATATAATTTTTGAATCCTCATGAAAATAATAATAAGCAATTCACAAGAATAAACAATCACAAGAATCACAAATAGTTAATAGATAGATATAGCAATATTCAAACACAGTAATGATGAAAGAAATCTAAATTTAAACAGCCATGAATATCATTTGTTAAGCTTCCATGCTGAAAATATGTGCATTTAAGAAACATTTTCAAGAGTTGGTAAAAATACAGAAAGAAGAGGAAGGACATGAATGTATTACTGGTGAATGTTTGAATTGGCAACACTGCTGGAAGACAACTTGGCAGCAGGTCTGTCTATCAGAAACTTCAAAATGCTGCACATCTTTTGGTCCAGAAATCAAACACAGGTTTATTTGTGTGCACATTTGTTCACATAGGTAAATGCTTATTGCATTTGCTCTAATTCAAATTCTTTACTTGGATTGCATCACTTCATCCACACAAAACCCTGTGAAGTAGGGACTCACAATCACCCTCCTGCAAAGGTGACAAGTAGCGTGAGAGGGGCTGAGGCTCACCATGCAGAGCTGGCATCCTACCACCAGATCTTCCAGAAGCCAGAGCCCCAGACAAGAGCTGTGCTCATCTCTGTTCCCCGCAAGCAGGACGGATGCACAAAAACATCCATTGCTTCATTATTTATAACAGAAAAGAACAAATTGGGGAGTGAGCCAGAGAACTGAAATACATACAATGTGACACAGACCTAAGGTTATAGGACTTGTGAATTATATATTTTCAAGTCAAAAGTAAAAAACAAAAAACACTGTCTAGTCTTTTGAAGACTTCCCTGGTGGCTCAGGTGGTAAAGAAGCTGCCTGCAATGCAGGAGACCTGGGTTCAATCCCTGGGTCGGGGAGATCCCCTGGAGAAGGGAATGGCTACCCACACCAGGATTCTTACCTGGAAAATCCCAATGGACAGAGGAGCCTGGCAGGCTTCAGTCTACGCTGTCGCAAAGAGTTGAACATGACTAAGCAACTAACACTTTCATTTTCACTTAGATAAGCGAGCATGAACACACACAGACACATGTCCGCCAAAGAAAAGACCAGTCCCAGTAGAGCCTCAGTGCCATGTCACACCTGTGCACTGCTGGCATAGACGGGCCACAGACACCAACACTCTTTCCCAGCAAACTCCCTGTCCAGGACTGCCCCTTTTACAGTCCTCTGTGGGACAGACCCCTTGTTTCCACCTATTAAAGACTGTTTGGATTCTTTCATCCCCAGGGACCCACTGTGCCCTGAGCTCTAGCCGAATTACACTTTGCAACATCTCTAGACACTCCCCACCCCCCTCCCACTACCACCATGCAGGGTTACTTTTCATGAGACCCCAGGAAGACCCTCCAGGCACCCCCTACTGCCTGCAGTGAGGAGCTCACATATTGAAAGAAAACTGATTTTCAAACCAAACATGACATCCAGGCTTTATATATGAAGCTGACCAAAGTGGATCTGTTTGCCTCCCTCAGCCTGCCCCCAGATCAAGCTGAAAATGGGACATTTGGTCACAGGATGGAGCAGTGTGGCAGAAGCGCTGAGCCCCAGGAACAAAGGTCAAGGCCACTGATTCCTGGGGGCAGGATCAGGGGCTGGAGGAATTTTTTTTTTTTAATTAGGGGAGGCAAGGTGTTAACTGTGAGGTAGGGAATGGGTGGAGAGAGATGAAATTAAGAAATGTTTCTGTAGGGTATAAAATGTACCAGAAAAGAGCTTGAGTAATTCTGAAGTACAGAGATGAGAATGGTGGCCAGTGTGAGGACCCCAAATGTGTGAGTGGTAGGGAGTGGTGGGGACTAGGGTGGAGGAATAGGAAAGATTCCCAAGGGGACTTGACTCACCTCCAGCCAACCTGAGGCTCCATGCAAATTCAAACACAACCTGGCCAATATACTAATTTTTAGTGAAATTCCAGAAGTCTAAATTTTTATAACATATATGTTCTTAAATCATATTCCTATCTTTCTGTTCAAAATAACTCATAGCCAACACTGAGACCAAGCAAACTCAGCCATCAGATTTTGCTGCATCTCTTTGAAGTGAGGTTTAATCAGAACCAAAATGCCACCCTTTATGGATACATGTTCCTTTTCTTCTATTTTATCTTTTTTACATTAACATTTTATATAATGCAATGCTCTGCTTTTGATTTTAGAAATCACCTCAACTAAGAAATCTCAAAGCTTCTATTAACCAAGAGAAAACAAAAGAGAATAAAATGTAATATAGCCAACACTGTACACATTTACTTCTTGCCCTTGCTTGCTTAATTCTCTTACTTACTTTTACAAATTGAGAAAACAGTATTTTCATGACATTCACATAAGAATATATTACACTTCTCCTATAATTCAGGAATAAGAAAGAATAAAAATATTCCATCTGAGATCTGTTTGGAAACCAACCCAGTGAGTGCCCTAGAAGATGGTATTATTCAAATAACATTATTCTTCTTGTGGACTCTATTAATGGCTGTTCTATAAACGATAAAACCTACTCACCCATGAAATCCATCTATGTGAACGTGATCATTATGGAGACATTAAAATCAAGGAAACGTATGCTGGAATTTGAGTGATGTAACACTGCATATTATGAGGGAATATTCCTTGTTGAAAGAACAAATATTGGCAGAAAATAAAGCCCAACACAAATGCCAAAGTGTGAGAGGTGCTAAGCATATAAACGGAACTTTATTTTCTCTGGGTCTGATCATTTTCATGTGACAGAGGCAAATATGAGACTTCCCATTGGTACCCTCCACGTTATTCTGTTCAGTAGATTTCTATTCATCTGTTTCCAGGTGACTTACAGTGTCTGGGGCCCCAGGTCAGACCCAGCCTGCCTGAGAGACCCTGGGCTGGGAGAACTGTGGAAACAACACGTCCCCCTGGGCTGCACACCCTACACAGATTCCCTTTCCATTGAGACGTATGCAAGTCAAACTATGACCATCAACAACTCTTTGATTATTCTATTCACATTCCAGTTTATTTCTGGCTGGAACGAAAGTCCACTATGTTCCTGGGAAGACCCAGCTGGCAGAGCCCAGAGCCTTGGGAACACTACTCCCCTAACATTTCCTCAGCTCACAAGATGCTCACCTGAGTCCTTTCAGGTGTGCCTACAACATCCACGAGGGATGGGAAACTCATAAGTTAGGCAACTTTTCTTAAAAAAAAAAAAAAGAACAGATTGGGGACTGGGCAGACTGTTGTCTCCCTGTCTCTTTGCAGAGTATCTGTGATAATGTTTGCTGTACAAATGCTTCAAAACTCATAGAAGACCTGCACCAAATAAGCAGCACATCCTAGTCAGATCCTTCAAAAGAATTATAAAGAAAATGTACAACATACATGGAGGAAAACATGCCATCAAAGGTGGGAAGAACTTCCAAGATGTGAAATGAAAATGTGTGTCTTTTGTAGTACAAAGTAGACTGATTTAAAGAACCTGAGTTTAGCCTAATGTATAATGGCAGCTCAGAAGAAAGGAGAGCTTCTTTTTAAAATGAAGGGTTCAATTTATAAAACAGTTTCTAAAATGTTTATGGAGAGATACAAGGATATTAATAAAACAGATTGCTGTGCTCCCCACCCCCAACCCGAGTGTGAAGTGGGTCAGCGCCAAAGGTTTAGATGCCAGGCACTACTGTTCTCTTCCTCTTCTAACCCAAGACAGCTGTGATCCTCAACTTACATTGGTCATTCTGTGTTTCTTCTAACTGGAACATCTCCTAAGTGTCTCTAAAGTGGGCTTCCCAGGTGGCTCAGTGGTAAAGAATCCTCCTGCCAATGCAGGAGATGCAGGTCTCATCCCTAGGTCAGGAAGATCCCCTGGAGTAGGAAATGGCCACCCATTCCCAGTATTCTTGCCTCAAGAATTCCATGGACAGAGGCGCCTGGCAGGCTGTATAGTCCATGGTGTCACAAGAGTCACACATGACTTAGTGACTCAACAACAACAGATACTACCATCTACCCACCATCTCAGGGTCACACAAGGGAGTTTCACTGCCTTAGAAATACCCAGTGTTTGCCACATTTATCCCTCCTTTCTACCTTGAGCTCCCTGTGACCACTGGCCTTTTTAAAGTCTCCATAATTGTTTTTCCATGATATTTTATAACTGGAGTCATAAGTATATAGTCTTTTCAGACTGGTTTCTCTCAGAAATTTAAGTTTCCTCTAGGTCATGTTCTTTGTCATTTTAAACTGCATTTCATTTTACAGCTGATACAATACCATTGTATGGATGTACTGCTGTTCTAATTTTGTTTCATTATTTTAATTTCTGCCAGGTCACACATTTATTGAGTGGAAAAGCCCAACTTTTAAACCCATGCAATGCTGCTTCAGACACCACACAGTGTATCACAATGTAACCATCGCACCGTGTATTTGACCATTACTACACACTTGAAACGAACGACCTTACGATCTTTTCTTATAATTCTTTGTCCATTTATCTCTTGACCAGCTCCCTATATTAAATTCTCTCTGAAGCCCCTAGTGTTTTCTCTTTTCCTGACTGGTCCCATATATATTTTATACCAGAATTCTTTCTCATCTCTGTCTCTCTCAGTAACATCAGCTTCATTCTTCTCTTTTGCTCCAAATAGACTTTTCTGTTTTGCCATACACGTGCCCTTAAATGGTCACTGACAATGGTTCCCAAGTTCACAGGTCCTCTGGTCAAACAGGCAGTGAGACCACAGCTACAAACCCCTAGCCCAACTCAACCGTCTGGGGAATGGTTCACACTGCATTCGGGGACCATATTCATTTCCTGGGGCTCCTGTAAAAAATTGCTATTATCGGTATGACTTGTAACACATGGATTTATTCCCTCACCATTCTGAAGGCCAGGAGTCTGAAATTAAAGTGTCCACTGAGCTCTACTCCCTCCAAAGCTTCCAGGGAAGGGTCATTCCTTCCTCTTCTGGATTCTGGTGGTTCTCGGCATCCTTGGCTTGTGACCACATCACTGAAGTCTGTCTCCATCACTGTAGTCTGTCTCCATCACCAGATGGCCTCTACCAAGTGTGTTAAATTCCCCTCTGCCTACCTCTTATAAGGACACCTATCAAATTTAGGGCCCACCTAGATAATCTAGGATGATTTCCCCTCAAGACTCAATTATATCTGCAAGGACACTTTTCCAAATAAGCTCACATTCACAGGTCCCGGGGCTTAGGGTGTGGACACATGCAATTCAACTCACTGCAGCAGCCTAGTTGGTCATGGGTAGACCAGTTATCTCCAAACACTGACTATTCCAAGTCTACCAGCAGAAGGAGCAGTGCAAAGAAAAAAGGACAGTTCTCTGGAAATTGGGAAGGCTGGCAGAGGAGACAAAAGGTGTCAGACAGATGCCTCACACCCACACAGGAAGTGCTTGCCCCCACCCCTGCCCCTAACACACAAACCTACACACTTAGTGTCATATTCCATTGTCTCAGTCACATCAAGTTTCCCCATGTGAACTGAGACTAGGGTCTCAGCCTCTGTTACTCAAATCATTACCCATTCAGCCTGAAATGTTTTTTAATCATTCATTAAGAAAAGGTATGTTCACGAGTCTGTTCTATACATCTGCGTTCCTTTTGCTGTCTCGCATGTTGGGTTCTCGTTACCGTCTTCCTAAATTCCATATATATGCATTAATATACTGTATTGTTGTTTTTGCTTCTGGCTTACTTCACTCTGGATAATGGGCTCCAGTTTCGTCCATCTGAGAGAAGGGCATGGAAGCATGTTAATTGTCATGTGTCTAATCAATCGCCAGCCCAGGATTGATGCTCAGGACTAGTGCAGCGAGATTTCCCGGGGGGGAGGGAGGAGGGAGGGAGGTTCCGGAGGGGAAGCATATGTAAACCCATGGTGATATCATGACAATGTATGGCAAAAACAATAAAAAAAAAAAAAGGTATGTTGCCTTATTCAAGATTCCACATTGCGTTTAGTTGCATTGAGCAGCTTCAATTGCAAGCAACAAATTCTGGTAAATTCTCTTTTCATTTTTATTCTGTTACAAATGTTTCCTACTTTGTCCTTGTTACGGCTTCTTAGATACACTCATCAATTAAGACTGAACATTTAACTTCCAAATACATGGGGTTTTTAAAGTATCTTTGATATTAATTTCTCACTTTGATACTAATTTCTCACTAAATGCTTTCTCCTCTGCAATCATCCTCTGTGCTTTTTCAGTCTTCTAACTTTATTGAAGTTTTCAATGGCTAAGTCAAAGATCTCTCTTGGTAAATGTCACATTGCACTTGAAAATATGTTGGCTATTTTCAAATATCTTTTGATATTGATTTCTGACATAATTCCACAGTGATAAGAGAATAGATTCTGTATGATTTTAATACCTTTAGACCATGAAATTTTTGCACCTTCTTTTATGTCCCTGGATATGTTCCAGTGCCTCCTAGTTTATAGTCTACAGGAATTTGAAAAGAATTTGTATCCTACTGTTGTGTGAAAATCTCAATTATGTTGAATTAGTTCATGGTGCTTTTCAGGTCTACTATATCTTTCTACTTTTCTGTATTATTCATTCTATTAATTTTTGAGAGTTTGATATTGAAACTTCACCTAAAATACGAATTTATCTACTTAAAAATAATTGTAATATATAGTAGAACCATATATAACTTCATTTTGTATTTCTAAGTCTCCTGTAAATGTGTTATTATAACTTTATAATTTAAAAAATAAAAAAGAAAGAGAAAAAAAAAGAAAAGGTATGTTGAATAATTGAGATCTACAAATAGACCTCATGTTCAATTCAATATATGTCCAATTCAATATAAAACTACCTATTTTGAGAGTGTGCATATTTACCACTATAAATTCACACATGAACTTTTAAAGCACCCCTCCTGCTGTGTGGAATGCTATTCTATCGATGAGTCAGAGAGTGATAAGAAGGCATTCATGTTCTGTTATGGGGACATTTCATTAACTCACAGAGCCACACTAGTTGTAGTTCTACTGTGTCTGCTTTTCTTTGCTGTGAAAGTTCTTTGTAGCAGCCCAAAGAGATAGTTTCAATGCTGCAGGGACCAAGCATTGAAGAGAGTCTTTGAGTCTAGAAAAACACACTGAAGTTCAGGCAGAGGGATTTGCTTGTGGATCCCATTGAAAATGTGTAAGAAATGCATTTGTAGGATCCTCCCCCTTTCCTTGAGCCCTGAGAACATCATGTTTGGTTGATTCACCTTTGCATGTTTGATCAGTGCAAGTCAAAATAAAACCCACGACTCTAGATTCCACATCTCTTGTCATTTCTTCAAAAAGAATAAGCCCCAAGCAATCCACTCTGCTGCCCCAAGCACAGTCAAAGTGACATTTGGAGATGAGAACATATTGTCAGCTATTTTGTCTTGCTCATTCATTTCAGTTTTGTTAGATCCTTTGTTTCTTTGATGCTCAGAATATCGCACCATTTGGCTCTAAAATCTACATTAGAAGAGCATTAATTAAAGGCAGACGCATGCAATGGAGACAGTGTTAAAATTGTGCTTGAAGGTACAAAGTAATTAATTTTGTACAAGAGAAACATAAAAGAGGGAGAATGAAACTGGAGGAAATAGCACCACAACCCACAAAATGATAATGAAAAATACAATTGTAGATTAGACAAAATATGAAAAAACATATGGAGTAATTAGATTTCCAGGGGGTGGGGAATCAAAACAAAGGGTCTCTTGCTAAGTACTCAAGAGAATTCGGTGGAGAGCATGCATCTCAAGTATCTCACGCCAGGACTTGCGTTTCCTGTGGACAAGATGACTCAATTTATGTATATGCCAGGTGAATGGAGAAGAAGATCATGAGGCAGATTTGCTAAGAGCTGGGAAAATGAAGTTAGGACAAGACATAGGAGCAATCCTGTGTAAGGCTTAGAAGCAATCCTTCGTAAGGGAAGAAGTAAGAAACAGACCCAACTATGATAATGCTCATCTCCCTTCCCAAATGGGCCAGAGCAACCGCAACACATTAAGACTCATATTCCCAAGAGAGTTGACATTACAAGGATGGTTATTAGGTCAAACTCAATTTACAATGTCAAGCAATAGTTCATTTGAATTTACCTCATTTGTATTTCAGTCATGTCTTAGGGTGCTGTGATTGAAAGTT
The DNA here is from genome assembly GCA_007570785.1 of Antilocapra americana. Lineage (NCBI taxonomy): Eukaryota > Metazoa > Chordata > Mammalia > Artiodactyla > Antilocapridae > Antilocapra > Antilocapra americana. The sequence goes on along the minus strand of ML660204.1, from coordinate 6,116,354 downwards.
ACAGAAACCTCATGAAATTGAGTCTAGTAAAAAACAAAAGAAAATGAATCAATATAAAATTCTTCATGTGGGAATCCTTCCTGTGGCCCTGTAATCACTATGATAATGACAGTGATCATTTGGTAATAAACATCACAGCCCAGGATGGGCTTCTTCAGAGCAAGTGTGGCTGTTGCTTTTTGCTTAAATGCCACATAGTTTTTTTTTTATTGAAGTTTACTTTATTTATAATATCACATTAGTTTCAGGTGCACAGCAGGGCGATTCAGTTAAACATATACATTCTTGTCTCGTATAGAGTGTGATAGAATACTGAGTTGGGTTCGTTCATATCAATAGGAGGTCGCTGATGGCTATTTATCTTATACATGATAGTGTGTGAAACTCAGTTTTTAACAAGACGTTTCATACAGCTGTACAGGCTATACCAATGGTGAACAAGATGAAGGGAGCATGTGGCTGGAGAGTTTTATTTAACCAGGATCCAGATCAGACTCTCTCATGGCTGTTCTTCTGTGGAGAGAGAAAAAAATAGGGACTGGCATTAGTTTAGCTAGGTAACAGCTAACATTTGTTTCAGGATCCATCTGTGCCAGGCCCTAGGCTGTAGTCTTGTTAACACCTGTGACAATGTCCCCTTTCACAGAGGACGGAGGCCCCGTAGCTGTGACCAGCAGAGGGCAGTAGACCCAGGAATGGACTCCTGGGAGATTCTGGAGCTCATTTATAACGTAACCCAAGTGACAGCAAGGAGATCAAACAAGTGAATCCTAAAAGAAATCAAGCCTGAATATTCATTGGAAGGACCAATGTTGAAGCTTCAATACTTTGGCCGCCTGATGCAGAGTCACTAAAGACCCTGATGCAGGGAAAGATTGAGGGCAGGAGGAGATGGGGACAACAGAGGATGAGATGGTTGGATGGCATCACTGACTCAATAGACATGAGTTTGAGCAAACTCAGGGAGATAGTGAAGGACAGGGGAACCTGGTGGACTGCAGTTCATGGGGTTGCAAGAGTCAGACATGACTGAGTGAACAACAACAGCAATAACCCAAGTCAGGAACAAATCACCACAAGCCTAACTCTTTAAACAGGAGCCCTTTATCATCGCAAAGCTTCTGAGCATCCAGAGTCAGGGTACAACATGGCTGAGGGGAGGAGGTTTCCACTCAGAGTCTTGTGTGATATAAATCCAGGTGGGGCTGGGTTGTCCCAGGAGGAACTGGGGAGGAACTGTTTCCAAGTGCAGGCAAATTGCTGCCACAGCCCTGCCCTGGCTCAGGACCCCCTCAAGGCCCCGCATCTCCAGGAGGTTTCCTGGACTTGTCCCCACCAGCATCCTTCTCTTCACTCTCCAGTGACACGTGCCGCTCACTTTCTCCCAAGTCTTCATCAGCAGTACCTGTAAGGCCCTGCTTAGGCTAGCAATCTATTCACAATGACTTAAAGCTTCCCAGTATTCTTGCCTGGAGAATCCCAGGGACAGAGGAGCCTGGCAGGCTACCATCCATGGGGTCGCAAGAGTCAGGCACGACTTAGTGGCTAAACCATCACCACAGGCTTCCCAGGTAGCACTAGTGGTAAAGAACCCGTCTGCCAATGCAGTAGACCTAAGAGACTAGGGTTCGATCCCTAGGTTGGGAAGATCTTGTAGAGGAGGGCATGGCAACCCACTCCAGCGTTCTTTCCTGGAGAATCCATGGACAGAGGAGCCTGGAAGGCTACAGTCCGTTGGGTTGCAAAGAGTCAGATATGAATGATCAAGTAATGCTTTCACTAGACTAATCCTGGCACTCACCTTCTCTCCTTCCTCTAACAGAAGAGGCACTCTCTTTGTGGGTATGTAGGTGTCCCTGGTGTCCTTTCCCCAAAGCTCCAGCCAATCCAGACATGCCTTCTGCTCCCAGGAGGTTCAGGAGGTGGGTATTCTTCCTGGGGATGCACAGCTCTCCTGTTCCTCTGTCCCAGCATCCCCTTTGGGAATCGCATCAGTTCTGCCATGGAGAGTCTGGGGTGGTGCAGAGGTCTCATCTCTCCAGCCAAGAGTATGACTGTGCTCTCAACTCTCTTCCTGTCCCTACCATCTATGCTAACGGAAGTTCCCGCTGACCTCTTCAGGAAGATGGCTCTTGCTTGGCTTTTCCTGCCTGACAAGGGGTGCAAATGTTAGATCTACCCCCTGGAATCTTGGTGAATTTACCTTGCCAGAATAATTCAAGCCATTGTGGGACTTCTCAACAATCAGATTAATTTGAAATATGTTCTTATTTGATGTGATTTTTTTTGTTTTGTTTTTGGTCAGGGCAGAAGATTCGTGATAAAAAGAAAATGATGGAATTGGTGTGGAATTTGGGGTTTGTGCACTTTTTTTTCCACAGCTTGCATCTCTCAGCTACTTCTGTGAGTTGAAATCTACTTTTGGGTGTTCTTTCTGTCATTCCTGCAGGCAGAGCAGGGAACTGAGTTGAAGAATCAATTCAGAAATTAAGATCTGGGGGCTGATGTCTGTGTGCAGCACTATATTAAAGTTCTCCTCAGTGACTCTCTAAAGCCAAGCTAGGAGTTGCTGAAGGTCTGCAAATGGCATTCTTTAGTTTTTAACTTTCACAGAATAAAACAGAATAAAATATGGTCCCATGTCCAAAGAAAATCCTGGCTACTGCTTGTAATAAATTCCTGTGTGTGCTCCAGACACATAACCCAACAGCATGCCAGCAGCTCATTCATTCTGCATGGAGCTTACTTTTATTGGGGTTGCAGGCATTAAGGAAGATGTCAGATATGTACATATTAATAATCCCTCTATTTATATGTGTACACTCTTCCAGATACATCTAAATACACATCCACAAATACACACTCACACACACTCACACCAGTTCTTCTGACAGTAGCATCTGTTCTCCAGAAAAGTTCCCAAAGAAATATTTCCAAGTTTTTGTCATGTGAGCTAGAAGGACTCTTTGAGGTCATCTCATCACTTGCATTTGATCCTGAGTGCTGGTGTTCATTGGCTCAGTTGTGTCAGACTCTTTGCGAACCCATGCACTGCAGCACGCCAGGCCTCCCTGTCCTTCACTATCTCCCGGAGTTTGCTCTGACTCATATCCATTGAGCCAGTGAGGCCATCCAACCATCTCATTCTCCACCACCCTCTTCTCCTCCTGCCCTTACTCTTTCCCAGCATCCTGAGTTATTTCTTTAATAGGGAGCCCACTGTCTCCTGAAACAGACCATTACAGTTTTAAATCTCTCTGTGAGAAATGCCTTCCTAACTTGGGGAAAAGGTCTGTCATCCTATAGTTTCCAGCCTTTAAGAGGCTTTAAATAAGTGAGCCTCTCTAGTGTGTGTGTTAGTCACTCAGTTATATCTGACTCTTTGTGTCTCCACGGACTATACCCCACCAGTCTCCCCTGTCCAAGGAATTCTCCAGGCAAGACTACTGGAGTGGGTTGCCATTTCCTTCTCCAGGTGATCTTCCCATCCCAGGGATCGAACCCAGGCCTCCTGCATTGCAGGTGGATTCTTCTGAACCTCCTGGGAAGCCTCTCTAACTGGCAGTTACATATGAGAGACCAGAGGACAGAAGGGAGTTTAGAATTGAGGATAAACACTTGAAAGTCATCAGCTTAGCCATGGTAACTGTAACTTTGGAAGAGAAAGAGTCACAATGTGTGAGACTCTGTGGCACATGAAAGACAGAAGATGACATGCTGGGAAAAGCCAACCTTCAAGGATTACTGAAGAAAAAGGAGTAAGACTAGAAGACCACATCACTCAAGATACCAGCTATGACAGAGACACTCAAGGGGCATAGCTGAAGAGAGCTGATGAAGGGACTAATTAGAGAGATGTGGCAAGTTAAGGGGAAGCCTCATGGGATGGTGAAGCAGCAGATGCAGGCATTTCCGCCAAAAATCCTGAAGTTTGCAGAGGGAGGGCACACCTCCCAGAACCAAGAAAGAGGGGTAGATGGAGGAGAGAAATGTCCAGTGGGAGCTCTGGTCTTTCACAGAGAGAGATGGTCCAGCCAGGGCCTGGACTACCGAGAATCAGAGGCCCTGATGCCCTAGCCCTCCTCCCACCCTCTGGCCTGCTAGTCCCTGCCCCCATTGCCCACACTGGCTCAAACCAACAGGGTCCCAGGATGCAGGGGATGAGCCTGCTGCAGCCCACTGGGGTCAGTTGGGACGCTGCTAAGCAGGGTAGGAGAGACAGCCAGTAAGACCTGAGGAGGAGAGAATCAGGAAAAAACAAACTCATGGTTATGAAAGGCTTGATTGTGTAAAATATTCTAAGGCAGACATCTATCTATTCTAGATTTGCTGAGACCCCAGGACTCAGGTACAATTTAATAAGGAAGAAGCTTCATAAGCCAATGTTTTAAGTGCAGACTATCATACCAGTTACTCTTAAGGACACAGCAGTGAAGAAGTCTGCATTCCCATAGACGGCTTGAGACCACCCATGCAGGAAACAAGGTGACAGATGGCAAGGCCACAAGAGAAGACAGTGTAGGGTCATTGAGGGCACCTATTAAGTAACCCAAGTTTGGGCTGAGTATTGGCTGGTGATGGGACCATCCAGTGTATCCAGGTGGTTCAGCACTACCCCTGGCCTCCACCCACTAAATGCTGGTCACCTCCCCTACCCTCCACTCCACAGTGTGACAACCAAGCTCCCCAAAAGCCCAGACCTCTCTGGATTTCCTCTGGGGAAACATTTGCCCCTGGTTTAGTGACTTCAGTTTGAACAGAGTAGAAAAAGCCAGTAACGGAGTTGAAAGGAGATTCCAGTGAGGTAGGAAGGATGAGAGGGTAGCAGGACTAGGTAGGTGCAGAGTAGATGGCGTGTAAGGGAAGGGGCGATACAGGACCTGGAGAGAGGGACTTTAGCTTCAGCCTGTCAGGCTCCTCTATGCATGGGATTATCCGGACAAGAATCCTGGAGTAGGTTGCCATTCCCTTCTCCAGGGGATCTTCCAGAACCAGGGATTTGAACCTAGGTATCCTGCATTGCAGGCAGTTTCTTTACCATCTGAGCCACCAGGGAAGACCCTTAGCTTCTAGATCTGACTAAGAAAAGGGCAAAGTTAATTTGAATCATGCATTTTACTTAGTGTGATATACAGAGTTACGAGGCATCATGAAATTAGTTTGATGATCTCTGGGAGGACTCTGGGCAATGAGGTCAGTGAACAACTTCATTGAAAGAGGAACTAAAACAGCAGAAATGTCGCGAGTGGTAAAGAGACACTAACACAACTCCTTGGAGGAAAACATCCCTGATCAGAAAACTCAAATTATAGAAACACGAAGAGAAGGGGATTAATATTTTTCAGAAAACACAGTGTCATATTTATTCTTCTTTCTGTGACTTATTAAATTCCCTGCTGCAGTAATTATAGCCATGTATTGTTAGGGAGGTATAAACACTGGAGGGACTTACTACTGTCGGAGATGATTATTAAAACTACAAAATTTGCCTGCAGACTAAAACAAGCAAAAGAAAGTTATTAAAACTCATTTTCAGGAGTCTTCTTGTGTCCTTGAGCTGGGTTCTGAGCAGACTAGGAAATTGATACTCTGATAATTCTCATTTACTTTATATTTATTAGCAGTAAATCTTGTCTCTCCACCAATGAATGTTTGCAAGATTTTCTCCTTTTTCTAAATGTTCATTTGTCTTTTTCTTGTGATACCTACAGTGTATGAAAATGTTTCTTAATCTGTTCTTGCATTGTGTGTCTCTTTAAAGAAACTGACTAAACTTCAAAGGGGTCAAATCAAAATATTCCACCACCAAAGTCTTGTTAGGGAGAGAAAATGCATTACTGCTATGGCAATCATGTGACACTTCCTCTCTTGATGAGGACCCTTCCAGCAAACAGACGCCTCTGCAGACCCCCTGGAGGCCCTGAGTAACCAATTCTCTGTTCAGATCTGCTTATCCCACGATGCAAAGGAACTGACAGCTCCAGCGATGGGGATACTCACTCACATTGCCTGATCAGGAGGGAAGTTAACCTTCAGGGAATCAGAGCATCTTTAAGCATAACAACTTGGACCAGCGCATCCATCGAGGACAAGAGCTAAAATAAAAATTTCTTTTCCCAATAAATGTAAGCTTTGGTCCAGTGAGAAATACCTTTTAATCCAGAAGGTCCTGGAGTCTAGAGTTGAGATTGCCCTGACTGCTGACAAAAGGTTGAAATGTCCTCTGGATTGCTCACTTGCATATTCCTGGAGGCAGGTGGAATCTCCATGAGGTTCCTGCCCATGGAGGAGTGGTTTCCAAAGATGGTGATCTCCCACATGCTTGTGGTTACCCTGGAATACCTGTTAAACCTCAGATTCCCGGGCCCAACTACAGCCCAACTGAAACGAAAGTGGGCAGGAGGTGTTGGGGGCCAGGGAGCAGCTCTGGGTTCCTGAAGTGAATCTGGGCGGTCAGAACCTCTAGAGTGACTTAAAGCTGATGAGAATACTTCTGGCTAGGAGTGGTCTTGGTTGTTTTAATGACAGTATTTTGTATGCTTCAATGCAGAGTCAAACTTTTCAGATAAATTATCTAAGAAATGGGAGCTTACATCTATTTGAAAACATGTTAATCATGACTTTTAAAGTGCAGTGCCAGTCAGAGCCAAGAGCCACTGGGGTGTGATGGTTGCTTCCAGGACAGAAAATAAGTTGGCAAACCTCGCTCCATTTATTCTGTGGATTTAAAATGCCAGATAAGGGTTACCTGCTTCAAATGGAGGAACTCTCCAACAACTGGCTCCTTCTTCTACCTGGTCTATTTACAGAGAGCAATAGAAAGTAGCCTTTCCTCACTCTGTTGGGGAATTGCTTTTGCCCTGAGAATTATATTTCCAAATTAAAGATACAGTTTTCCTCATGGCTTATTTCTGGAGAACTGAAAGAAATGGAAAAGTTGGAGATTATCAAGTGCTATTAGTTGAATGGTCAAAATTCTAGTCTACTTATTTTGGTATTGCATCAGCCTTTTAAATTACAACCTATTTAATAAAATGAACACTAATACATTTACTTTAGAACTGCTGATCAATTCTTTTTAGTTAGTGACTAGACGATTTATAGGAAAAAAAATTAACGTTAGGAATCTGGAAACCAAATATATTAGGTGAATGAGGACAGGCATCATTAATTGTAAAACTTTACCAGGGAAATTCTGAACCTATATTCATAATTCTCATTCTGGGGGAAAAATTAATATTGAAGTGAAAGAGAGTTCATATAATCCATAAAAATAATTGTATTTTAGAGTCTCAGAAAACAGAATGCTTTTTCAAAAAGAGTTCCTTTTTTATTTAGAAATTTAAAAGTACCTTTTCTTGGGCAATTCTCTTTTAATATTGTAATAAATTATTGTGTGTTTTAGGGATAATTTAAACTGTATATATCCAATTGACTGTACACATTTCAGTAAATTGCTTTGTAAGTGCTGCCTGCTAACCTAGAAATATATGTGTGTGCATGTGTTTATATTTGCATATGCGTGTGTATATCTGTATCCATTTATTCAATTTAACTCACATTTCAGTGCAAAGCTTCATGCTCAGTCAACATATTCATGGAAAGACAACTTATTCTGGAAGGCATAAAATCCATAAACACAAAATTTTTTATTAAAAAAATAAAAATTAAAAAACAGTATAACTTGATTCATTAATTTACCAATTATTGTTTTCTTGGTGGACAGTTTCACCCTTTGCTATTTGCCAAAGCAACAGTATGCTTCTAGAAAATTAGGGCAAAAGTAGATGGTAGCCTCCAAAGACATAGAAAAATATTTCCTAGTTTTAAAGACCAAAAAGGGAAGAAAGACATTCTCATGTGATAATGACAGAATAAAATGGACTAGATTTAACTTTCCTTCTTAAAAAACTAGAAAATAAGATAAAATATATGAGTCCATGTTTATCATACCCTGGACACTAGGAAGTGCAGAATAGTGACTCCCAGGAAGAGGAGGAAACCAGTGTTGTTTTGTGAGCATCCCACCTCCCTGCCTGGGAAGATGTTCCAGGCCACAGCATAGGGAGGGAGCACCCAGACAGAGCCCAGTGGTGGCATTAAATTGAGGAGACTGATCTCAGAGTTTTCAGAGATCAAAAGGATGGCAGAGTTTTGGAAAGTGAGGGAATAGAGTATGAGAGAGAGAGAGAGAGCAAGAACACAGCCTGAGATTTTCAGAGATAACCCCTGGAGACTTGGCTGCACAGTGCATACATGTGAGAAAACTACTAATTCCAGGGAAAGAAGCACTGGAAAGCAGCAGGTGAGACAATCCTGGGAGCTTACTTATGGCCAAAAATACTTTGTGGTTTTATCACACAGAATGGAGAAATCTCCTATAACAGGAGACATTGGCATGTGTGTTTAGAAATTACTGCTTGAGCAGTGGCAGAAATTATCCCCAGATTCCAGGCTGTTTTAGACTCACCCTAACAACACCTGAAAGAAGCCTTAAAAGGATCAAATTGATTACAAGTCACTTAACTATATGCCAAATCGAAGCCCAATAATGTTTAAAGAAATACAAAACTATTCCACCAGAAAAAAAGTAAAATTCACAAAATCTGGTATTTGATTAAAAAAAATTATCAGGCATCTAAAAAGGAAGAAAACATACCCCATCAATAAAAAGTATAAAACAGAAAACAGGAAAAAATGTATCAATAGAAACGGATTTTGAAAGGACAGAAAAGTTAGAATTAGTCAATAAAGATGTTAAAGAGCTGTCATAAACATAACTATAATGTTTGCAGTAACATGGAGGAAAGCATGAGCTTGATGAGGAGAAAAATAAAAGCTATTTTTTAAATAATTCAGATTTTTGAACTAAAAAACAAAAATAAATTGGAATTATAGCAGATTAGACAGTGAAAAAGTAAAGATTTGTGAACTGGATGTCATAGTAACAGATGCTATCCAAAATTAAAACCAAGAGTTTAAAAAGGAGTAAAAAAGGGTGGAACAATAAATCAAACACCAGGGAGTTACAGAAATGCGAAGCAGCCCAACTTATGTATAAATGGAGTCCTGAGGAGCAGGCATAGAAATATACATACAACTTTATATATTCCTAACCTGAACAAATAGTGGCCAGAATGTTGCCAACTCTAATAAAAACTATAAAATCGAGGTCACAGAGCCTGGATGACCCCCAAGGAGAAGAAACGTGAGGAAAGCCACACTGAGTCATATCCTAAACCAGAGGTAAGGAGTAAAATTCACAAAAAAAACACAAAGAAGAACAAACACTAAGGATGAGAGCCGACTTCCCATCAGAAACTATGTGATCCAGTAGACAAATGAGCATCATTGTTACAGTATTAAAAAGGGAGGCAGGGACCCTTTTATGTCAGAAATTCTATACCACTAAAAATATTCAAAAATGAAGGTGAAACAGACTTTTTCAAGTAGAAAATAGGAAAAATGCAATGCACAGATACCAGTGTTACAAGAAATGTTAAAGAAACCCTCAAGCAGAAGTAAAATGAGACTAGATGGAAATTTTGATCTACACAAAGGATCACTCCTCAGTTAGTAAATGTGTCAGCAAATATAACAGACTTCTTATGCCATTTACTTTCTTTAAAAGATCATTCTTTAATTGAAGATAATAATAACATAATATAGGATGTAAAACATTTATAAAAGAAAGCAGGTGACAGCAATTATACAAAGGCTTGAAAGGTGGTAATGGATGTACACCATGATAATGTCATTTACAAGTATGTGAAATGATATAATATTTAAACATAGACCATGGTACATTAGTAAATAAGTAATATAGACCCCAGAGAAACCATAGTTAAAAAGGAGGTATAATGCATAAGCTAATTAAGAAGATAAAGTTGAACTATAGAAATATTCAGTTGATGCAAAAGAAGACAGGAAAAGAGGAAAATGGAATGTAAAATCGATGATTTTTTTTAACAAACAATGCTGGAAGAACTGGAGATCCATGGATTTTAAAAAAGAACACAATCTCAAACTTGACTTCACAGTATATATAAAAATTAACTCAAAATAGATTACAGGCTGAAATAGATGAGCTTCAACTATAAAACTTTTAAAAGAAAAAGAAAACATAGTTTATGCAAAGATTTCTTACTTGTACAAGGATTTCCTCAGCTTATGCAAAGATCTTCAATTAGCCACACACATACCAAACACGCATTTTAGAAGAAATATCTGATAAATTGGGCCTCAACAAAATTTGAAACTTTTGGTTTTTAAAAGCTATTGTGAAGAAAGTCAAAATGCAAGCCAGAGACTAAAAGTTATCTATATATAAATATATATATATATTTATATATTCTGAAATTAAGTCCCCTAACAAAAAAAAATGTGCCCATGTGTGCTAAGTCACTTCAGTTGAGTCTGACTGTATGCAACCAGAGGAGCCAGGCTCCTCTGTGATGGGATTCTCTAGGCAAGAATACTGGAATGGATTCCCATGCCTTCCTCCAGGGCATCTTCCCGAACCAGATAGAACCTGTGACTCTTATGGTCTCCTGCATTGGCAGGTGTTTTGTTGTTGTTGTTGCTGTTTACCTCCAGTGCCACCTGGGAAGCCCCCTAATGAAAAATACTTAAACTTCAATAGTAAGAAGGCAAATCACCTTCTTTAATGGGAAAGATTTAACCATGCAGTTCAACAGAGACAATATGTGGGTGGCAAATGAGCATATGGAAAAAAATGTGTCATCATTAATCATCAGGGAACTTCAAATGAAAACCACAATGACCCCTCCCTGCACACCCACCAGAAGACCTCAGATGAAGAATGTTGGCAGGACTATGGAGGAACAGGAACCCCCAGATCCTGCCAGTGTGAAGTGAAATGGTACAACCACCTTGGGAAACACTGTGACTGCTTCTTATAAACAACCACCCACATGACCCAGTCATTCTACTTCTAGTTATGTATTTATGAGGTATGAAAGCATACATGCACAGAAAGTCCTGAATCCAAATGTTCAGAGAACTTTTCTTATACTAGCCAGTATCTGGAAGAGCCTAGCTGTTCATCTTGGTGAATAAATTGATACCCTGTGGTACCACCATACAAGTGAATGCTTGTTGTTGTTGAGTCACTAAATCCTGTCCTGTCTTCTCTGGCTATTTGTGAACCCATGGACTATAGCCCGCCAGGCTCCTCTGTCCATTGGACTTCCCAGGCAAGAATACTGGAGTGGGTTGCCATTTCCTCCTCCAGGGGATCTTCCCAACCCAGGGATCGAACCCTCATCTCCTACATTGGCAGGTGTATTCTTTACCACCGAGCCACCAGGGAAGCTTGCAAGTGAATACTACTCAGTATTACAAAGAAACTGAACTACTAAGGTCACAGCATCATGGATGAATCTGAAAAATGTTAGATTAAGTGAAAGCAGCCATAAAAGATTACATAGCGTTTGATTCTACTTATCTGAAGTTCTCCCAACAGTCATACTGCAGTGATAAGAGCAGATCCCTGGTGGGCAGGGGCCGGGGGCTGACGGAGGGATTAACTGCAAAGAGCGAAGGAGCACGTTTTAAGGTAACAGAAATATTCTACATCAGCAGTGTGGCAACGGTGACCCAGCTGTATGCATTTGTCAAAACCCATCAAACTGTAGCTTAGACTTAGTGCGTTGTATTGCCGAGTAAAAGAAAGAAAAATGAAGAGGGGAACAGACAATAAAATAAAGATAATGACAAAGGAGGGGGATGAAATGGCAACCCACTCCAGTATTCTTGCTTGGAGAATCCTTTGGACAGAGGAGCCTAGCAGGCTACAGTTCGTGGGGTTGCAAAGAGTCAGACACAACTGAGTGACTAACACTTTAACTTGTTTCTAACTAGCAACCAGAGTTGAGAAGGTCTTATCTGGTCAGTGTTCTGTAGTTGAACGAGTGTTTCTGTACAGATAGTCACACCTGAGCCAGGTCCTGTTTAGAATCCAGTTCTCATGTGAGGCTGAACACGAGTGAGTTCTGAGATGTACTTATGCTGTGCACCAATCCCAGACAATCCCCAGAAGCTGGGAGGATGATGCCATAGGAAGGGAAGACAGGAGAGGAAGGACAGAAGGAAAGCATGAAGCTGGGTGAGAGCATGTTGCCTTGGAGAAGGTGTCATTTCTGTTTCATCACAGATAATCCTTCTCCAGCTCCAGAGGTTTCTCTCTAGTCTTGCTCACCCCTCATGAATTTCTGTGTTGAGAGGTAAACCCAGAGATGCAGAGGCTGCCTCTGGTTTGCAGGCAGAGCCAGCAGGTGTTGCCGTGGGTTCTTCACCCACATCACCATGTGGAGAGCAGAGTTGGGACATGCCCATCACCTGCCCACCTCAAGAACAAGCTTCTGTCCACTTGCAGAACTCCAGGGATACATGACTCATATGTAACAGATGTCTCTAGTTTCAACTGATTAGACTTTTCCCCATACTCACCCTCCTCTCCCTGCAGGGGGGCGGGGGGGGAGAAATGGAACACTTTTCTTGCCCACCTTGGTCCTGAAATTACCCAGTAGCTGCAGCTTGGCTTCAAGGCCAAGCCTTGCCCAGATCCCCTGTGGGTGAGCCCTCAGGTCACATTTCCCAGCCGAGGCCAAGAATCATGCTTCAAAGGAAACTTGAAGGTGAGTGAAGTTAACAAAGTTTGCAGCATATTTGAAATCACAAGGATGGTCAGGCCACCTGTCTTTATCCTGCCAGCTCCTATTAAACCATCAAAGGCTTATTTGTGTTCCTTTGATGTGGGCTATAAGTGTATTTCCTATGAACGATGGTAGATTAAACATTATAAATGGACCCAAAAGGCATAGCTGGAAATGTACCAATCCCCCAACTTGGGATCATCCTGTATTTCCATTTAAATATCAGCTTCTTACAGTTTTAGCTAAGGCCTATATGCTGTATAAATTGGGTGACCTGTTTGAAGGAAAATTAGAGATATTCTTACATTTTTCAAAATGTATAAAACCATACCTGCGTTTCTGTTGGGGGCTATAGTGAGTGGCTTATAGCTGACAACAATGCCACTGAGAACAGAAAAGAAAGAAAAACGGAAAAAACAACCCAACCAGCATCTCTGTGAAAGCACTGCAGCCAATGGAGCCCAGCCCCAGCCCCATTCTGAGAGTCTCTGTGGTCTCTTCCCAGTTCACAGAGGGGAGAGGGGCATGAGGAGCAGGAGGGGCCAGGCAGCAGCATCTGTCATGACATGGAGTCTTCAGCCAGCACACTTTCCTGCCATCGCATCTCTGGAGGAGATGAAAACTGAAGTGTGGGGTTCCTGGAGGTGAGGGGACAAGACTCTTTGGAAAAGGAGGAGGATTAAGAGTTGAACCTGATTTTCTATACTCTTGTCATTGAAGTGTCCAAGGCAATGCCAGTAAGCCACAAGGAGAACAGAAAAGGACGGGGCTTTCAGCCATCTCCAGGGTTAAGAGGAGAAAAAGCACATGAGTGCAGATACTGGAAAGAAAAAGGGGTGCAGGCAAACCCCTCCTCTCTTGTGGGGCCCCTGGGGTTGGGTGGAACTTGCTGGAGCTCAGGGGAGCGCCTGGACCAACAAGGCAGATGTGATCACCAGAGTCACCACACAGGTGACAACAGTACAGAGAGGAAGGGTAGTCTGTCAGTACAGAGCCCAGAGCCACTCAAATACCCACCTGGGAAAAGCAGTGCACCCAGACACACACCACGCACACACACCGAAGCCAGACAAACTGCAGCCAACAAGTGAAGGCCAAACCCGTAAGTGTTTTAGAAGAACGCACAGAATACCTTATGACCTTGGAGGAGTAGATATGTTTAAGCAGGACACCAGTAGCGCTAACCGCACAGGAAGGATGATAAATTATTTATCCTTAAAATTGACAGAGGACATCTTAAGACAGTGCATAGTCAAGACACAATGAGGAAGAAGAGGTGTGTGTATGTGCAAGACCTATGCCCGCAAAGGCCTTTGACCCAGTATACAATGAAGAGCTCTCACAAGTCAGTAAGAAAAAGACAGACTTCCTGGCAGGTGAAAAAGAAGAGTCAAATGGCCATTCCACTTGTGACAAGGTCATCAGTAAGGTCAATCATGGAAACACAAATTCAACACCAAACATGACATCGCTAAGCACCTAACCAACATGGGTAAAATTAAAGATAGAAAACACCACACACTGGTGAGCGTGTGGAAAACACTTGAAATCTCTTTCACTGTTGGTGGGAGATTAAATGTTACAGACACTTTGCAAATCTCTCTGTGAGGGTCCCGAACATGCAGATAATCTATGCAAACAACCCACCTCTTAGGGAGTCACTCAACAGAAATGTATATTTCTATGCCCTAAAAATATGTCCATGCTTATAGCAGCGTGATTTGCAACAGACAAAACATGGAAACAACCCAAATAGCCATCGGTAGTGGAATAAGTAGAGTGCAGTTCTATGTACATTTTAGAGGATTACATAGCAATAAGAATGCACAAATTATTGTGATACACACAGTAAGGGAACAGATGTCATAATGTACAAAAGATCAACTACCGAGGGCTGCCATTGCGCAGTGTTCACAGAGAGGGAAATTCAGCTATGAGGATGGAAGTGGACGGTGGATGAAGAAGGGGATTGTGTGTGGGTGGGGCACCAGGAGGCCTATTTCCCTTGAGTCATATTCTTTTCTTGGTCTGGGTGACAGTTACATGAGTGTGCTCCTCTATTTGTGAAAATCCATGGATCAGTACACTTCTGATTTACACATTTTCTGTAACAATTGTTATACTCCAATAAAAAGCCTCCTTTAGAAACGCATATATCCTGCAGCCCAGAATTCCACTTCTTACAATCTATCCTGTAGATATACTTACATGAAATAAAGATACATGTGGAAGCTATTGTTTCTATATTTTTACGGCATTGTTTACTATAACTAACAATCAAACGTAGTTTAATATGGATCCATTTAAATAAATCAAAGTGCATGTGCACAATGCAATATTCTATAATCTTGGAAAAACAAGGTAATTCCCTGTGGGTTGGTATAAAACAATCTCCAAATATGGCTTAACTGCCAAAACCAAGTTGCAAAATATAGAGCACTGTATTTGACCATGATAGCTAAATACAAGATAGAGAGAGACAGACATTTACATGCATCTGAAGAGCTGCACTAAGTTGGTAAGAATGGTTCTGGATTGAGACACAAGGCATTCTGATCGGAACTAACAGAAAGACTCTCTTTACAGTTTTTTCTCTTTGATATTTTTTTTTATATCATGGACTTACTCTGTTTTCCAGCCCTACTCCCAGACACACAAGAAAACGAAGGAAAACACAGCCCAGTAGGAACACATTTACTGCTAGCTATTTCCATCGTTCATTTTTTGCTTTTGCACTGATGGATTCAAGGCATTTCTCAGGTTGTAAGTGAATCCAGGGGCATTAAATGTGATGCCATTCTGTGCTTTCCCTTAGTAACTGCATGGCCATGGAGGCCTCTACAAGGCACCAAGTGGGACCCCTGGGTAGGAGAGGGTGACAGGAGAAGGGGAGGAGGGGGGCGGGGCCGTGGGGAACAGGGCTCAGGAGCAACTAGTCACTTATAGATTAGCTATCCAGGCAGCTCTTTCAAGCTCTGTGAGGATCAATGCCTTTCTGCTGCTATTGTATTCACAAGGGAGGGTGTGCACCCATGTGCCTTCAGAGTTCACATGTGTGCGTGTGCATGCATGTGTGTGTGTGTTCAATCTCTGGGTCCTTTGTAAAACACATCCCACTCTAATGTGATAGGAAGTAAACTCAATTGCTCGAGTGAGGAGGAGCGGCACTGGCAAGAAAGAGTTTCGCCTCAAGCCAATTTAGTCATTAGGCTGAAAGACGTGAAGCAAACACAATGCATATGCAGATGATAATGTCTTTAATCTACTTTCACAGAAAGAAATTAAGCTGGAAGGGAACAGAGGAAAAATCGCAGCGTAATGTGAACCGAGAGACAGCATGTCGGTGCTGGACTTGAAAGGGAGTGGTGAGACGGGAGCTGTGGGGTGGGCACCAGAGGGACAAGTACCCATGGATTGACAGGAGACCGCCTCCTCCACTCCCCAGGGGAAGATCTGCATCCAGAGAGCTGCTGTGTTCTGAGAACTGTAGACGCACAGCAGAGATGAGCCTGCCAGCACACAAGGCGTGTGGAGCGAGTGCTCAGGCAAGGCTTGTGGATCCTGGATCTGCGAGAAATGCACAGGAAATGATGATACTCTATCATGTTCAAGGGCTGCTTCGAAGACTGGATTCATTTGGCACTAAGTTACTTTGGTTATGTCTGACCCTTGCCACCCCGTGGATTGTAGCCCGCAGGCTCCTCTGTCCACGGAATTCTCCAGGCAAGAACTGAAGTGGGTTGCCATGTCGTCCTCCTGGGAATCTTCCTGACTCAGGGATCAAAGCTGGGTCTTTTATGTCTCCTGCATTGTTAGGCGGGTTCTTTACCACCTGGGCCACCTGGGAAGCTCTTGGATGCATTTATAAACAAATTAAAAATAAGATCTAGTCATTGACACAGAGAAATATATATATAATGTATATGATTTATATATAATGTATAATTTATACAATGTGTATGCCTTGTACATAATGTGTACATATGATGTATATACCATAATTTATACAATGTTACATATATGTGTGTCTATGTGTAGGTACGTGTGTGTATATGTGTAGTTAATGACAACCAGAAGCAGACAGAAGTTAAAGCAGTGAAGGAAATTTTTAATTCCTATGACTCCTGCGATGGAGGAAGAGAGACTCCAGCATAGAACCAGCCTCAGTTTTGTAATACAACCTGAAGGAGAGGGGATTTATAGCCAAGGAGCAAGGTGTGGAGATGCTGACGTGGATGGGGGGAAAAATGACTAAAAGGACACAGCAAGTGGAAGAGGGATTCTCGGTGAACCTACCTAATGGGATCCCTGCTGAAGGCAGGCCAGGGTGATCAGACAGCACCTGGGTGACAGTGGGGTTGGGGGTGATCAGATATAAGTGCGGAGGTTCTCCAAGTCTGGATTTCACAAGGAAATAGGGGGATGGGCTGTGCTGGGGGGATGGTTCCGGAGAGCCTGACTAAAGTCTGGTTGAGAAGAATGCTTAACAGTTTCAAGGATATTCTTTGCAATGTTGCTTATAATGAAACTATACTGCAGCAACCTAACAGTGGATTATTGGCTGAGAATTCAACTGTCCTTACAGTTGCGTGTTTACACTATGGAATACAAAGCAGCTGTTACCATGACTAAGCCAGCTCTACATACTGACATAGGAAGTTTCCTGAGATCTAATCACCGAGCAGCAGAACTGTATTTTTAGCATAATCCCACCAATGTTTAACAGGCACCAAAGACTCTCTATCTCTGGAAGTACAGGTCTATTGTTCACACAGGTGGGAAAAGGTCTGGAAGGACACCTCTGAATCACCAGCAGTGATGGGGATGGGGACCAGACCAGCCTGTGATGTAAGGCAAATTCTTCTCTTTTGTGTGATATTTGATGTTTTTAACAGAGAGAATCCACATAAATACTTGTATAGATTTTTATGCTGGGTAATGTGGAGGGTTCTTGGGAGACACTGAATTTACAGGCTGGTCAGGGAGGGAAGAAAGACCCAGGAAATAAAATAATAGCTGGGCTTTTGGATGTTTGTTAGGTGCACTGTGCCGGGTGCTTTGTAGGGGCCACTTGATCCTCAGGGAACACCATGAGGTGGTACTGCTAGGGCTTGGAGGTGGAAGGGCTAAGGTCTCAGGTCCAGGTAAAAGGTGAAGCTAATAAAGGAAATGGGGCACTCTGATTTCAGAGCCTGTTTACCCCCAGGCTACAGAAATGATCAATAACAACAGCACTTTACAAAGGTGGAAGGGATTCCTTGGCCAGTATATTTAGACTCAGAAAAGAAGGAAGAAGGGGAGATGGGACTGAGTGGATGGGGCGGGGAGGAGGAGATTTTGGAGGCTCAAGTCTTGAAGCTTCATGGACTGGAAGAAAGAACAGAGCAAAAGTTCCATGTTGGGGAGGGGGTCCTGTAGACAGCCTGAATACAGGGATGGGTGGTGATACTGAACAATCAAACAGGAACAGAATGTTCTCATACAGAGACAACAGGAATTTCCCTTTTAATTTATTTATTCATGCTAGGAATCCAATCAATGAATGAGTTAGAGAGTTAGATAAAAAACTGGAAGAACGAACAGGCTAGTGATGGAGATGAAGAAATTACCCAGAAATCAACACAGAGAGAAAAGCAGACAAAAAATAGGTTAAGATTCAGTGACGTGGAAAGCAGAACCAATTGGCCCAACAAACATTTAATAGGAATTCCAGAGGAGGGAATAGAGACAGAAGATGGGGGGGCAGTATTTTATTTAAAGACACATTACTTTCCACTATGGATGAAAGATAAAAATGTAACAAGCAGGATACATTTTAGAAAGAGAGACATACCAAATTATATGATCAACTGGGAAGAATGCCCTGGAAGATCAGGGTGAAGCTGTCACTTACTGTTCTTTTGAGAATGAGAATGACAAGGAAGATTCTGTTGACAACCAGCACGGTACCCAGGGTCATCCTTTCTGAAGATAAACTACCACTTCTACACCCATTGCACATTTAATGCTGTGATCACCTGGGTTAACAGATGAGGCGACTGAAGCTTTAAAAAGATTAAATACTTGCTCCGGGTACTGATGGCTTTGAACTCGAGATATCTGACTGTAGAGTCAGTAAGGCAGGCTGTAATAACAATGATTTGATACGGAGAAGGGTGCCTGCCGATGCATCTCCCCAAAGAAAATGAACAAAGTCAACAGGGACTGCGGATACTTCCTTAGCCCACAGCCCTGGGCTCAGATGAGCCAGGATGTCAAGTTCTACCAGGACATAATGACCAAGCCCACGACTCCACTGACAACCGTGCAAAGATCAGAACACTCACAGGAGGCTGTGCTGGGATTAATCAGCCACCGAAATCAAAACTCTCAAAGCTCAAGGTCATAATTCAGTGACTCTGATACACAGAGAACAATTAGCAAAGACACAAATGGGAAAATATTTGGCTTTATCGAGACAGAGGTTAATTTGAGCCTAAATGAAGAGTTTTTAAGTTGTGAGGTAGAGCAAAATAAGATATTTTCCACATTTTAAACAAAGTTCTCCTCCGGGGAAGCTAGTTTACACATCCTTGGAGACTTCAAGTCCTACTGCACCTACCAGTGGGTCTCAGGCTTGGCAAGGACACAGAAGGATCGAGAACACAGAAATATAATCCTGAGGATAATATTTCAGTGTTCATCCAAGAAAAGGAATCAGCTAAGGATCTTATGTGGTAAATTACAGAAAGATTGCTTCATACTGGTAAAAACATTATCAGAAATTGCTCAATTATGGTTAAAAACAGACTAAGGACTCAGAGTTTGGGAATTTGGGGTTTTAAATAATTCTCCAGCTAGTGAAGGCAGATTAGAAAGATTGAAGGCAGAAGGAGAAGAGGGCGACAGAGATGGTTGGATGGCATCACTGACTCAATGGACATGACCTTGGGAAAACTCTGAGAGAAGGTGAGAGACAGGGAAGCCTGGCATGCTTCAGTTGTAGGGTGGCAGAGTCGGACATGACTTGGCGACTGAACAAAACAACTAGCTATTTTAACAACTTGAGAATATTTATGTATTTTGGCTTAAAACTACCTTAAATCCTGTAAGGAATGGATAGCAAATAAATGTAAAAAAAGTTCGCCATCACAGTGACTTTTCATATTAGGCAAGATATATTGTTTAGAAGGAAAATAATAAAGACTTGGAGGGTGAGTGGGGGGCTTTCATCTTTGTCATCATCCAGTTGCTGAGGACCCATCTTCTGTGACTGTGAAAGAACCCAGACCTGGTGCCTGCTGTCTCCACTCGCCCTCACCCCCACATCCCCCCACCACCTCCAGTCACCCCCACCACCTCCTCTCACCCCCATCACCTCCTCTCACCCCCATTGCCTCAGTCCACCCTCTGCTGCTGCCAGGGCAACTGTAAGAGAAGTCTCATGGTTTCCATATCAGAGGACCACAGTAGTGTGCAAAGGTACCTCCCCATGTTACATGGCTAACAGCCAATGTCATCTGCTGCTTGGTCTGTGTAAGAAGGGCTGGTGAACTGGATGACCCAGAGAGAGGGAATCGGCAGGGAGGTGGGAGGGGGGTTCTGGAAGGGGAACACGTATATACCCATGGCAGATTCATGTCAGTGTATGGTAAAACCAACACGATAATGTAAAGAAAATTTTAAAAAAATAAATTAAATTAAATTTTAAAAAAAGTCATATGAACACGTAGGTCTTAACAGATCAGAGAAAGATCACCTTATACGTGACATAAAGAGAATGGATTTGGAGTCAGGTTCCATCTAAACAAAGATATTTTGCCATTTATTTTTCTCATTGATTAAAACTGGGGTTAGCAAATGTTTTCTGTGAGGGTCAGACAGCAAATAGCTTAGGCTCTGTGGGCCACATGGTGTCTTGTTGGAAGGAGCCACAGAAGACAGGTGAGCTCTGCCCCAATAAGACCTTTCGAATGGACACAAGATTGGAATGTTATGTCATTCTCACATGTTACCAAGTGTGGTTCTCTTTGGGAATTTTTTTCAACCATTAAAAAATATATAAAATCTTTTCTTAACCGATAGGCCAATACAAAAACTGGCAAGGGCTAGATATGGCCTCTGGGCTGCAGTTTGCTGATCCTGGGGCTAAAATGCATGCTCCCTGTGGCCATGGGTCAGTCACTGTCTGTAACTGCTCTGTTAATCAGTGCTGGCACATAGCAGGTACTCAGGACATGTGCGTGGGATGAACCGGGGAACGAGGAGGAAGAGGGAAACTCACAGACTTGGCACACATGCCACAGAGCAGTGCCTATGGAGACACAGGAAACCCATGAAACCTGCTTGGGGCCTCACTGAGGAACTGATCTTCCTCACTTTAATGCTGTAGGACTCCATGCTCCTCACTCGATTCTCTTTTTAAAATAAAACCCAATCCATATACACATTTTTAGGTCTCTAGATTTCATTAGCCACCTTTGAAAATGCCACTTCTCTCTTCCTGCTGCTGAAAGGTGCCAAGAAAATATGCCAAGAGAATGGTAGGCCATCAAAGTATTCATGGACTTGGCAGGAAGAGAGAAGTGAGTGAGGAGCATGGAGTCCTACAGCATTAAAGTGCAGAAGATCAGTTCCTCAGTGAGGCCCCAAGCACACATCCTGAGCACCTGCTATGTGGGTTAGGCCACTCATAAAATGGTGCATTAGGCGGTGCGGGTGGGAAGCACCAGGCAGAGTCCTGGGGTGTGTACTCACTCTCCCCATCTTGATTTCCTGGGAACTGAAGAATTCCTAGGCAGGGGGATGCAGGAGGATGAACAAGATGGAGTTAAGAAGAGAGATATAAAACCAAGGCCACAAAAAACTGTTAGCACTAACACCGACCGCTAAGAACATGGTTTCTGCAGTTTTCCTGTGTATGAATTCAGCAGTGCATACAGGTCCCTGGAGTCTGCCTAGCACGTCAGTCAGATCCAGGACTCAGAATCAATCCTTTCTCTTCTACGGGAGGCTTTTCTTTCCAATAGATGTTTGTTTTTAATAGAGCACAGGGGGATCAATCTTTGACACACGGAAGAAAAATCTAAGATATGTCAGCATAAATGGCTCTGTAATGAATTGCATGGTTACCAGGAAGAAAACCGCCCAAATAACACTTTCTTGATCATTAAAAAAAAAAATGATACTGTTCAGAGAAATAAATGGCTTTCCTCCTTTTACAACTTAATCAAAATTTGATAAGCTTCCTCAAGGTTGACCAGTTGGCATTTGGAGCCGTGTTTGAAGTATTCTGGGGCTTCCCTGGTGGTTCAGATGGTAAAGAATTGACCTGCCAATGCAGAAGACCCAGGTTCAGTCCCTGCATCGGGAAGATCCCTTGGAGAAGGAAATGGCAACCCCCTCCAACATTCTTGCCTGGAGAATTTCATGGACAGAGGAGCCTGGTGGGCTACAGTCCATGGGGTGGCAAAGAGTTGGACACAACTTAGCAACTACACGGCAGCAGTAGCATGAAGATTTTTTAACTGCTGGCAGTTTAATACTAACACCCCTCCCCATTCCTGCACCAGAGAGAGCAAACAGATGCAGCCACGTAGACACATAGACTGAGAAACAAAAGACTAAGGAGAGAAAATGGACGAAGTGGCTTCACTTCAGAGAGGAAATATCAATGGAGTCAAAGGGACCCCTTTGTAAGTGGAATGAGATTATAAATATTACTGTGTATAAAATAAATCCTATTTATATTTGTTTTTAAATTATATATATATTTTAATTTTGTACACTGCTGTTTGCTGTCAATGAGAATACAACATCATTTGACTTAACAAAGGAGGGGAGGAATAGGTATGGAAAAGAAATTTCCAGTCTCGGGGGAGCTGAAATGATCCATTTTCCAACAGCGAATCCTTCAATTACTTGAATAGAGAGATGGCAGCAGTGGCAAGCGGTTTGGAAACAAGAGGTTGGCAAAAATATTAGAAAACACACCGGCAAAGAATTAAAACAAAGAAACAGCAACCGATCTGAAGTGTGATTGTGGAAATGATAGTTTAGAATTCCGCCTTCCGCTATCATGGCTGAGTTCTGTCACAAACTTGTATTGTTTACAAGTCAAAACAAGCTTTTGGCAACAGCCACACGGACTCAATCATAACTGAAAATTAAGCTGTACTCTGGCCAGTGATAAACACTCCAGGGTCGGAATCTTGTCGGCTTTTGGGCTTGTGATGTGTCCGGAGAGGAGAGACTATATGTGTTTTATTTTGTCTTCTTTATTGTAGACGCCTCTGTGGGAGACACTTTAGGGATGTAGCTGTAGACACAGTGGGGGAAGGAGAGGGTGGGACAAACTGAGGGGCAGTATTGACATAGACACACTCTCACATGTAAAGCAGACAGCTAGTGGGAAGCTAAGTAACTAACTCTGGGAGACAGCGCAGGACAGGGAAGCCTGGCGTGCTGCAGTCCATGGGGTCACAAAGAGTGGGACACAAATGGGTGACTGAACCACAGCCACAAAGTGGGAAGCTGCTATAAAGCACAGGGAGCTCAGCACAGTGCTCGGTGATGACCTAGAGGGGCGGGCTTGAGAGGTTTGGGAGGCAGGATAGAGGGAGGGGATATAGTTATAGTTAACGCTACAGCTATACCTGTAGTTAGAGTTATTGGAGGAGGGCATGCAACCCCCTCCAGTGTTCTTGCCTAGAGAATCCCACGGACAGAGGAGCCTGGTGGGCTACAGTCCACAGGGTCGCCAAGAGTCAGACGTGCCTGAGGAGGCTGAGCACACATGGTTACAGTTGTAGTCACAGTTATAGTTATAGTTATGACTGATTCACGTTGTGCAGCAGAAACAAACAACATTGTAAAGCAATTATCCTCCAATTAAAACATTATTTACAAAAATGCAGTTGTCTTTGGTCTTGCTACCTCCAGATACTGAGAGGCTTCTTACATACAAGTTGTTACTGGGTAGGCTGGCATTTTTAGAGCCGCTGCCTAGTGGATTTCTCTTTGGAATGAAAGTTTACATTTTAGTCATGTTCTGCACCAAAATCAGTCACACCCTCAGCCTCCTGCTAAATACACCCCAGGGAGCCTTGGGCTTCCCAGGTGGCACCAGTGGTAAAGAACCCACCTGACAATGCAGGAGAAGTAAGAGACGTGGGTTCGATCCCTGGGTCAGGAAGATCCCCTGGAGGAGAGCATGGCAGCCCACTCCAGTATTCTTGCCTGGAGAATTCCATGGACAGAGGAGCCTGGTGGGATATGAACTAGGGTCACAAAGAACTGGACGTGACTGAAGTGACTCAGCACACAGGTACGAGCCTTCTGTACGTGTGACCAACAAGAAACAGAAATTTGTTCTTATCCCCCCCTTAGTTTCCTCTTTCTTCCTTCCTCCCTTTCTTTCTTTTCTCTTATTTCTTAATATCCTAGCCAGAAATTATTGACTAAGGAATTAATTCCTGAAACAATGCTGGATCGTATGGTCCAGCCAGCAGTGAGTGGCCTGACATTGTCCTGGTTCAGGCTCACAGATGCCACCCACACTGGATAAAGACATGCCAACCTGATCCCTCTCTGAAGAACAGAGAGACTGGACCATGTGAGTGAGTGAAGTTGCTCAGTCATGTCTGACTCTTTTCGATCCCATGGACTATAGTTTACCAGGCTCCTCCATCCATGGAATTCTCCAGGCAAGAATACTGGAGTGGGTTGCCATTTCCTTCTCCAAGGGGTCTTCCCAACCCAGGGATCGAACCCAGGTCCCCCACACTGCAGGTAGACGGTTTTACCATCTGAACCACCAGGGAAACCCTAACTGGACCATGGATGTCCCAAATGCTAAGCAAATGGCCTCATGTTTTAAGATCAGAGAAAAGGCAGAGATACTGACAAAATTTAAAACAATAGTTATAAAAATGAAAACAAGCATGACAAATTATACTGCAGTTGTTTGACCAAATCTGGAAAAATGACATAGAAAACAGAATGGAGTCATCAGGGAGTTTCATCCCATTAAAATAGACAGAGAGCATCTACCTTGTTTATGGGATGTGGTTATGCTAGGAAGTGGTACCTGGTCTCCATGGTCAACTTACAATCCAAACCAGCTACTGGGAGGGAGAAGCTCCCTACATGGATCAGGCAGAGCAAACAGAACATTGTAGCACCTTCTTCCCCTAACTGTAAATTTACTTGTGTTTCTTAGGTAACTTCAGATTCTAATGGATATTACATGGAATGTCCGCATTGTTTGCAGCAAACTATTTTTTTTTAAAAAAGCTAGTACTTTTAATCATATTGTCAAAACCCAAATAAGCCAATGTATCAAGTTTTTCCTCATAATGTGGTTTAATTACATGAGAATCATCTCCACTAGGAAAAAAAAAAAAAAGTAATAGCTTGAGGTAGCAATTTTCTTAATCACACCAAACCCAGTTAGTAGGGTTGGCCTTGAGATAAAATGAGTAATTACCAAGCTCATTAGAAGCCTACAGAGAACCAGTTAATAGTAAGGGATTCCCAGATGATTTGGAGGAGGAAAAAAAAAGAGATCTTTCACTGGTATGCTTAAGGAAAAGATAATAGAACCCACTGATATTCTGGAAAGGCAAGGACCAGAGATTTTGGATGAGCTACCCTGTAATAGAGATCCTGAAAAACAGCTCAAAATGACCTTTAGCTGAAGGTTCTCTTCCTTTCCTTTTGGCCTCTGCACTGACCACACAGAAGGACAGATCAGTTCCTCCATTAAATTCTGTTTCTAGCTCAAATATTTGTTCACTGGATTTCTGAGCACCACGTATAACTGAACTTTCACCTGAGGTAGGTTTGGAAAATGCATAAGAGGGCCTGTAGGCAGCCAAGAAAAATGTAGTCTAAAAAATATTTAATGGTGAAGAAATTTATAGGATACTATGTTAAATGAAAAAGCACACCACATGGAGGGGGAGCATATGTATACCCATGGCGGATTCATGTCAATGTATAGCAAAACCAACACAATAAAGTAAAGAAAATTAAAAAAAAAAAAAAAGAAAAAGCACACCACAAAGACTGTCAGTCAAGGACATAAGGAAATGCATTTTCCCCCAACGGCTTTTTCAAAACCCACTGAGAACAAAAAAGAAATAAACAATACCATAAAGTGAAAAAACCCTATGTTACTAATGAAAAAGGAAAGTGCTAAGTGTCACAAACATGACACTTTGCTGCCAGATACTTTGAAATCTTGGCATGGGACAGATAGAATAGGCCCCCATGCACCTGCTTGGAACCTATAGATTTCATGCGAGCAGGTAGATGTAGAGAATCAGAGCTTATTGGAGGAACTTGTCAATGATGACAGCCAGAGAAACCTCGAGACGCCCAGGTAAGCTCAAATCTCAGATGAACAATGGAATGTGTCTCAAATATTGCATGGGATGTGAAAAAGTGCAAGTGTTAGTTATTCAGTCATGTCACACTCTTTGTGACCCCATGGCCTGTAGCCCACCAGGCTCCTCTCTCTAAGGAGTTCTCCAAGCAAGAATACTGGAGTGGGTTGCCATTCGCTTTTCCAGGGGATCTTCCAGACCCAGGGACTGAACCTCAGTCGCCTGCATTTCAGGCAGATTCCTTACCATCTGAGCCATGCATGGGATACAGTTTCCCTAAAAATGTAGGGAAGTGATGTTCAAATCTGATGGATGTCCTGAAGTGTACAGAATCATGTTTAGTCAGCAGAAGACCATTGATGGGCTTCATTTGCTTTTCATAGTTTTTAAAATGCTTAAATTTACTGATATGTACAAATGAGATTTTGATCAAAATTTAGGTTTTTGACTCCTCTTGAAAAATGTCCAATTTCATACAGCAAGAGCTGTGGTCCCCTGTGAAGAGAATGCTCATGCACAGAACTGTTTGATATCTTTCAAGGTCTGTGACTGCTTAATTCATTGGCATTAATGCTTAGCTCTTGGAAGTTCCATGTTGTTTGGTGTTTGGGGTTGCTCATCCCTCCCTTGGATCTGCAGGTATGAGGTGGTGGCAGAAGCTAAGATGCCCTGTTAGCCACCTGGCCTGATGGAGGAGCACAATGGCCATGAGCTGAAGACTCTTCAATGTCAGGCCATTGTGGAGTCTGAGCTAGAGTATGTGGGCTAAGGCAATCGGCTGCAAGTGAGAAAACAGAAGATGGTGCTGCCTAGACCTTATTAAAAGACAGAATAGTTGTTCTTTTTACACAGAAATAGCAAGCTCAGAATTATTCCTTTTCTGTAGAAAGTGCTCGATCTCTTATCAGCACACATTGTGGAGACAAACTCAGGAATGGGGGATGATTAACTTCTGGTTAATCTGGCCAGCAAAGGTCCATCTAGTCAAAGCTATGGTTTTTGTAGCAGTCATGTATGGATGTGAGAGTTGGACTATAAAGAAAGCTGAGCGCCGAAGAATCTATACTTTTGAACTGTGGTGTTGGAGAAGAATCTTGAGAGTCCCTTGGACTGCAAGGAGATCAAACCAGTCAATCCTAAAGGAAATCAGTCTTGAATATTCATTGGAAGGACTGATGCTAAAGCTGAAACTCCAATACTTTGGCCACCTGATGTGAAGAACTGATTCATTGGAAAAGACCCTGATGCTGGGAAAGATTGAGGGCCAGAGGAGAAGGGGACGGCAGAGGATGAGATGTTTGGATGGCATCACCAACTCAGTGAAGAGTTTGAGCAAGCTCTGGGAGTTGGTGATGGACAGAGCAGCCTGGCGTGCTGCAGTCCATGGGGTCGCAAAGTCAGACATGACTGTGTGACTGAACTGACTGAGACTGAACTGAACTGAACAGAATGAACCACAGCTTCTGGTGGTTGAGAGATTAGGTGATAGTTTTTAGTATGTTTCTTTGTAGTTTTCTGTATGGCTTGATTTTTATATAGTAAGTGGTTTTATTTTTAGCAGAATTTTAAAACCATTATTGTTAAGTAAACAGAAAAATCTACAACTACCCCCAAACATATCATTTATATTACCACAAAATATTAAGGCTTCCCTGGTGGCTCAGATGGTTAAAAAAATCTGCCTGCAATGCAGGAGACCCCAGTTTGATCCCTGGGTCAGGAAGATCCCCTGAAGAAGGAAATGGCAACCCACTCCAGTATTCTTGCCTGGAGAATTCCATGGACAGGGTACCCCGGAGGGCTACAGACCCTGGGGTTGCAAAGAGATGGACACAACTAAGCAGCTATCACTTTCACTTTTCAAGATGATCATAATGGTTGCCTATAGGTGATAGGAATATAGATTGCTTTTGTTTTGATTTTTCTTACTGTCTGCAATTCAGTTCAGTTCAGTTGAGTCACTCAGTCAAGTCCGACTATTTTCAGCACGATGGACTGCAGCATGCCAGTCTTCCCTGTCTATCACCAACTCCTAGAGCTTGCTCAAACTCATATCCATTGAGTTGGTGATGCCATCCAACCATCTCATCCTCTGCCGTCCCCTTCTCCTCTTGCCTTCAATCTTTCCCAGCATCAGGGTCTTTTCCAATGAATCAGTTCTTCACATCAGGTGGACGAAGTATTGGATCTTCAGCTTTAGCATCAGTCCTTCCAATGGTTATTCAGAGTTGATTTTCTTTAGGATTGACTGGTTTTATCTCCTTGCAGTCCAAGGGACACTGAAGAGTCTTCTGTAACACCACAATTCAAAAGCATCAATTCTTTGGTGTTCAGCTTTCTTTATGGCCCAACTCTCACATCCATACATGACTACTGGAAAAACCATAGCTTTGACTAGACAGATATTTGTCAGCAAAGTAATGTCTCTGCTTTTTAATATGCTGTCTAGGTTTGTCATAGCTTTTATTCCAAGGAGCAAATATCATTTAATTTCGTGGCTGCAGTCACCATCTGCAGTAACTTTGCAATTAGCAAACATTAATTTTACATTTAAAATACGTTAAATTATATTTCTTAAAAGGGCGAATATTTGCCAAACCAAAACCCATGGAAAGGGACAAAGGCTACAGAAGAAAGAGCTCTTTGGTCTGGTCCAGCCTGACTATAAAAGGTGGAGGAAAGGAGCATTTCTTTCATCCTTTTTAATGATTATGCTGATGTTTAATACGCCCAAGTCTCCCCTAAGAACTCATTTTCCCTCTAAATAGCCCTTTGTAGATCAATAAATCTGTCCTTTTTACAAAATTATTTCAGCTTTCTTCCCACCTACCCTCATTTTATTTGGAGAGACCAGAAAGCCTCCGAAACTGTCCGCCGTCTTGAAGTTAATGTATTCATTAGTTATAATTGCCTCCAAAATGTCCTCACCAATCTTGGTCTCCTAGTTACTTAATGGTTTTGATTGGATGTAGAACACTTTTATCTGGGTTAATTTACTATTCATAGTACAATGATGGAGTATTCATTTTGTTACCCAGATTACAGCAGTAAATGGAGTTATATATCATCCACAGGAAAGCTTCATGGGAGTTTAGTGTTAAAATGCCTTTCAGGCATCTTAAAGTAGAAAACAAAATTCCTGCCAAAAGTTTGTCATATTCAGCATTTCTTGCTCAAACTTGTAGTTGTCCATTGCCCTCATGTGAATGGATCTGCCTGTCAATGCCCAGGCTGTTCTTCTAGGTTTGAGGTGTGCAGGGGGGACCACAGGGAGGGGGGAAATCTACTATAAGGATGCAAAGAGTAGAGTGTGGAGTCAGAGGCAATCAAAACTCATGGGAAAGCCTAGGTTTGCTTGAACAAAATATGCCCCTGAATTTCCTGCCCACTAGACTGTCTAGATTCTACCTAGATCTTGGTTAACATTCCGATTTCCACCTTCCTGATTTCTGAAGTGCAGACCACATCTAGGCATTCTGTTCTGCTGATGGTGCTGGTGGTTTAGTCACTAAGCCGTGTCCTACTCTTGTGATACTGTGGACTGTAGTCCACCAGACTTCTCTGTCCGTGGGATTCTCCAGGCAAAAATACTGGAGTGGATTGCTATTTCCTTTTCTAGGGACCCAGAGATTGAACCCGAGTCTCTTGCATCTCCTGCATTGGCAGGTGAATTCTTTACAGCTGAGATACCAGAGCAGCCCTATAAAAATATACTGTGGCACTGTTGCATGGCAAAAGAAAAAGACCAGAAACAAAGTATGTGTCCATCATTGTTGCAAAGTTTGCTAGATTTTGGTAAATCCACACAAAATTATTAAGAGTATGTGACCATTTTTTAAAAGAGTCTTGGAGGGATTGCTAAATGAACAGACTATTCAATCCCTTCCTCAAAAAAAAGATAGTGAAGTGGATAGAAATAGTATGTGTGTGTGTGGTGTATGTTTAAAGAGGCATGCAGGAATATGCAATCACCCAAAGGTTAGTGACTTTAGGGTTTAGATTACAATGATGAGGACTTGGGAGAGTTTTATGCACTTCATTTTATTTCTATGTGTTGTTCCCTTGTTTTAATAATGAACATGAATTATTTACATAATCAGAAGAAAAAAATACTGAGTGCTTGGGGTGAACAAAGTAGCTATGGCAGTAATCGAGTAGAAATTAGCTTGAGGATGGAAGAGCCCTACGTCCTTTAGGCTGGGGACCTTGGGAATATTCAGAGGATGACCACTTTCACTCCAAACTCCTGTCCCCAAGCCATTGTCCCCCTAGTCAGTGGTCTGAGTACGCAGGGTACCTAACATCTTACATGAATTGAAGTACAGTCTTCACATTGTAAATAAGAAACCCAGATTCCCTCCGGAATCTAAGTCTGAAACAAACAGAAACATCTGTTTGAATAACAAGCTGTTTGTCAGGCCTGTTCAGAGGGCAGGAATAGGCTGCTGATCAGACATGACATCTGAGACCTCGGCTTGGGGAGCACAGACAGTACAGGGTCCTCTTAGCGTATGGGGGTGCTGCACACGTCTACCCCAGGCCCACCCAGGTTACCTGCCCTCTCGGTCTCGATTAGCTCGCCCAGGGTGAGAAAACTCGTGCCTCCTCGAGTTTCAGAGAAATAGCTAATCAGACCCAACTTGTCAACAGGCCCCTGAATCAGCCCTCAGTCTTTGGGGAGCAATGATTAGTCTGAAGAGGTATCTCACAGAAAGTTAACTGAGACAAATGTTCTGCCCTGTGCATTTTCTGATTTTAATTGCAAGAGAGTAACTAATTATCTCAGAGAAGCAGTCATTACAATCAGGATCCTGGCTGACCTGCGGAAGATGACTTGGGGGCTGCTTGGGGCAGTTGATATGTCAACCCCTCATTACAGCCCATGGTTTCCAGGAGAGCTGGCATCTCTAGCCCAGGATGAGGCCAGCTCTGGCTGTAGCTCAAGGGGGAGAAGGAAGCCTGGTGAGTTTCTGAAAAGTCATTGAATGCAGTATTGATAACTAATGGATCACAGCACCTCTCCGACCCTCTACCCTCAGAGGAAGGACGAAGAATGTGGACTGTGGGTGGAACACTGTGTATACTGATTAAAACCAGGTAGGCCCTGGCGGAGGAGGTGGAGGGTAACCTATAGTCTACGTGGTGGCTCAGAGGCTAAAGAATCCCCTTGCAATGCAGAAGACCCAAGTTCAATCCCGGGGTTGGGAAGATCCCTTGAAGAAGGGAATGGCATCCCACTCCAGTGTTCTTTCCTGGAGAATCCCCATGGACAGAGGAGCCTGGCTGGCTACAGTCCGTTGGACACGGCTGAACGACTAACACAGGGCCCTAACACAGGTGTTACACAAATGAACACCAGGGCCCCGAGTGGCGGCTGCGACACTACCTGTGCATGAAATGCAGTGCATTGATTTTAGACGACGCAGGCACGAGGTCGGACCTTGTGCTGGGAACATAAAACACACCTGAGTTTGGGCGGCCTGGGGAACATGCCCACGTTTTAAAATGCAAAGCCACTTATACAAAGGAAAAACCTTCCAAGTTCAGTCTTACCTAAAATGATTTTAATAGGAGACTCTCATTATTGCAGCAAAGGTCAAAATGGACAGAGACAACTAAGTCCAAGAACCAAGGGAGTGGGCACCATCCCGGCTGGCTCCCACATCCCGAGTGGTGGGACCCCTCCAGGAGAGGGGATGGGCAGGGAGCAGACATGTGGAGGAATGAAGCAGAGAGGTCCCCTCTGCCTTGCTGATTTGGTGACAGGTGGCCTTAGTTGTAAAGGACAATTTGGCTTTAGAGACAGGGCTGTGACATGTGACCAGAAGTCAGCAAGAGTCCCCAAGAGTTCCTAATACCCCAGGGAAGCCCCCAGCACTGGTCATCCAGAGAAATACATCTCCAAAACCTGCCTCCTTCCTGAAAGACTCTCCATATGGACACGGACTGCCCATTACCAGTGCTGTGACCTCTTCTCCCTTTACTCCTGAAGGAGACTCCAGTCCATTCCTCTGGGTGTGTCTGCTTCAGAGGGGAGAGTGAGTCAGATATGAACAGACTGTGAGCCACACCTCAGCCCCCAGCCCGCACTGCCCCATCGCCCATCATTCCACGTCCCCTGCACAGCCATTCACTCTTGCACAGAACCAAACAGCCACCTGAGCAGGAGAAATGTCCCACGTGGGTCAGTGTTCAGCTGTGTTGCCTTGGCCACCAACTGCCCCGTGTCTCAGATGGAGCCTGGTTTTCTCACCTGACACTAAATTAGGCAACAAATTACCCAAATCCACAGGAGGAAAGGACCACCCCACTGCAGTCTCCCACCTTTAATATTCATGCTGAAGTCACCATTTCCTGGAAGCTCTCCTAGCAGCCTCCTCTATCCATCTCCCTGCCAGTCACTGGGACTAAAATCTGGTCCCCAGAGCATTTCTCCTTCCAGCCCAGAGAGGGGGGCTGGCTTTTTTCTTTCTCTGTCTCCACCCAGACCCTGTGTCCAGCACAGCATCTGATACTTAGCAGGTATCGGTCATCGACTTTAACTTTCTCTCATGGCGTAACAGTCATGCAGGAAAGCCTACATGTCAATGCTCAGAGGGGAGCACTCTGTGGACCGAGCCTGCATCAGGGACGCAAGGTTTCCAGCCCCCAGATGCACCCCTCCTGAGGTCAGAATCCTCCCTTAGCGACCACGGGTGCCATTTCTCAGGCTCTTGTGCCAACAAGGCTGTTTGTCGGTCCCTCCTGCTCAGCAGTGTGGATGGAGAATCTGCGGGGCGCTGGCCAGAGGGGTGGGCAGCTGAGTCATGAAGAATCACCCAGACCCCCTCAGCCACATGGACGCGATGGCATAGCCGAAATGCATAGACCCACCATCTCCATGATCTCAATCAGAGCTCTGAAAGCAAATGCATGGGGTGTCCTAATGAAGATGATGAGGGAGGGTGACAGGAGACAAGAGAGAGAAGCTTCAGCCCAGATGGAAGGAGGGGGAAGGGTGGGGCAAGGGAGGCCTGCAGAAGTCAGTGTTTTGCCTGGAATCCCCACGGGGATAGGGCCTGGGGTGATGCTCCAGGACCCTGCAGTGCCCATCTACCCACTCACTGTCAGTGAGGGGAGCTGGGTGGAGAGATGGAGAGGATGAAGGAACTCCCGCCCCCTGGAAGCTTCCAGTCACATGGAGCTGCACTGATCAAGACGAAGCCCCAAGGAAGGAAATCAGTGCAGGCCTAGGGGTCCTTGGCCTCTTCTTTCAAACCACAAGCCCCAGCACCACCTTCCCAGGATGCTGGCCTTGGTTCTCAGCCAAGGTCAGACTCCCTGCTGAGTATCTCTGCCCTCAGTGAGTGATGCGCCGACAGCCTGTCAGTCTGTAATCTACCCAGTCTAGGGTTATTACCAGGGGCCATTATCTCGTCTGGAGCCATCCTCGAGTGCAGATGGCTTGAAAGAGCTCCTGCCTCACCCTGCAGCTCACTGATCCGAAAGTCCCTGGCATCATGAAGCTTACTCCTTATGGAAACGAGATCTGGAAATGAGTTCACCCAGAAATGGGATCTCAATTGTTTCAATAACAACAGGTGCCGAAGGGCCTTAGGGGCTCATGAGTCTGTGACTGATGCCTGGCTGAGCATCCTTGTTCATCAGGGAGACATTCAGAGCCCATAAGAGTTCCGTCCTGCTGCCTTCCCTCCATGCCACACCCCCCCAGCCTGGATGGACTCCAGCTTCTCATGCCTGAGGTCCCAGGGTAGAAGGGGGGCCTACCCCACTAGGGAAATTGCATGCATATTGATTTACTGTGACCACTCCTTTTTTTATAGAAAGTAAGAAACTTCATAACCTGCATAACTACTGCAAATTGAGTCCTTTTCTGCCTCCTCTCTGCCAGGCCTGGTTTTATTTACCCAACAAGTATTTGCAGGGCAAAGCACTCTGCATGATAGGGACGGTCTGGAAAATTGTGGTGGACAAAAGAGGTGAAAATTCCTGCACTCATGAGTCTGGTGGGAAGACAGAGAACATGTGAGCAAATGGGCAAGCAAACGAGTTGGCAAATAGAGAACTCCTGCATCCCGTGGTAAGTGACACACGTATGGCGTAGGACTGGCGATGCTGGCAGTGCGACATTTCACCTCATGCTCAGAAGGGTCCTCAGAGAGGAGACAAGAAGGGGCAGGAAATCAAGCAGGTTGACAATGTGGGTAAAGCATCGTTTGGCAGAGGCCGCAGAAAGTGCAAGTGTCCTGGGATGGAGAGGAAAGCCCCCACAGGGTGGGAGACTTACACACAGTGGTCAGAGATTGGATTTGTATTTGCGATCCTTTATCAGAGAGAGCACCATCATTTCCCCACATTCAAAACTGTGCAGAACACCCTCCCCCTGGATGCAAAATCATTCCTACAAGAGTACTCGAATCACGCCTTCCTCTTACAGAATCAAGAATAGATTTTGATTTTCATCAGTAACTAACACTTGTGACCTTAAGAAAATGCACAATACTTGATTAGCTCACTGATGAGGAAATGAACAATAGTAATATTTAACCTTTAAAGAGCATCAGATGACTCGTGAAAAATATTCAGTTGAAAACAACAACAACAACAATATTTGGGCTCCAGCTACATTACTTTGTCTATCTTTCACCATCTCCTTCAGCTTGGGCTCAAAACAAAACAGAACATTTTGTCTTTTTTTTTTTTTTTTTTTTTAAAGAAATTTTTTTTTTTTTTTTTTTTTAATTATTGTTTTAGCCATACATTGTTATGATATCACCATGGGTTTACATATGCTTCCCCTCCGGGTCCCCCCTCCCTCCTCCCTCCCCCCCCGGGAAATCTCGCTGCACCAGTCCCGAGCATCAATCCAGGGCTGGCGATTGATTAGACACATGACAATTAACATGCTTCAATGCCCTTCTCCCATCTCATCCCACCCTTACCCTCATCCACAAAGTCCACAAGTCTATTCTATACATCTGCGTTCCTTTTGTTGTCTCCCATGTTGGGTTCTCATTACTGTCTTTCTAAATTCCATATATATGTGTTAATATACTGTATTG
>ML660204.1:4715691-4840916 GCA_007570785.1 Antilocapra americana | reverse complement strand
ATCCTCATTTGCTTCACAATGGTGCTTTTACCAGATTCTCCAGCACCCAGCAGCAGCAGACGGTGCGTGGCCCGGTAGACCTGCTTGTCCTTCTGCAGCTGCTTCTCGATCTTCTTGTTGGCCTCGCGCTGCGCCTTCTCCTCGTTGCGCTGGTCCTCGGTCTTGCTGTTTCCGAGACAGCCCATGGCGGCGGCGGCGGCGGCGGCGGCGGCGGGGCCGGGCGCGGGCGGCCTCACGCGGGCCGAGAGGGCCGGGGCAGCGCCGGGCGGGCGGGCGGGCCGGGCGCGGACTCGGCTCCTCGGGGAGGAGCGCGCCGGGAGGAGGGCGGTGTCGCTGTGCCCGAGCGGAGCGCGCGGCTCCCAGCCCCTCGAGCCGGAGCCCAGGGGTCTGATGGCCGCCGCGGAGCGAGGCGGACCTGAGCCGGAGCTGCGGGCGCTGCTGCCGCCGCTGCCGCCGCCGCCGCTCTTATTGCCTCGGCCGGAGCCCCGCCGCCGCCCCGACCCAGAGCTCCGCGGCGGGCGGGGGGAGGCGGGGGGAGGCGGAGGCGGCGGCGGCGAGGGGGGTGGAAGGAGGAGGAGGAGGGATGAGGAGCGGCCGCGGCGGCGGGGAGGGCGGGAGCTGGCGGAGGGAGGCGCCCCCCCGGGTACCCGGGGAGGGGGGTCCCTCCGCCCGCGTCCGGCCCGGGACGGGACGGGCCCGGGAGACGCCCCTTCGCCCCCCCTGGCTTGGGCCCCAAGCGGGGCCGGCCTCCGGGGGGAGAGGGGGCGTCTCCGAGCCGGTGACGACCCCTCGCACGACGCCAACGCTCCACCCCCCGGGCCGCGTCGCCCTGCGGCCCCCGAGGCCCAGCGCCCCCCTCCCCTCCCGCGGGCGCCGCCGAGGGGCCGGGGTGGGCGGAAGGGGAGGGAGTGCGAGCCTAAGCCCGGACTTAGGAAAATTTTCGAAAAGAAGTGAGAGACATAGAGAGAGCTAGAGAGCAGGGAAGTGTGGAAAAAGCGAGGCGAACATGAACCAAAGGACAGAGCAACCGAAAAAGGAAAATGTGTCCAAACACACATACACAAATACTCAATAAAACTCCACACTACACAGCGATGGTGGTGTCGGGGGGCGGGGGGCGGGGGTCTGACTTAGATGAGCCGCTCCTCGCGCCCCCGGCGCCGGGCGCCAGGGCCGGACCCGAAGGCACCCGAGGCCCCGGAGCGCCCTCGGCCTCTGCGCTTGGCTGGGCCGCCCACGAAGGAGAAGAAGGCGCAGCCCAGGAACATTCGAAAGCAGCAGGTCGCCCCGAAAAAGAAGCCGCAGCCGCGGCCCTCGTCCGGGCTCGGGTGCAGCACAAAGTCCAGCACCCACGCGGGGTTGCGCACGGAGAAGACCAGGAAGGTTAGCAGCGGCAGGTGGGCGCTCAGCGCGCTCATCTCCAGCTGCCCGGACCCCAACACGGCGCTCCTGAAGCCTCGCAGGGCGTCGAACAAGTCGTCGTAGTCGTCGTCGTCTTCCTCATCGACGTCCTCGTCACTCGAGTCCGTGTCCCATTCAATCCAGATCCTACTCGTGGCCCCGGCGCCGGCGCCCACGCCGACCCCGGCGGCGCCCTCCGCGGCGTCCTCGACGGCGGCGGCGGCGCCGGCCGCGGCGGCGACCTCCGGGCCTCGGGGGGCCTTCTCCTGGGCTTCTAGCCCCTTCTTCTTCATCTTCTTCTGCATCTTCTCCAACTTCTTTCTCTCCTTCTTCTTCTTCTTCTCCTCTTTTCTTCTCTGCTCCAGCAGCTTCTTCTCCATCTTCCGCCGCTCTTTTTCGGTCAGCAACTTCTCGCCAGGCGCCTCTTGCTCCGACTTCTTCGGGGGCTTCTCGGCGACCCCTTTCTTCCGCGACGCGCGCTGCTCGGCCAGCGCTGCAGCCACCGCCGCAGCTTCGGCAGCCACCTCGGCCGCAGCCAACGCTGTCTTCCTCTCGCTCTCCAGCGCTCGAGCTTTGAGTTTCATGGCCATCTTCAGCATGACGGCTCGGCCACCTCGGGGTGCCTGGCTCTTGCCTGGCCCGGGCGCCCTGTTTGCCCCTGGCCTCGGGCTGGCCGGACCCCGTGCGCCCCGTGTCGGGGGAGTCTGTTGCGATCCCCGCGGCTCTGTCCCGGGGGCCGCGGAGCGCAGCTGCCGGGCTTCGTCCGGGCTGCTGGGCTGGCTGCCTAAGAGTTAGCGCCAAAACGGATGAGCAAACGAAAAAGGGGCGAGAACAAACCAAAAAGCACCCAACAATACGAGAAATCAAAAAGCACCAAGAAATGTCAAACAACTCAAAAAAGAAAAAGTGCAGAAGGCGCGATGGCACGAGTTTGCTGTTACCCTCAGGCGCTCCTTGGTTAGGCTCTTGGGCACGCCAGTGGAGAAGAGAAAAGAGAAGAGAAAGAATTGGGGGGTGCCCCGAAGGCTCGGGCAGGGCGGTAGCGCCGGGGCGCCCCTGCCCTGTCTCGGCCCCGGTGGCCGTTGCCCCGCGCTGGGCGACTCGCACTTCCGCGGGAGGCCACGGTGCCCCCGGACTTACATGTGAGTGAGGTGCACTCACACGCAAGGCAGTGCCTGCCTGCCTGCCTGCCGGCCGCCCGCCGCCGCCGCCCGGTGCCGGGAGGCTTCGCTCCAGCCGCGGCGCCGCTGCCCGGAGCCGGAGAGCCAGCGAGCGAGCAGCGCGCGGGGCTGGCCACCTGACGCAGCCCGCTCCGCGGTGCCGACGCGACTGAGCGTGCCCGCCGGAGAGCAGCGCTCCTAAGCGGCCCGATGACGCCCCGGCCTCTCTTCAGAGGACGGACCCACCGCGGCGGCCCCTATAAACCGAAGGGGAAGCCGAAAAATCGGCCCGCCGGGGACGTGCCCAAACGGGCTGCCGCGCATCCCAGGGGTGCGGGCGGGTGCGGAGGGCCATGCGGGTGTGGAAGCGGGGCGCGGGGGACGCGGCGCTGGGGGGCTCGGGGGCGCCCAAGGCGGTGGGCGCCGGACCCCGCCTCCCAGACCTGCCTCCCAATTTTCGGTGAGTGGTGTAGCCCTGGGCGGCGTGCAAAGTGTGCGACGGCGGCGCTTGCCCGGCCGCGCGCCTCCTTACCTCCCGCTTCCCGGTTAGCGTGCGCGGGGCCGGCCACCCAGCCCTCCCTCCCAGCGGCGCGCGCCCGCGGAGGTAGGTGTCGGCACTAATTAATCACGGCGCACGATAGGCGATGTAAAGTGTGATATGAGCGCGGAATGAGCATTCTCGCCAGGTGAAGCCGGCGATGCGAGAGCCGAGCGCTGGTGGCCAGGTCGCGGGGTCGGTGCCCGGGGCGTCCTCTCGGGCAGGCGAGGTGGTGGGCCCGGGTGTCCCGGTTATCCGTGGCTGGGCCTGCAGGCCGCGGTGGCTGGGGGTGTTCTGGAACAGATGGAAAAGTAGTTTATTGATCACAGATTTGTTTGAGAATTGTTTAAAAACTTTCAAGTGTCTCCCCCACCCCACCCAGCACTGTCCCATTTAAGGATACGGCAGACTGAGCGCAGTGGGTTAAGGGTAGTGACACCGAGTCAGTCCTCAACGGCTCGGCGGCGGCTCGCTTTTCTTGGGACCTTGGTTGAATCATTTGAAGTCAAGCGGGTGTCTGCTTGGGTACAATTCATTCATTCATTCAATAAAAGTTTGGTCCCAGCAACCCACCTGGTGCCCAGGTGAGTTAAGAGTAGCCAGGACGTTAGTCTAAGAGCTTGGCAACTGCCTTTGGTGGTTCACCGGCCACCTGCCAATCAACCCAAATTCACAAGTTAGTCACGACTACTACTCTCTCCCTTCTTTAACTTTCTTTCACTTTGAAACATTAAAACTTTGGATAGAAGTTGGAGTGATAAAAAGAAAGGAAAACAGCCTATTTGTCAATGGAAACACAGCTAACATACCTAGGGGGTGGGGTGATTGATTGGTTGGGTCAGAGGCCTTGAGTAAATTGTCCCTATAGTTTTTCTTTGAAAATAGGAAGGCACTGTTAATCATTCAACGGGACTGTTGAAATTCCCCCCTTCCCCCAGTTTGCTCAACTCAAAATAAGAAAAGGTGTAACAGATGAAGGTGTCACCTAGTATTTGTTGTTGACCCCATCAGGTACACCTCTGCGGCCCACTCCCCCCCTTCTACAGGACCTCACTTCATGAACCTGAGAGATGGTGAGGGCAATTCAAAGTCAGCAGAGAACACTCGGAATTAAGAACAGGAAGCGAAATCTTCATGCCAGACTCTCATGGTCTATATCTGCTACCTCTCCTGAGAACGGGGTCCAGACATTCTCGGACTCTGCAGAGAAGTTGCTGTGTTTGCCCTTCCATCCCCATTCCCAAATCAGCCAGGTTCTGATCACTCTCTGGATATATCCTCTCTTTCCACACAAAAATACACCTTCTGTCGACAGAAACCTCAAAGCAACTGCCATCCACCAAAACAAAAACGGATAAATATATTCACCCTATAGACCGGAATGTTCTCATAAATAAATTCCACTGTAAGGCTGTCTGAAACTATGACCTAATCATTCACCAGCTAGATTAGAAACTACCTAAAGGCTGAGTTTTGTATCTTTACCTATTAAATAAAAACCTCATGCTTGAATTTGATAATTGATTGATTGTCATTTTTAAAAATTGGGGAAGGCTTATAAAGAGGAGGAACAGGCCAGATTTTTGTTAAGCTCCATTTGTTTCAAAGCATCTTCCTTCCTGCTTCTAATGTGGCAAAGAGCAAATACATTGTATTTAAGAGGAACAAGGTAAATAGTAACCAATACAACTTTGATACTTATGCCAGTAGCTACACATTACTACAAAGAATATAATGAAGAGTCTCCTTATTTGGAAATCCCTGAATTGGGTTACCATCTCCCCCCTTTTAGATAAATATGACGCCTGAACTTTGAAAGGAGTGAAGCTGTCCCATGTCATATGCTGACACATATTCCAGGCAAGTACAATCAGGACTATTGTCTTAGAATGTATAAAGCAAGGTCAGGCTTCAGCCATTTCAACCTCTAACCTGGCAGGCCATTCTTGGAAAAAATTGTTTTTCTTTTTTTAGTGTAGGTTTCACCTATATTTTATTATGACCAACCATTGATGAACAAATAAAGCATTTACTTTGTAAATATATGACAGCAGGTGGAATCAATTGTTTACAGGTAAGCAAAGGCCACTAAGAGCTCTGAAACACAAGCTCGTTTGTGGTCTGTTCGGCTTTCTGTTTTTACCCGACACAAAGTGAAAGATGAGATTTTACTTAATTGGCATGGTGAGCTGATACTGTCTACAGTTTTCAGTCTAGCAGTTGACCTATCCAGGGCCTTAAAAGTTTTAATTTAAAAAAAATTTAAAAAAGGCTTTCAGGTTCAGAGGCCACCATGCATGACCTTTTCATATGAATTAGTGATTTATTTTAATAGGTTGTTACCATTTTAAGTGCCTGGTTTATGCTTTGAGAGTGGAGCAATCCATTAGCATAATTCTTGGAACAGTCCAGACTGGAGAGTTTTCCGGTGGAAGGGGCCTCTCGTTTGGCTCAGGGAGAGATGGAAGTCGTGGAAATTTCAAGCTCTGAAGAGGGGCAAAGGGCCAGAATGTCCCGGGTGTAAAGTGCCTGGTTCAGGTGACCTGCTCCCTGCCAAAGCCAGCAAGTGGGGATAATAACACACCCGTAACCTAAACACTAGGTCACCTCCTGCTATGACTTTGTGAAACAGAGGGGGGGGGTCCCATGCTATACACACAGCTGATGGCTGACAGATCAACAGCTCCCTCCAGCAAAGCATACTTTACAACAATGGATGATTAGCAAGTAGGGGTTTATTTGTTTGTTTGCTTTTTAGTGGTCTTGTAAGCTTCATATTTATGGGTGGATGTGTTTCTTGGCTCTTTTGCATCTTCCTGTCTGAGAAAGAATGCCTCGTCTGCTTTTAGAAGCAATATACTCACTATAGCTCAGAATCTTGAAAACGTTTTTACACTTAATGGTGTAATTAAGTTTTTGGACAAGTGTGTGTTCTTCTTGGCCTTTCATTAGATGGGTCATTGTGAGATTCCAGAGAAAATAAAATTATGATATTATTTTAATAGCCTAGGAAACAAATAGGTTTCCACTGAAACAGAAACCTTAGCTGTAAGTTTTTAATAATAATGTTTAGTACTTCAATGGTGCTTTCTGTCTTTAAAGCACATCTTGCACTTTATTTAACTAGAATGACTGAAATTGTTGTTACAAATGAATGTGACTTGAAACCTGTACTATACACACGATGAAGCAGGTATTGTAAAAAGCCTTCCTAGTTAATCCCTGATGAGAAGGTTCTATTACTTAGTCCCATAAAATTCTTAAAAATCTAATGTACTGCTTACCTAGGGCATTTTTCTCCTTGTCACATTCACTAGTTAATAGTGGCAACCACAAAGTAACCCTAAACTTGCATTCAAAACTAAACATGGTGGTCAAGTTAGCAAAACTTCCTTTCAAAAGCTGACATTAAGGAACTAACTACAGGGCATGAAATTTCTCAATTTGAATCCTATTAATTAATTCTAAAATATTTTTACCTTAGAATATACTCTAATCAAAACAAAATATGGAGGCACATTGGCCAATGTGTTTGGACCCAATTT
The DNA here is from genome assembly GCA_007570785.1 of Antilocapra americana. NCBI lineage: Eukaryota > Metazoa > Chordata > Mammalia > Artiodactyla > Antilocapridae > Antilocapra > Antilocapra americana. The sequence goes on along the minus strand of ML660204.1, from coordinate 4,834,272 downwards.
CTTAAGCCAGTGGCTTTGGGATATGGATCAAACATCTTAAAACCACAGTTCACAAAGTGAGGGAAACTGGGTCTTTGGTGCCTTGATGGATCTTTCCTGACTCTGATGGATGTACACCATCAAAGAGAGGAATATCCTGGTCACTATGATGCCCAGTTCCCAAGACCCTTAGTGCCTTTCTCATGACATTCCCAGGTGTGGACTTTTAACAAAGTCACCAAACACTTTGAAAGTGGGACACAATAAAGTCAAGTCTACACTGTTCCTTTTAAAAACTTAAACATTAGTAATGATACACGTGATGGCCCTGAAAAGATTCAAGGTAGATAATTTGGATTAGGGGCTTACTGACATCAACCACAGATCAATGGACCCACTTACTGGAGGTCCTAATTGAGGGTGAGGTATGTAAAACTCTTACCACTCTATAGCAGAAGAGTTAATTTTCCTAAACCAAAGTAACTTTTGTTAGGTAATGGGAAAGCCTGTTGCTTCAAACTTTTAATTTGGCCTTTAGGATAGAAATTCATCCAGGATGGGAAATAATGCAGGGAGGACTAGTTAACAATAGGTACAGGGTCAGCTCACTTGTGTCTTTGTTCACAAGATGTCTTATTTAAATGACATTTTGATTCAACATCTTATTAAACAAGTACCAACAGGAAAAAACAAAAAGCAAGTTGGCTCAATCAAGAGAGTCCTAAAGTCCTAATAAGATATTTGGAAATAAAAGAAATCCTTTAATTGTTCTGATTTTAAAGATTTTGGGGTTTTTTCCCCATTGCATTCAACTCTTCAAATTTAGTCCCATATAATTAAGTGTTTAGAGCATTAAATACTCTGGATGAATCAGGTAATAAATTTCCTTTCATTAAGTGCTAAATAACTGCTAAATACAACTTTTACCATCTTGGCATTTTTAATGTATTTACCTACCAACCAAGTGTAGATGACTGTTTTCAAACAGGCTTGCAATTAGTTACTAGCCTCAGTTTGGGACAAGTAAGATTCTGATGGGGCTGTGGGTGTTACTTGCCTTCTCATCCCCCCGCCCCCCAACCCACTTCCATCTGTTGTTGGTAAACCCGGAATTAAGCAATTAATGGGACATAACTAGTCACACATTTATCTAAAACTGTGGGTACATTTTCATCTTTCTGTGTTTGCCCACACATGTTGAAAATGAAATAGAAAAATCTGTAATTATAGTTTAGCTCCACCTCCTTCCCTGGGTTTTTATTTTGAGGGGCACAAATATTTGGTTCCCGGAGAAGCCCCAGCTTTTACCCCTTCCCTCTCCTCACTCCATCTCCATTTAGCCTCTGTTTGGTCAAAACTCAGTATTTGCCCAGAGAATGTGCCCTTGACTCTGTTGGCAGTCCATGGAGGACTGACTGGGTGGCATGCACAGCCCTGGCCTGATGAGCTAGGAGCTACTCAACTCAGCAAAGCCCAGATGCTACAACGGCTTCCTCAGGTCTTTGCTGACCTCTGGAAGTTATGAGGAAGAGAGAACTAGCCAGCTGAAACAACGGGCATTTGCAATCAGTCTGGGATCAGATGGAAAGGAGATGTTTTCATGAGCTACAGACCTCAGCTGTGCCCACAGCCACGTCCCAGGGTCTCTGCCTGCAGCCCAGAACTGGGAAGGCGGCCTCTGCCTGCTTTCTCGAATATTCCTGTTTCTTGGTCGCTGAAGTCTCTACTACCTTCTCAGATTACGGCTCCTTTTGTGCTAATTACACCGAAAAAATTGAAAGAATGTCGCTGACTTTACAAAGAACACAAAGCAGGCTTGCTTAAAAAACTAAATATAGCCAATTTCTTTCAGAAGGGGGACCACTCAGCCTTCAAAATGATTTGCACTGTGTGGATTAACTGCAGATGGACCCAGGTGACAGGAGAATACATTTAAAATGTGGGTCACTCTGGGGGGATGCTCACATGAAATCCAAAGCTCTGATTAATGATGAACCACCTCCCACCACCAAACACACACCCAGTGCTTAATTGTAAAATAAGACTTGCCAGTGATAGCAGGCTAATATAAGTTACCATGAAAAGAGGAAAGAAATGGAATGCCATTGTGTAGAAAGCTATGTACTATGCAGGTAAAAATATAAATGAGAGGAAAAGAAAGTCTAACTTCTCACCCTGGAAGGCTGTGCCTGCCACAAAACAAGAGGATGCTGTTTTTGCAACTCCCAGTTCTCCATTATATAAGGAATGGTCTTTTAAAAGACAGAATTGGGAAGTGCCTGTTGCTGGCCAAGAAAATTATGGATGGCACCCCCATGCTCCTTCTATGAAATCCTCTAAGGGTTAATAAGTGAACAGTAGCCACTTGGAATGATTTATTTTTCCAAGGAACATTAAATACTGAATTGCTCATGCTGAAATAATGCCACAGCTGTGACCCTTAGGGCTGCATTTTGGACACCCGTTCAAGTGACAGGTGTACTCGAAGTATGCCCAGCTTGGCTGAAATTGTGAGGCCTAACTCAAGTTTTCCCCCTCGACTCATTGGTGGCAACTCTGGAGCCAGCCAGGAAAGGGCCTTTTGCCATGGAGGACCATGTGTGCTCAGCCATCAACAAAACGCCAGCCTTGGGTTGGGAAGGGGGAGGATGGGGACTCCTGCTCCCTGAGTAGAAAACAAGAAAATCAAGACAGACAGAAGACAGAGGGAAGAGGAAGTGGAAGCTGAGAAGTCTGATTTGAAATCCTTCTAGATTTTAAAGCAAACAGATCTGTCCTTGGAGGATTTTAGCAAATGAAGCAAGCCTGGGATTCTAGGAAATGTGTCACCAAAATTGGTATTACTAGAGGAAGTGGCACAAAGCTGGAAATTCGGAGTCTAATCTGTAACATACTAATTACACTTATTTTTATCCCAGGGTTGCAGTGACCTAACACCAAGAAATAAAAACTCTATAGAAAACTAGCCCTTCATCAATAGAAGACCTGAACACCTTGAGAGTGGGGTGGCAGGACAAAGGTGTCACTAGATCCCTTAATCTGACCAAGGGTTAGACATCAGCAGTCACTCATGAAGGCAGATGATTTTTGAGGAAAGCCAGTGAAGGCTCCAGACCAAACCTGGAGAGCTCTGGCGTGAAGTAAGCAACTCTGCAATGTCAAAAGTCTGGCCTGAGCAAAATGCCTATAGGGTGTCAAAGTGGCTTGCAGAGGGCAAGAAGAAGGCTGGGCTAAGTCAAGAAGGAGCCCAGATGAAGCTTTCTTTCGTCTATCCCACCGGCCACAAAGGCATGGGGTCCCTATCTTTTGGTAAGATGGTGCCAGGTGGCTGATGGACACAGAACCACCTCCAGAAGTTGACAAATGTCCCATTTGGGGGGCCGGTTCCAATAAGGATGCTTCTCATGAAGATGATGGTTGAAGCTATAGCTCCCTTATTGCCTGAAAAGGCAAACTTCCACCTTCTAAGTACAGGATGCTTTCATAATTGGACTTCCTGGGAGCTGCTTCAAAAAGCTAGTGAAAAAATCTTTCAGAGGAAGCTGATATAAAACTTACTTGGGATGAAAAGACATCTAATCTTCAAGCTAAATGGATACTCTGTTTACTCAACCATTCAAAGCATCCTAAAGTCTAGAAAGACCTAACTCAGTTCAGTTCAGTCGCTCAGTGGTGTCCGACTCTTTGCGACCCCATGGACTGCAGCATACCAGGCCTCCCTGTCCATCACCAACTCTCTGAGTTTGCTCAAGACCCTAGTCACAAACACCTAACTAGTTGGCTGCAAATTCCTATCATGGTGTTATTATTAACCCAGGCCTCAGGGGGGCGCTCCAGAGCAGAGGAATTCAAAGTCTCTCCGCCTTCAAAGTGAATTTCTTAAATAGTTTTGAGTAAAAATCAGTAATCAGCCTAAATACATTTCAGTGATCTGCCACAAGTTAGTTGAATGCAAAAGAGGGGGAAAAAAATCCAAACTGTGAATTAACTAGGGTGATCCCAAGGACACTTAATGTTTTCATCTCAGATGTAAGATAACTTTATATTTTGCCTTGCACATTCTTAAATGTACTAAATATACGTGTATTCCTCACCTTGGCATAACTATATATCCTCTAGATTTACTGAAGGTACCGAAGGCAGAGAAGGGAACTTTGTGAAAGAAGATGAAAACTAAAGAATAGAACTCTACAACAAAAATTTAGTTTCTAAAATGGATGCCAAACTAGAAGAGACAGTGAGAGAAAAATATATGCGTGATTTCAGTAAAACTACAAACACACCAAAAAAAAGGTACTAGCAACATGAAAACCCCAGGGAAACAAACAAAATCACTCTATAGTAATTGAACCCTTGCTGTACCTTCCTCCCAATACCTGATAGTTCTGTGAAATCACCCAGCTGTCACTCTTTTCCTCTTAGCAATGACACTGATTTATCATTATTAGAATTCAGAGGTCTGCTTAATGAACTCTTAATAAATGAAAGTCATCAATTCTTGACCTTTTCCCCCTGAAATTCTTGGTATGTGGTTAAACTGCTGAAAAAGTATCTTCAAGGTTCTGTGACTATAACATAAAAATAAAAGATTAACGCTGGGGGGCTTGGGAAGTCTGAGCAGATTTGGGTTCTGCCTGCACCCCAGAGGAAAAATGAGTAAGATTGATTGGAAACAGCATCTGGGGGTAATAGCAATGTTCTGCTTTGGCTGAGGTGTCTGCAAATAGAACTACTCTGCCTGCGACTGAAGTCCAGGAGGGAGGGGTGCCAAGGAGCCCTTCCCCCTTCCTCTGCCCCCACTAGCATCTCCTTCCTACCCCACCTGCCTGGCTATTGAAAGAAACTGGAGCCCAAAGAGTCTGAAATTAGCTAGCCAAATGAGAAAGAAAGAGAAGAGATAGATGATCGAGTCCTAGTTTTAATGACTCTGAAAATAAAGAAGCGGGGGGGCACTTTTTCAAGAAACTGAATTACGACCTTTTTTTTTTTTTCCTTCCTATGAAAGCAATGCTCCTCATCTGTATTTTTCACTAGCTGCCCTGAGTTGGTGGTAACCTAAGACAAAATGAGGGCAGGTGGTTTCAGCCTCCTCTTCATGCTAAGGTGGCCGCAGGCACCAGATAAATCTTGACCCTGACAATGGTGCTGCCAAGAGCCTAATCACAAAGACGGACCTCTGCGTGCCCGCCTGTAAAGACGGACCCTCTGCCCTTCTGCAGCAGACTCCAGGTGGCCGGCCACTGCAGAGAAAACATGAGGGTCTCACGTCTTATTCATGCCCCTTCTAGTTCCTCATTCCTCAGAGAACAGGCTGGCTTTCTAGGTCTGTCTCCTCTGATCCCTAAAAATAAGTTTACTTGGCGGGCGGCCGGTGGGGGGGATGTCAGGAGAGGGGGTCAGATGGGCTGATCCTCAAATGTTCCACAGACTGGCTGTCTGGGGACAAAACATCCAGATGCTTTTTCACAACTGGACTTTTGACCAAATTGATTGGATGCCTCAACGTCAAGAACACAAAAAGTCAGAAGGGTCAGCAGAAGAGGAAGTTTGTGGGCGACAAGAAAAAACATACTATAGTAGGAAGCATTACATTTTTCGAGCAAGGAAAATCCGAGTTTTCAGGTTGTGCTAAATGACTCAAAGTTTGCCAGAGTGAAGACAAGGCAGAAAGAATGGATTTTGTAAAAGGTTATATTGGTCCTATTTATTTAGCTCTGGTGCCGCCAGAAAGTGGCTTGGTGCCCCCCTCCCTGCTTTTAAGCACTCTGTAAAATGCAAATGGTCTAAATTAAGAAGCCATCTAATCTCAACCAATATTAATTCTGACATGAAAAATGAGACCAATTCTTTAGACAGGATTATGATCACGGCCACCTGACATTAACCGATCACCCCCGTTTCTCAAAGAACAGGATATTTTCCTTTTCCAAAGTGCCTATTTATTTCTAAGAGAGACCCACAATCCTCTCAGACGATCCTTATTCTGACACTGAAAAGGTACAATCGCCTAACATGGTCTGCTTCGACCCTGTAGACTCTATCTTATTTGTCTGTTTTTTTTTCCCCTCCAAACTAAATCCCTCTAAAATACCTACAGACCCCCAATACAGTGGGAGGTCAGGATGTTGCCCCTATATCTTTCTCCACGCAGACCCAACTGCAGGCCCCTAATAGTGTTTCCCAAGCAGAAAGAGAAAACTGAAAAAAAAGATTTATTTTTCTCTCGTGTTTTCTCAACTGGTCCATTGAAATCAGCAGGATCATACTTCCTCCATCTCTGCAGCAGGCAGAGTCACCAAGCATCTAGATAAAGAATCTGCCTTTTGGCGGGGCTCAGATGGGGACACTGCAGTTGTTCTAGAAAAAGGAGGCGTCTCTGCACCCTGAGACCACTGCCACCTCCCGTGAGATCCTGCGGGTTTTGCACTTGGCTTGTGAATTCTCTCGGTGAAGTGCAAGAAATAAAGTGGCTTCACTGGGAAATGCCCATTATTCACCTGCCATAGAGCCCTAAGTCCCTGCCGTCTCACTACCCTTTGCCTGGTAATTGTCATTACAACTGGAAGGGTCTGTATCAGCCTGATGGTTCAGTGAGGGGCAGAAGGGACCCTGGAAAAGTCATGGACTGTTTGGAAGAACCTGCTGACACAGAGAGCCCCACCCCCAAGCCTGGGGGAACTAGGCCCCAAGGTGTTTACCGCTACCTTTGGGATGCTCTGCCTGCGTGTGTAACAGACATTGGGTAATTCAGAGGCACAAAGTCAGGGTCACATCACATCTCCTACTCTGTGTAGTTCTGTCCTAGAGGCTCTCTAGCAGCCAGTACCTGGTGTCTGCAGGGCTTGAAAAGGTTCTAAAATGGAGGGGAGCTGAAATAATGCTCCACCACCTCCCTCCATTCCTGGGCCCCTTGGGCAGCCTGTATCCATGTTGCTCTTTTCCTCACATTCCCAAGCCCTGGAGCTTTCAGCTGAGAGTGAGTCTAGAATTCACTTTTCTTTTTCTCTAAATACTGCCAGTCTCAATCCCAGAGCTACCTTCAGGGGCTGGAGGGTGTGTGTGTGGGGGGGGAGTTCCTGAGAGCTCAAAGTCGAAGGTCAAGGCAGGGTGGGTGGAAGGGGAAATGGGCCTTTTCCCTGATTCTCGCCAGAGTTGAAAGAAACTGATTAACATCTGCTTTCCACCTCTCTTCCCATTGCTACTACTCGGGCCTCAGCCCTCAGACCTGCAGGGTTCTCTCTGGCCTCTGTAGCTCTCAGGCCCTAGAACCTGACTTTAAAAAGAAAGAAAGAAAAAAAGCAAAAACCACCACCATTTTCAACAGTGAGACGTGTGACCACTGAAAACCCCTCAGCTGCTTTCAAAGCCAATGGAGCAGAACATTAGCAAGACTCCCCCAGCTCGAGGTTAAAGTCACAGCTCACTCCACAGAGGGGAAGGGAGAAGCCAGCACTCAGGAGCTGGCTACGGCCTGTCCTGAAGGCTCTTCCCAGGCCAGGCTCAGCCCTGGCTACAAACAGCCGGCCTAACCAGCACAAGTTGGGCAGGGACCCAGGACCGTGGGCAGGGGGCTTGCTTGCCTCCTTTGATGTGTCCATCACTGGGTAGTGACAACCCACTTGGCAGTCCTCTCATATCTCTTCAGAGCCCCCTCGCTCCCCCACCACAAGCCTCCCTGCTTTAAAAAAATAAAAAAAAACAACAATAACCAAAAACTATCCTGTTCTTTCATCATAATTAAAGTGCTGCCAGGGAAAATGGCATGGCTGATTTTTGCCACAGTTGAAATGACCCTCAGCTTTCCTCTCCTCTCATTTGCTAGTGGTCCTTTCTCTGCCTGAAATCAGGCCCTTTGGTGATGGAAATTTTAGCAGGAAGCGGAGAGTTCTAAGCAGAATCCTAACCTTGGGAGAGTGGGGAGAAAAATCGATGTTTTTGGAGCCGGCCTCTCTGCAGCAGCAGCCAACGTGCTGTGAGGCCATCTTCCCCATCAGCAAGGGTGCCCTCGGCTCCATCACGCCAGCTCCCTCCCAGGCATTGTCAAGGGGTTGCAATTTAGCCACACTTGCAGGTCGATTCTCCCCACTGACTTATCTAAGGGGCAGAAGGAAGCTGCTTGGAAGGAAGATAAAATCCGAGTGCCTTCCTTGCTCAGAGGGAAAGCGTGACTGCATATTTAATAGCCTCACTGGCCTGCATGTTTGTGTTTGAAATAAAGCTGTAACTTCCACGCATAATGAAATGCGTCCCCCTCCTCCTGCCAGCCGAGGGCTACAGAGCTCCGCCGGGTGACACTCCTGCCTGTCACAGCCACTGCAGTGCCCAGGGCCCTCTCTGGCAATCTCAGCTCCGTTCATTTTGTGAAGACGTCACCAGCCTGTGAGCTATCAGAGAACTTTCTGAAAAGGACATTTCAGGTGAGCAATGCAGTAGCATTTAAGTGGGGGAGAAGAAAAAGGAAAGAAAGGAGATTAAAAAGAAAAAAAAAAAAGAAGGCAAAGGAAGCCAGGGCCCCGAATACTTCTGAGCTGCACCTTTGGAAACCATGTGTGGAAGCCATGACATATATTCAAACATGTATCATGTGAGGAATTCATAATATTCAATCCTAGCCTTCAGCTACCTAGATGTTAAGGAAACATGTCAGGCGCTTTCACAATTAGCTTAATTTCCTTTTCCTAAATATCAGGCATCTTGGAAAGGCCCCTTCTGAGTTTCACTGGGGAGCTTAATTGGCAGGTTCCGGGTTTTTAGAAGGGTATGCTAATACTGGCAAGTCAAAATGGCAATCCAGGCCTCCATCAATTGAATCATTAGTTGTTAATGCACCTCTGAGTAACTCCAGGCTCAGGTGTGAAACCAGCCCAAGTGTCGCTACAGCACAGCTTCTTCCCTGGGCTGCAGCAAAGGATGGTGGGGCTGTTTATGTAACACACCAGCAATAAGCTTGTTTTTGCGGCATCATTATTTGCCGGCCTAGTCTCCTGCCTCCTTGTTCCTTTCTCCCTCCCCACCCCCGACTTTTTTTTTTTTTTCTTTTTAGAGAAAGCAAAGCAGCTGTATAGTACTCGAATCTTTTATTTCCTGACTGTTCTGTGTGTCAGAGAAGTGGACGCTGGAGAAAAACATAGGGCTTGTTATTACCGGCCTGAGCTGGAATGAGGCACCTGAAGCTTCCATGTGGACCTGATTCTGCCACTCTCATGAGGCACCCTCCTACGTCCGCTGAGCTGTACCTAGAGGTGGGGGGCGGGGGGCTCGGGAGCAAACCCTGGGGTCACGGGGCAGTGGGGGCAGGGAGCCAGTTTGCTGAATTCACTGTTTGGGGGTGCACAGAGCTGGGGGAGGGAAGGGTTCGGGTGTCAACTGTCCAAATGTCCCCTCCCTAGTCTTCCCCCACCGCCTCTTGTTAGAATTCTATTTCACTATTAAAAATGTGACTCTTGCAGCTCTCTGGCCTCAGAGAGCTCTTTATTAAAATGCAAATATCCCTTAAGGGTGGCCCCACAAGCCTTTGCCAGCTAATGGGATTAACTGAACAGAACACAGCCACCTGCAGGGAGGTAAGGAGGCCTGGGGCCAGAAGCCCCGTTCTCGAATTTGCCACAGGCACATCCCTGAGCAGGGAGGAAGCAAAATCCAGTCTTCCCAGTCTCAAATGTCTGGATGTCTTTGAAAGGGGACTCTGCAGCCGCCGGAGTCCCAGCAGTGGGACCATTTGCTCACCGTAGTTCTTGGTGCCTTGATGGCCCCATCTCTTAACAATCAGTTCTCTCAGGATGGACGTTTTCAAGGTATCCTAGCAGAGTGGTCCGGATTCAAGAGAGCATCAGGCCACGGTGGGGAAGTAATTGCACATAACTAATTCATTTACAGAGGCAGCCACTTGTAATAAAGGACGTTTTCAAAGTGACTTGGCAAACTGATTACTGCCTCCCCCCCAAGCTGGTAAACAAGCTTCACATTATGCCCTGAAAATGGGTTTTCACTCACACTGATTTTGAAGTGTGCCTCTCAGGTGAAGAGTATGAAAATGTCACAAACAAGGAGAAGCCCAAACTTATTAATTCTGTAAATCTGAATTTGACTCATGAAATAAAACCAGTCCCTGTTGTCTGGGGAGTTCCTTCAGTTCAATCACCTTCACAAAAGCACTTCCCTCCTCTTATATCTAAAATAAGAATTCTCTATTTACCTATCTGTATACACACCTATTTTTATAAAAACCGCATATCCTATGCTGAGTATTACAAGAACCCTATAGATAAAACAACTCTTCCAAGGCTCTGAAGAGATAACCAAAAAGTATTTGTAAGAGGAAAAGCTGGAAATTAGATTCTAATTAACTCTGCACTTTTCTTTCCGCGAAGACTGGGGGTTAATTATACTAACCTGAAAAATGAGTATCTCTATTTCCATTAGAAAAATAGGAAAAAGTGTCCCAGGGCCCAGAAGCTAAGACAGAGAACAGAGTCTAAGATGGAGGGCTGGCCAAGATCTAAGATGGCAGACTGGAGCCAAAATGGAGGGTAGTTGAGGATCTAAAATGGAGGACTGACTAAAAACAAAATGAAAGGCAGCCCAGAAGCTAAGATGGAGGACCCAAGCTAAGATGAAAACACTTCACAGTACCTCAGGACCTCTGGATGCAAACTGTGAATGCTTTTTCACCCTACTCCTCAGAATACAAATCCTAGACATAATTGTATTATGTCCTAGAAGATCAATCTTGTCTTCTCTTCTAGAATTACAAGATTCTAAGCTTAGGTGGAAGAATTTAAGGCTATCTCCTAAGAGGATTTCCAGTCCCAGAAGATCCTGAAAGGCTTAGGCTCCAGAAAAATCAGAGGAGAGAGAAGGAGCTGGCTAAATGAGCTGGATGAAGGAGCTTCACCATCCCAGGGTCAGGCCTCTGGAGTCCCTTCTGAAAGCAAGTCCACCCCTCAGTTCGCCCAGCAACACCTCCTGGAGAAAGGCCTGGTTTGGTAGCTTCTCTGAGACCCACTCTGGGCCTGGAGAAGGTCCCACCGCTGCTGTTTACCTATAGCTGTTCAGCCCTGGACTGATGTGGAAATCTGAATCGTGTGCCTGTGTCCATGTATCTACACATGGACATCTGTTTTGATCCTTCTGGGTTTTCTACAGTCTCATTATCAAGGCTCAACAATTATTTTATGTGACCACTGATTTGCTTTGCTCAACTAGGTTGGAGAAGGGTTGGAAGGCCACCAACATCTGTGTTTTTTGACAACCTTTCTATCTTTTCTTACCTGCCATGTCTATTTCCTATTTAATCACCCAGCAGCAATGGGCCACGGTTAACTTCCTGGGATTGTTTTGATTGTAAGACCAAAGAGAGCCTCAACGCCTTCTACCTTTCTCTTCCCCTTGGAGAAGGGCACACTTTAAGTGCATATTGAGTGAATGAATGAATGGATAAACAAAAATGCCCAAATGAAGGCAAACTCACCAACCCAGCAAGGATTTCATGCTTCTGAGAGGCCTGGCAGACACACGCGTGGCTACTGCAACTTAAGAGATGCTACTAGAAAGGCAAAAAGGAAACAGCCATTTCGACATCTCATTTAACCCCCCAATTTGGCAGTGACTTATCAGTGAGAGAAAGTGGGAGCATTTGCACTGAGAATTGGGCAGTATTCCATGCTCTTTGCCAAGTTGGACACAGTCTACATATGAGGTAAACCTCAGATCTGCCAATAGTCAAAAATTAATTCGTGACAACTGTTTTCACTTGGAACCATGATTTCCTTCAATTAGGTGTGTCATTTTATGCTAAATTCCCATTAAACACATCCCAACAAGCTTTTCTTTTCTTTTTTAAGAACAGCCCTGGTGACCCTTTTCCCCCCAAGGATTCTTTTCTCTCTGGTCCCCCTCCCCCAAGGATTCTTAAAGGTCACAGAAGGCCTATTCGGTAAGCATATTGGTGGTGAGGCTGCTTTCTGGGCTATTAGGCTAGCAATTATATTTTTCCCCTCTGGCCATTTAATCGGCCATTCTGCTGGTTTTCAAAGCAATGCAAATTTAGTTCCAATCAATTAGTAACACGTTTCTAACTTGGGGGCTTGGGAAAAGGGTGAACTTTTCCTTGTGGAGGGAAGTTAAACCTTGAGAACAAACGAATACTTTTCAACCTAGCAAAAGTCTTCTGCCTCTGTGGACTACGTTTTTTGTTGTTGTTTTTTGCTTTAGGCCCAAACTGGGGAGAATGGGGTCCTACTACAACAAATTAGGACAAGATTTTATTTTATTTTTTGCTTGAGCTAATGAATCAAGCACAGGACACAGAGGCAGCTGACGGAATATTTTCCCCACTAATGCCAGGAAGCTAAAATCAGCTTTTATATTGTTTTTTTTTTTTTTTTTAAACAGCCTGAGAGATTTGCATCTGGGTGTGATATGCTTGAGGGCCCCCCCAGCTCAAAGCAATCAATCTTGTCTCCTCTTGCAGAAGCCCCCTCCCCCTTCCTCATGGAACAGAATTGTCCCCTCTCTCTAATGAACATACCCAGGAGAATAAAACTTGTTTTTCAAAAGTGTGGGGAAGGAAGAAAGGAAGGAAGGGAGGAAGGAAGGAAAAAAAAAGCACACAATGCCTATACTGGGTTTGGCAGGAGCCAAGTTCTGGAGGACACTAACCTATAAACTTCTGAGGATTTCCTCAACGTCTGAGAGGTATACGTAATATACAGGGTGTTCACTTTCAACTTGAAGATTTACTTTGCTTTGTTTTGAGTGATTATCAAATCAAAGAACTCATAAAGATTGGCTTTATTTTTTTAAGGTCAAAAAGGTCCAACGAGTGCCAGATTTCTTAAAAATCAAACCACTCAGTGGGGTAAGGCTTGTGAAAACACTCAGAAAATCAGGTTGTGCCAGAAGGGAGCTTATTACTAATTAAGGGGAAAAAAGTTGAGGAATCATTTTAGGGTCAGGAGAATAATGTTCTGGCAAGTGAAAAAGGGCCAACTGTAGTAGAAAGAGTGGAGATCACAGCTCTGGGGAGGGTGGGGAAGGTAGATAGGGGCCTTGGTCCTGGCATTCAGCACGAGCCCCCAGTTCCTGTCCTACTGGGGTAGGGTCCTGAAGGCTGGTGGAATGAGGAGGGAGCAATGTGGCATGCTGTCCCCTCCCCTTCAGATTCCTGGGCCCACACCCCAGGCATTCAGTTAAGGGCAGCCTGGCCCCTCAGCTGTGCTGGCCATTGAGCCTGAACTGACAGTGCACCATCCTCTACCTAGTGCAGCTTCCATTCCTTGCAACCAGATCCCCCTCTCCTCTTCTCCCTGACTATAAGTTCCTAGAGGGCAGAGACTATAGCTCCTGTCTAGAACTACATTTAGCAAAGGTACTTATTCTTTCTCTTTCTCTCTCCCCTCTTCCCTCCTCTTTCAAATTTTTAATTTCATTTCTATGTTGCTGTATCTCTCTCTTTCCTTTTGTACCTTCTTTCTCTCTCTTTCACCAAGAAAGAACTGGCTTGGAGGGGAGCTGGTTTTTCCACTTGAGTTCACAAAAGTTCAGAAAAGAAAGGAATTCAGATTCCTCCCTCCACTGCCCCACACACACACCGTCCCACCCCAGGGGAAAGCGCTGAGCAAGTAAAAGAACCCTGAAAAGACACAATGGAGAATGTGGGAAACACGCTCAGGAAGTCAGTGAGTGCTGGGTGGGGGGGTGAGTTAAAGGTGAAGTTGTTTGCACACCGCGATCAGTACCCTCTTTAGAAACATCCATATGTCTGAGTAGAGAACAGGAGGAGATAAGGAGATATAAAACCCTGACAGGATAAGGGCAGGGCGGGGGGTGGATTTCCTGTAATATTATAATGTCATTTTAACAATAAGTACAACTTCTGGAAGAAAAAGGGAAAGGGGTCAGGGAAAGTGTGGGATGTGGATTCCCAGTCCTGTGGGCAGCGAAAGTGGGCAATTTTGCCCCATGTGGGAGACTGGGTTCTAAGAGGGCATGGCCCCCCAGAAGGTAAAGATGTGTGTGCTTGCTGTCCAGGGGGGAAAAACTGGTAGAGAAACCCATCAAATGAATGGACCTAAGCTTCCTGTCTCCCTAACGTACAGAATGGCAGCACTGGTGTTAAAACTAAACTCCCAGGGACCCAGAACAGGATGAGACCCTAATCTGAGATACCCACCCCCCAAAACCTGGGGCTTTTTTCTGTAGGGCTTGCTACATTTCATCTAGAAAATTCTAAGTGATCCCACTTCCTGTGAGCATCCCAGTCATTCTGAGCTCTCTGCTGACCTCTGGTGGGATAGAATTCTACTGGCCCGGAAAAGGTGTCTAACAGGGTAGCCCACCTGTCCTGCTTTCCCAGGGACCCCACATCCAGAGGAACTCCTGGGGGAGGGGGAGAGCTTTGTTAACCTGCCTTATCCAAGGTTCAGGGCTATGGGTTGGAAGGTGCGGGGAGGAAAAAGGTAAGAAAAACTTTAAAGGAGCCCCAGGAAATTAGGAGTTTAAGAGAAACCTTGTTGGCATAAAGTCTATTTTATTCAGTTTCATTGATTTTTTTTCAGCTATAAAAGAGGAAGGGGAGAGGGCGTATCTAAGAATGGTGTGTGGAGGGTAGGTTTTGTTGGACAGGAATGAACTCCTGTGACAGGATTTGGTAGGTCCTAGCATGGGAGTAAGTTCACGTGGCCCTTCTCAAATAGATGACCTCATGATTGGCTGCAGGGAGGGGAGAAGAGAAATGGAAGGGTTGCCTGTTCTCTTTGGAACCAAGGAACTTGGCCCCGGACACCATCGGGTCTCACTGTCCCTCCACTGGACTTGGCCTCATCATGACAGACATGACCTTCCTTTAAGCCCAGGGTTGGGCCTGAGATGGAGGGTGGGGGTCCTCAGCTGGGGAAAACTCTTCTTAGTAAGAATGCCCCTGAAAGCTCAACAGACTTGGAGCCCTGAGAGGTAGAGAAAGGTCATAAAGGGGAGAAAAGTAAAACTAGCCCTGAAATCTCAGAGACCCTCAAAAACCCCAACCATTTTCTCATGAATGGAAAAACTTTAAGGATTCACTCTCAGCCAGTATCTTCTCTATAAGACAGCACTGAGTATCTACCCCAAAGTCTACTCCCTCTTATCCCAGAATCTTCCCATATGATCTCAAATGCTAACTCCCCCAGGAAGCCTCCCAGGGTTTCTCTGATGGACAAAAGGACCTCAGCCATCTCTGAATTTCTCTTCTAGCCCTTGATTGGGGTGAGAAAGAATCCCACCCTCTTGTGCATCCTGCAGAGGTTCTCCCAGTGACTGGTACCCAGAAATTATTAGGTACCAAAGCACAAAAGACAGGCCTAAAATTTCCTGTACAAGCTGCTATTTTGGAACGGATGCTTTAAGAGAAAAAAGAGAAAGACAGTGTGTGCGTGTGTGTAAGTGTGGTGAGGCAGAGTGGTTGTTTGGCATACCTGTCCTACTAAAACTTTTAAGAAGAAAAGAAGTTTAAAGTGAAAAGGACAGCCTTCTCATTTTTCAGATGAGAAAAACTGGGACCCAGAAGATAAGCAATTTGCCCAAGGTCTCAAAACTGGTTCCTGGAGGACCCAGGGCACGCACAAGGGCTGGGAGGTTAGAGGTCACTGTGATAGGGTGTTTTTCTGCACTGGCCATGGTCTAACAGAATCACTAGTTAAAAGGGATATCTGTCCCTAGAGATCCATTGTTCCACTGGAAAACCTTAAAAAAAAAAAAGAATATGATCCCTGGGCCTTGTGGGGCGGGGACTGTGACCCTGGGAAAGAGGATTAGGGGAGGGGGCTGCTGAATTCTGTCCTGGGCGCAAGCTCCCTGTGAATTCTGAAAAGCCAGGCTCTCAATTGTAAAAGCCGAGCGCCATCTGCCAGCCAGATCTGAAGAGCCTTGCTTTATTTTATTGTCTCCACTTCCCAGCCCTAAATGTTGGTTTTCTGGTCCCTTTCCCTAAAAAAAAAAAAAAGAAGAAGAAGAAGAAGAAGAAAAAGATATTTCTTGCTCAGAAACCTCCCTAAAATAAGAATCTTTTTTTTAAAAAAAAAATCTCAAATGAGATGAAGAGAAAAAGAGAAAGCAAAATGAGGGAGTCTCTTAAGAGGCTGGTTTCTGACCCCATTTTTGAGCTGGGCAGACCTCTGGGGAGAATGGGACAGCTCCCCGCCGCCCCAATTCTCCAATGAAGCAGTCCTGGTGGCTTTTCCCCTGACCCTTTCTTCCCAGCAGAATGAAAGGTCAGCGCCCAGCTTGGAGCCTGCCTTAATATGGGAAGTCAGACCCTATCTCTGGGGAATCAAGGTTTTAGGGTCAGAAAGAATAAAAAGCGAGACCTCTGCCACCTGTCAACTTAAACCTCAGGATAAGACGTCTGCAAGGGATTTGGCTTTGTCCCTTGTGTCATTACCTCTTTCTACACAAAGTTTGACACTGAGAGACACACCTCCTGGCTCTCTCTAGGACCACCCATCAAGTTTAAGTATCTCCCCTGACCATGGCAGAGTCTTCAGGACCAGGAGTCTGGTCGGTACTTTAACATTCAAGTTTTGGCCCTTCCTGGCTGTCACTTGGCAAATTCATGGAATCCTTGAATAGAGCAGTGGAGTCAACCAAGGTTCTGGAAATGAGAGCCTGCTAATGTTCACCCACTGCACTCTTTCTATGACCCTGGGACCCTCGAGAGAAGCCAGGCCTTCTCTGCAACCCCCCCCCCCAATCCGGGTAACTTGGGAGCATGGCAAAGGATGAACACAAGTCCATCCCGGACCAAACCTCCCAATAATAAAGATCCCGAGAGCCGTCTAGAATCAGGAAACCCTCCAACTGGAAAAGAGAACCCTCCATCAAGTGTCGATCTTAAAACCAGCCATTTGTTTGCAGAACAAAATGATCTTAATATGCTTCCCTTTTAGCAGCTAAAAAGGAAAAAATGAAATCACCTAAGTGTGGAATTATAAACAGCTATTAGTTTTATGACAATCCAACTTTAAAAATTTTTCCCCTAACGTCTGGCATTTGTTTAGGGTTCTGCCCAGAGCCTTCTAAGCATTTCCTTGGAAAGATGTTACACTTGGTCCCAGGCAAAAAGTCAAAATCAACATTCAAAAAAAAAAAAAAAAAAAAAAGAAGCCTTGGGTAGTTTCGAGGATTCTGCAATAAGCAGATCTTAGTTAGAGGCCACTTTGCTTAACTAAACTTGGAAGCTATTTTCTAAAAAAATGTCCAGTAGATAATTTATTAAACTACCAACCAGTTTTTACCCTTTATCCTAAAGTAATCTTAATAGTAAAGGCAAAAATCTAAGTTCTCATAGGTGTGTAGAATGGAGTGTAGGTTTGTTTTTTATTTCCTTCTAGACTTTGCAATTAACTTAAGGGCCCCAAATTCCAAGTTCGCTAAGGAAAATGAAAAAAAACATTCTTAAAAAATAATAAATCTCAAATGAATCTGTAATAGCTGTATTGGAAGACCAGAAGGGGGCAAACATGTAAGTGTTTTAGGCTCAAAACATAATAAAGAAGCAAAAAATCTCCTTTCGTAAGGGTTACTTGGGCGGGGAGGGGGGCTGGTTAGGTGCAAGCTGGGGGGTGCTAGACCACTATTTAAAAATAAAATGACTTATTCAACTATACTTGAGTAAAAAAATAATCTGTAAAAAATTTTAAAAATTATTTAGTCCTGTTATGATTATTCCAAGATATTGGTTATAGAATCTGCCCTAGGATTGGGGGTATGGACAGGTGGGTACGTCCACCATCTTACCAAAAACCAAGTGTAACTCTTAAACAGGAATCGTCCTTGGGTTCTCACTTCTGTTGGCACAAGTATGTCTTGTTTCTAAAAGGTCTTATTTTACCTTCATCAGTATAGTCACTCAGAGGCATTCCTTCCACTGCCCCCTACCCACCCCTACAACTTCCTGCCTTGAGATTTCAAGTTCTAATGGTTAGGGGTTAGCCCCACGCAGTGGGCTGGTTCCCCATGGGCCTAGGACTACAATGACCCTGCTAGGAGGGCCTACACCCTATGGCTGCAATATACACACTACCAATCACAGGCTCCGTTTGTGTTTTTTTGGTGGGACACACGCAGGTGGGGCCCCAGCCACCTAGAGCTGTTACGTGACCAGCAGCCATATGAGTACTAGTCCTTACTATCCTGACCATACTCTTCTCTGACAGAGTGAATCAATTTATGCACATCAGATAGAGAGAATCCCATCCCCTGCCTGCTGCAGACAGAGGCCCCTAAAGAACCCCTAAGTGGTAGATGAGATCACTGAAGGGTTAAAATCTACTTACGCCCTGATCTACTATTGATTAGCTACAGACTGTCTTGTGTAATCAGCAATCTTAGACGAAGTCATTATTTCCTTCCCTGGAATAATTTCCTTTTCTGTTCCATTTCGGGTTGTCTAGTGAACCTCTGGAGGTCACCTTCTTCTCAGAGATTTTTGGAAATCAGTTCTACCTGAGACTGTAGGATCACCAAGGCTGGAATTAACATTTCTGAGTGGTTACTAGTAACTGAAGTTAGCAACATTTTCTCTGAAGATAATAGTTTTCTTTTTAAGGTGGTCAGGTTATGATCTGTATGAGCGCTGCCTTTCCTAGGATTTGATGTTGATGTGTTGTCTACGGCCATACCACCCTGAACGCGCCCGATCTCGTCTGATGTTGATGTGAGGGCAGAGGTTCTCAACTGGGGGTGATTTCTGTTCCCCCTCTTCCAGGGAACACTTGGCAATGATTGGAGGCAGTTCTGGTTGTCACACTGTGTTTATGTGGTGGTGGTGGGTGGGGTGGGGTGTGTGTGTGTGTGTGTGTGTGTATGTGTCTGTGTGTTTATGCCTGTAAATGTGAGTATATGTATGTTTGTGTGTATATGTATGTATGTGTGCATGCTTGTGTATATGTGTGTATGCTTGTATGCATGTGTATTGTGTGTGTATGTGTGTATATTTGTGTGTATATGTATGCATGTGTATGTATGCATGTTTATGTGTGTACGTGTATACGCATGTGTTTGTGTGTATGTGTATGTATGCATGTGTATTGTGTGTCTGTACATTTGCGTGTGTATGTGTGTGTGTGTGTGTGTGTATGTGTTACTGGCATCTAGTACTGGCATCCTACATTGCACAGGTTGATCTCCATGGCAACATGTCAGTGGTCTGCCTACGGAGGACCCCTCTGTTATGCAGAGCCCCCTGAATATGCTAAAATCTCAGCAGAGAGCCAACAGGGAGAAGTTACAGTTTGAGAATAAGAGACTAGGTTTGACCTAAGCTCCAGGGCCTTACCGACCAAAGGGACTTTGACCAAAACCTGGGCTTTGTCCTGGGGTGGGGTTGCAGGCAAGAGGGACCCTCCTCTGTCTTGGCTGGCTCTCCTCTTCCCCTCTCACTGTCACTACAGATGCGACACCTTTCTTCTTCCTGTACCGCCTCACCATCTAGTGGTCACCTGAAATATCAACTCACTCTCACCATCTCTTGGCCCTTCTAGACTCAGTCAGTAAAAAAATAATTCATATTTTGGGGTGGGCAGTGGGTGGAAGAACCCCTGAATGACATATATAATTTTTTGAATAAGTTAATGAAGTAGACTGTGGGCCTCCCAGACCTATCCAGAGAACAGTGATTAAGAATTAACAGGGACATTTTCTTTAACTTCAGAAACTACAAAGGCCAAAAAAACTTAGGAGGTACCTTACGGAACCACAGATAAACAAGCAGCATCTACTTAAAAGGGAGTGTCCATGTGTCCCAGCAATTTCAGTGGCTATGTACCTCATAAATGACATGGCCTATTTCAACAGGTTGGTTTGTTTTCTTTTTCAGCTGGACCAGTTAGCTACTTGTATGGCTAAAGAAACTGAGGCCCAGGCCTGTGGTCCCCCAGGTTGGTGAGGCCTAGATGGAGACTGGCTGAGATGCAGAACCTGCTTCCTGTATCCTTTAGTAGAGCCCTGGCAAGCAGCCTCTCTTGGCCATGGACTATATTACAGTGTCTGATTTTAGTCTGTGTGCCTCATCACAGGAATTACTGTTTCTTTTAAAAAAAAATCCCAGTTATAAGCTTACCTGAATGAAGGTTCCCTGTAAAAAAAAAAAAAAACACACATATATATATCTCCACAATCATTTGCAAATTAGCCATCAGTTTGAGGCCAGGCAAAACTGCTCAGAGAGGAAAGAGAAGTGAGGTGCTCTGGTCTTTTGATTGAATGGGAGAGGTGAAAGCTAGACTAATCAAGTTCTTTTTCCCTTAGAAGAATTGGCACTGTGTGCTGATACGGAGCTTGGGAAAGCTTGTCTGTGGCACGCCTTCAAAAGTGGGTATGAGATTTCCCTTCCCATTATCAACTCATTAAGGGAAATTTAAGGTACTCACTCTGTCCTACACACAAAGTGTGTGTGACAACTTCAGAAACATTGACTGACTCATAATAAATTTGGGATCCGATAACAATTTATGCCTTTATACCTCCCTCCTCGCCCCAATTTGAATCATTAAGAAATGTTCAGTGAGATCTCATGTTCAAGTTCTGTGGGCAGAACTCCACGAGTCAAAAGGCTTGAGAATTCTCCTGAGGTTTAACAAATTACCCTGCAGCGCATTCTTCCTCTAAGGCAGGATGGCAGCGCGTGCTCCCTTAACATTCACTGCTCTGTCACAGATCAATCACCTAATGTCCTTTGTTACAGCCCCCAGTTGCTTCCTGGGTGAAACTACTCCAGGAATTCTGATTGGAGGCGGCTGCACCTCTCAAGGGTTTGCTGCTTTTCAGAGACCAGAGCGTCTCATGTCTCAACTGAGCATGTCATCAACAACCAGGAAAAGTCAAACGTGGGTATTTTTGGGTGTCGTTCCCTACCTCATTCTCAGAGGGTCTTCACATCTTCCATTCCCAGTGGCTGGCCTTCTTCTCCATCTGGCTGTCGGAAGGAAAACTAGAGACAATCTTTTTTTTTTTTTGCATGTGTAATGCGCACAGAGCAATCAGGGCTCAACCACAGTATTAATTTGATTTACAGATAAGGGCTAATAAAGAGGACGAGGTGGGGGTGGGGGCCGAGGGAGCTGAGAGAGGATAGGTAACACTTTCTCAGGACAGGTGAAATATAAGCTCCCACCTCATCCTGTCACTCACCTAACAGTGACTCCACACCATCATAAATGTGGCAATGTGTCGGTCTACTGCTTGGGTTGACTCTTGTTTATAAAACCTGCATAAAGAGTGTATTCGGAAATGTTGAGATGGAAAGACAGGATGGGTGCCTAGGATTTTTAGAATCTGTAAGTCTCACAGGGAATACCATCAACAAAGAAAACAACCAGTGACTTCCCTGGTGGTTCAGTGGTTAAGACTCTGCGTTGTCAATGCAGGGGGTATGGATTCGATCCCTGGTAGGGGAACTAAGATCCCACATGCCAAGAAAATATGAAACAGACAAGCAAATAAAAACCCTCACTTGGACCAAGGAGAGAAAAATCCAGGAAGACAAGTAGACTCCTAAAAATAGTGGCTGCCATTTATCGGACACTTATATGTGCCAAGCCCTTAGTTAAAGGCTCCTCTCAGTTTTTAGTATCTGATGCCCATTTTAGACAATGAAGGAAAAAGGACACATCTTTCTCTGATTCTTCTGGAAACACCCCTCCCCTCCCTTTTCAGAGGCTCCTTGGCCTACACCAATGGTCAGTTTGTATCTGGGGCTTCCCGTTAGCCTTCCTCAGTTTTGTAAAGGCCACTTGGACTAGTTGACCCTTTAGTAGAATCCCAAAGAGAAAGACCCCGGGCTGACTTTCACCATCTTATGCCCCGCGTGACCACGGGCCAGAACAGGAATCTGATGGAACAAAGACTCTTTCAGTCTAATTCAATGAAATCTGTTGAGGTTAGTGTTAACAGGGCCAGAGTCTGAGTTCCTTTTCCTGGGAGGGCCACCAGGGCTGGAGAGGGTTAATAGGCTGACCAGTGCTTGCAGTTTCCTCCTCAACTAAATTTTTTCACTGTTGGTGGGGACCCTGTCATGTCAATTGGCCCTGCCCTTTCTATTTTGAAATGGACAATGTGCATGTTAATTTCACATTCCATTAGGAAGGCCAGGAGGCACAAGGTGAGCTGGGATAAACCCCACCTCTGACACAGGTTAAAGAACCCAAGAAGTGTAGAGAACTGTTTGCCTTTGCAATCTACACTTCTCCCCAAAATCACTTCATGCAGAGGGATTTGGAGGTCCACTGGTTCCACTGGGGGTGAGAGGTATGTTTGATACGGTGGGGAAATTGACTCTAAAAAGATGCATGGTTGATATGGAGAATTTCAAATCTAGTCAATTAGGTTACCTTCTCTAAAACAGATTTTTTTCTCTTTTGCTTAATATCAACCTTCCTCCATGAAAGTCAAAGGTGATTTCTAAGATTATGCACTGAATCTCACTAAGAAGGAATTAACCCTGACTAAAAGGAAGGAATACTTTTTAAAAAATAATCACTATGAAGAATATTGAGCAAGAGTTATTTTAATAGGGTCATTAGATCCAGTCCAGGAGATTCTAAACAAGTCTATTACACTGGAACACTAAAAATGGAGGGGGCTAGGCATAAAAGTAACTATTTTTAAATGATGATGATGGTGTATTTTTTTTTTTAGTAGAAATGTGAGTAAAGACAAAAACTTTAGACCTTGCTAAGGAATATTTCTGGGGGATTTTTAAAAGACTTTAAGGAAAACCTGCTTTTAAAAAAAGAAGTCCAACAAACAACTAAGGCTGCAGTGTTGGCAGATGGGTTACAACAAATGTGGAAACAAAATACCCCCAGAATAGTGACAGGTATTCCAGAAATGGGGAGGTTCACGTTTCATGGACACACAGTGGACATTTATAAGCAGGGATCTGTCTGGTTCTGGCTATAATTCAGGAAGCAGAAGACTGCTAGACACCTGTCATCTGACAAAGGGATTAGGGAACATATAGCACACTTACAAAATGATGCCTTATAGCATATTACCGCATTTTGGGGACAAGCAGTGAATTAGGAACTTCTGACTTACCTTGCAGAGTTGAGCAAAAGTACCTGACATTTAATCACTGGGCTTTTGGTTTATTTGCCCATGAAATGGGGTCCCATCACATTTGTATTGCCCAAGGCTGTTGTAAAGGACAAATGTGACTGGATGAAAGGCTTTTAAAAATACAGTAAGAATGTGCTATCATTAATGTGTAATCATTACTATTACAGGTTACTAATAACTCTGAAGGCAGTGAGGCTATTCCTTTCAAGCTGGGGGTAGGAAAGGTAAGGAGGTGGGAGGAATAAACAAAAAAAGTGACAAACCTTTTATTTTTTGCTTAATACCAGTTTTCCAAGGTATTTGAATGTAGGCAAATGATCAAAATTAACATAGCTATATAGAACAATGGTTTTATTTGAAGAAAAATCTGTAGGAAATTGGATTTTACAAGGCAAGGAAGAGATTTTTGGCCTGATAAGCCATGACTTTCCCACTGCAGTAAATGATTCGGTGGAGGCATTTTGAATAAGGAAAAAAGGGCTGAATTGAAAAAAAAAAAAAAAAAAGGAAAGGGGTATTCTAACAGGATGAGATGGATCTCTCACTGCTGTACTTGATGGCATAAATAACCATACAATTAATTGAGATTCATTATATAAATAAAGTGTCATGGCATAATAGCATTATATATAGCATTTACCTGCACAATTTTAATAAATGTAGCAGCTACTAAGAAATTCTAACCTAGCAGTCCCTTCATTTTCATTTCTTAAAGGAAAATGAGGGAATCACCCAAATTAGGTTTCCAAAAAACATGTTTAAGCCACTGAAATTACTCAGAAAGGCAACAGAAACATGGAAATAAATCTATTATTGGATAGTGTTGGGTAAGAGATGGGCTTCACTGTTTTTTAGCTATTCTAGAATTTGTCATGTTATTGACTAACTTTATCTATCTTTTTAAGATTCTCTGTAATGTGGTTAAACTGTTTGGGCAACAAAAATGGAAAAGGTATATACACAGAAATGCACACACGATGTTAAAGCAACAGTTGAATCTGTATGTCACAAATTATCAAAAGATGGTCATTCAGTCTGCATTTTAGGAGTGGGCATGTATGGATGTCTTGTTTTATGTGTTAGGATTTAAATGTTAGTGAAAATGTTTGTCCTAGACATTCATGGGGCTTCACCCTGCCTTCTCTCCCTCTCTCCAATCAGTCATTCAGGCCCAGTGGGATACCTCTCTTCTCACTTTGGCAAAAAAAAAAAAAAAAACAACCCCGAAATCTTGTCAGATTGCAGCCTGGCTCAAAGAGCCACATTGCCACAGGAGGTGGCTTTCTGAATTCAGGTTTTCCTGATAGACAGGGTCCAAGGCTCACTGGACTGCACTGCATGCAGAGGTGCTTGACTTGGGTGCAGGGCCAGGGTGATGTAGGGTGATCCTATTATCAAAGGTGATAAGGTGAATTTTCCCCCCTGCATCAAAACAAGGGTAAGCAACTTCTAACATTCTTAAGGCTTGGCCCCAGACATGGACAGTTTGTTGCAGGGTAGATGTTTGTACAACGTATGGCATAAGCCTCCAGTCTTTAAGTGGATGGTGTTCCCAACCCTAAACCCACAGAATAGGGGATTCCGGGGATGGAGCAAAGGAGAATTTAGTGAACATCTGCTTCAAAGATTTTTTACAAATGAGGCAACTGTGGCTGCAGCATGTGAGGGACACTGCCAATTAGGCCTCAAGTGCACACTGTGCCTTGGCTCTCCTGTCTGCCCCCAAATATGGCTCCCTTCCCCATCACAGGTGTGCTACCCAGTGCTATGTTTGGAATGTTGAAATGGAACTGTTGTGGGAAAATCAGGTGCCTGCAGGAGAAGAACACATTGTTATTTGAGGCTCTGGGCCTTTAGTGCAGTTGGGGTATCTGAAGTGTAAAACTACCTCCCTCCTGGATATTTTTGAGAGAAATGATGCTGTCCTTATTTCCCTGGGTGGGCATGAATAAAATGACCATCACATTAAAAACTGTGACTTGTGAGAAGCACACAACACAATAGCACACAGTTATATGACACATTACAAAATATTTAGCAAATGTAGCACAGCCTAAAAAGTTATAATCTTGAAATCCCTTGAGAGGGCTTAGAGACTAAACAAAATAAAGAAATTAGGATTGGGGAGTTTCACTTTTGAAATCTTCACTTAAGCCACACATTTAGACCTTTGCTAACTGCTGCTCTGATTAACTGTGGCACAGGAATCAATACCCAGATTTGAGCTAAGGAAAATCTAGGGAAGGGGGAAGGAGGGAGGGGGACTGGGCAGGGCCAGAGGAGGACTGGGGAGATGCAGCAGAGGGTCTCCTAGGGGGAGGGGGGGTTGTTGGAAAGGGGAGGGGCCCCTGAAGGTGGCATAGGTGAGGGGAGGAGAAGGGGGGAAGTCAGGGCCATCAACGGTATCCTCCCAATGGCATTATTAACAGAAGATCTTTTAATGTTTTTGTATCCCAAGCCCATATGCAGAGGGTCTTACCTTTGAGCCTCTCTGCCCCCAGCTAAAGCTGCTTGAAAAAATTCACATGTAAATATTTACATGTCTCACAGTCTTTTCACATTTTATCCACACACTTAAAATACACTGGAAGCATTTTTTTTTAAAGTTTTATTTTAATTGCATTTCAAACACAAGATGGGCATTCCACTCCCAACGCATAACCCCTCTCTCTTAGAACCAAGCCCCTCCTACTGTATTCGGTAAAAGGGTAAAAGATTGGCTTACCTCAGGCTCTTCCCTAGGTTAAAAAAAAAAATGATTTCATAGTTTTTAAACATAGCCACGCCCATCCCCTGGAACCAGCCCCGGTGTGGTTTGGGATCCGAACTTGCCTGCAGAGGGTTAAGTAGGGGTTTTTTTTGCCCCACCTCCCTTCATCCCCCACCAGGTAAGCCAAATGTGTGCAGAATACCAAATTTTTGCGCGCAGCCCCAGACGCCCCAGATACCTGCGTGTCTGGTTTTTCAACCGTAAAGGCGGGAGGGTTTGGCGAACGAATAAGAAGTGAGGAAACGCTTAGCGCAAAGGGGAAAAAAGAGAGAAAGACAGACAGAAAATAGGTTATGGAGGCCGCCCGGAGGCGGCCCCCGCCCCCAGCTCAGCTAGCGGCCCCACATCCTCCCCAGCATCTCCCGCTACTTTCTCAGGCTTTTCGCGCCGCCAGTTTCGCGCCGCCCGCTGCAGAGCGCCAGCGCCAGCACACAGGTACCGCCGGAGTGTGTGTACACGGAAAGTTTTTGCCCGCGCAATGGCGCAAAACACAAGACAGCCCACTCCCCGGTACAAGTACACAGTCGGCGGGTAATTCGGGGGGTGCCAGGGATGGGGGTTGGAGAACACTTGAGGATACCATGCACAGGCGGACACAACGTGGACACCAATGCACACCCACAACAAGCTGTCCGATCCCAGGAAGCCGTGCCGGGCGAGGCAGGGACGCACGTTCTCCATCAACCCCCAACCCACCGACAGGCCCAGCCAGCTAGCATGAGCGACCCCTGAGCGCCTCCCCACCCACCCCCCCGCCCCGCAGTTCCTGGCTCACCTGAAGCCCCCGCCTTTCTTGTCGTCCCCCACCCCACGATTCGGCGACGTGGTCTTACGATCGCTGGCACTGGTTTGTCCAGCTGGAAATGACCCTCAAGTGTTGTATCGCGCCATGTTTATCCCCCAAAGGGGACAAACTTCCCCGCCCAAGCCCACCCAAGATCCCTCCCGCTCCCAGGGCAAAGTTAGGGCCCCGTGCTGGAACTTTCTGGCAGGTTCTTCCCGCCTCGGCCCAGACACCCACCTCCCGCCGCCAGGCCCGGAGGCCCATCAGGCAGCCCGGCCACCCGCTCCCGGGGTTCCCGGGTGGCCCTGCTCCCCATGGGCGAAGTCCGCCGCATTACCTAGAAACAGCATGCGGTGCGTATGCGAGTTGTCCATCTTCTTGTTCTGGAGTTGCTTGTTGGTGAGCTGGCTGCGTCTCTTCTCGGACCGCTTCTGGCCACGCTTCCCCGCGTTTTCCTTGCGGTCCTGTCTGCGCTTCTCCGCCAAGGCAACCTTCTTGACCTTGGGGCTGAAGGAGCCTCTGAACTGGGGGCTCTCGGATCCGAAGACGCAGCCTCGGAAGGCCCGGACGAGGAAGTTGTGCAGCAAGTTGCTCCGGGGCTTTCGGCGGCGGCGGTTTCGCTTGGACGAAAACCAGCGGCGGCATCCGAAGGTCCCATCGTCGGATTCGTCTCCGCTGTCGCTGCTGACCGATATCTGGTCGTCGTAGAGGTAGCAGCAGCTGGGCTCTGACCTGCCCCGCCAGGCAAATGCGCGCGGAGGCTGCGGAGCAGGCGGATCGGCAGCCTGGATCTCGGGGCTGGGGGGTCTAAGGAAACTGATCTCGGGTCGGGCTCCCGAGGCGGGGTTTGCCCAGGTGATAGGAGTAGCCCGGGAGACGGAGGCTGCCCGGGGGACAGTGGCTGCCCGGGGGACAGGAGCCGCCCGGCCAACAGGGGCTCCCCTGGCGACAGGAGCGGCCGGGGCTGCCCCAGCGACAGAAGCGACTGGGGCGGCAGGAGCGGCTGGGGCGGCAGGAGCAGCTGGGGCGGCAGGAGCGGCAGGGGCTGCTCCGGCGGCTGGGGGGTCTGGAGCAGCCGAGGCTGCCTCGGCGGCTGGAGCGGCCAGTGTTGCCTCGGTGGCGGCGTCAGGGGCTCGGTCCCCGGGATCGGGGATCTTGCCTCCGTCCGCGGCAGTGGTGGCTGAGCCTCCCTCCATCTCGGCTGCTTCTCCCTCAGCTGGGGGTCTCTCTCCCTCTGCTTGCTCTCTCTCAACGGGAGCTCCGGAGACCTCGATGCGCAGATCGTCAAGCGCGACTGGGGGGCTGTCCATGTCGCCGGGAGCGTCATCGACCCCAACGGGGGCGCTGCCAACCTCGCGCGGGGGTCTGGAGACCTCCATCGGGGGGCTGTCTCCCGCGAAGTGTAGAGAAGGTCTGACAGCCTCTCGAGATGGGCTGCCGATGATGCCGGGGACCCAGAGGGGGGGCTCGTTCGCGGCGGGAGCGAGGAGGATCGCACTCGAGACCGCGACTGTCGTGATCTGGCTGCCCCCACCGCCGTCGATCTGTGGGATTGCTCGGGGGAGCCCAGGGGGTGGGCTGTCGTCCCCCAAGGCTGCTCCATCAAACTCGAATGGCAGATCCTCCTCGCGGGGAGGGCTGCATCCTCCTCTGATGCCTGCGTTTGCAGGTCTGAGGGCTCGGGGCTCCTTGGGAGGAGCCCTGAAGACCACCGAACCTGGGCCTCCTGGAGCAAGGTCTGAGACCTGCAAGGGAGGTTGGTTGTCTCCCTGGTCAGGCTGCTCAAACTCAAAAGGCATAGATTCTTCTGGTGGAGGGCTGTAGCTTCCCAGGCTTGGAATGGCCTCACGGGAGGCTCCGGGCTCCATGACCGGTGGGCTGAAGGCCTCAAGGCCTGCACTGGTCCCAGTGGTGTCTCCAGGATGCTCCAGGGTAGGCCAGAAGCTTCCCAAGCTGGCCTGCTCGACCTCGAAGGGCATGGCTTCCTCGGGAGGTGGGCTGTACCCTCCATGGGCTCCGGCTTCCTTGATGGCCTGGCTGAGGTCCTGGAAGTTGGGTCTGGAGACATCTGGGGGCCCACAGGCTTCACTTTCAGTCTCGATGGGGATGGGCTCGCTGTGAGGCGGTGGGGTCTCCATCTCTTCGGCTGGGCCAGGCCCAGCACCGGGGGCAGCTGCCCCTGGGGCCTCCAAAGGTGGTTGCTCGGGCTGTTCCCCGAGTTCAGGGGGGTTATTGCGTTGTCCTGACATATTATTGCCGTCGAGGCAGTTGCGCACGCCCATAACACGGTGGCGGCTTCTTAAAATAAACTTGGGGCCCCGTGAGACGGAGCACCCAACCGAACTAGGGTGAAAAAAAATATTTTCAAAAAATAAATCAAAGTACCAGCTGGAAAGTTCTCCGACCTCACTTTCCAACCCTAGTTAGGTCTAAGGGTTCAGGGGTTCAAGGCCTCGAACCCCAGACCATGGCAAAAACAAGTCTATTTTTGCTGGTTGAGTCTTGGCTCCTTTCTGGTCACTTTTTATCCCCTCAGGCTGCCCCTGACGCCCCCCTACGCCCTCCTTTGGCCTTACTTGTCCCCTCCTCTCTCTTTTGCTCAGTCCCAGGCCAGCCCCGCCTGCTTGGATCAGAGGAGCGCGCCGATTCGGTCCGAAAATCGCTCGTAGTGCTCTTTTTTTGCCACCAGAGGACGCAGGTCCAGTGTCGAGATGGCTCCGGGAGCCGGCGCCAGGCTCCGGGAGCCCCAGACTTTGGGTAAGGGGGCTGATGAGCGCAGGCCTCGCAGGGACGTTTTGGCTCCTTCCAGTCCTCTCCCTGACTGATTTGGAGTGTTTCTCCTCTCTTCTCCCCTGGTCAGAGAGCGCTCTCCTGCGTTGCAGGACACGTGACGCAAGACGTGGGCCCCGAGCTGCGGGAGCACCGGAGCTGAACCCCTCCCTCCCAGACCCAACAGACTCTCCTCGGGGGGAGGGGGGGACTGCAGGAGTGTTTCGTAACCCCAAATTACCCCTGAACCCCTGAGCCGCAGCCCCCAGCCCTGAGCAGCCTCAGATCCTAAGTCCCGAGTCTGGAGCGCAAGACTTCGGGCGCGTGTGAAGGGGGTGCAGGAGCGCACGGGGATGCGACAGGTGGTCGTGAGCCCACCGGCGGACCAGACAGGTGGCGAGGGGAAAGGGGCTGACTTGTGTGAGCACGCAATTTGTTTTTAAAATATGTTGGGGGTACTTTACATCGCTTCTGCGGCTTTTGTTTGCTGGTTGCCGAGGCTGGCTCCTACAAAGCACATCAATGTCCCCCATCCCCACCACATTCTGGGGTCTCTGCAGTGGCCTGGGGTGACGCAGGCAGGGTTCTTCCTCGTTCATGGGGACGATGATAAATACAAGGGAGTAAGAGGGTCTTGGGTCTCTACTATCAAGACCCTCCAAGCGGTAGCTGCCGCGGCACGGAACTGGAGGTTGCGGGACGCACACAGGGACCCCACAGACTGAAGACACCGGAGTTTCAGAGGTCCAGCTGTCTGGGAAAGGACTAAATGTAATTTCAGTTGAGATTTATGGCCGGTTTAAGGTGGTCTCGGAGACTGAAAAACCCCGTGCGCACCGAATCCAAAGATACACACCGTGCCGTGCGGGCAGCTGCGACCGCGGGTGCGCTGTTGCCCGCTTTGGGCACCGGCCGCGGGGTTGGTCAGTCAGCTCCTCTAGCCCCTCTCCAGCCCCCTTCAAGTTCTTGTCGTCTCGCTATGGGTCCCCCAGAGCAGCTGCTTTACTTTTCCAATGCCTGAGCCCGCTGAGGCGGCACTAAGTCCGGCCACAAACCCGGCAGTCACCCGGCTTGAGCTTCCATCGCCGTTGCTGTAGTGCGTGGTGGGCTCAGAGCCGGCAGGGATAAATGCCAACACCACCTGGGTGGGCTTGGCATGTGCATGCACACAGATCAAGGTTTGGGGGTTTGCGGAGGGATTTGAGCCCCAGGAAAAAACTGCTGCGTGTGGTTCACGTAAGACCCGGGACTCGGGCATCATATCTGGCTTGCCAGTGGGTGACATGGACCCATGAGCCACTTTTAGGTGGAAGGTAGCTGGGCAAGAAGGAGGTGATCACTTCTCCTTAGGGCTGGGGGAGGGATGGTGGGGTACGTGCAAGGTGGGCTGCGGCAAACGGGGCGCACCGCTTAGACCGCATCGCCTGGATCGCTGTATCAACGAGCCGCAGTCAGGCGAACCACGTACGCACACACTCCCAGCTCGATAAACCTAACACATCCCTCTTTGAACGAGGGGGTCAGAGCCACCGCGCATCACTGCCCCGGTAAACCACCACCCATGAGGATGAGCTGCGCCGAGGAAAACTGACAAAGTCGGACCCCGGGTAATGTTTGGAGTCCCCCCAAGGGCGTATCATCTCAGCTCTTCGGGTCAACACACTTCCAAATACCAACACTGAACTTTGGTTCAAACTTTGGACAACTACCCCCACGCGTAACGGCTCAACCTTTGAGCATCCACGGAATGTGCCAACTGGGTCGCAACAGTCAACTCACTCCCCTCCGACCCCAGCGCTGGGTCAGCCATTGGGCTGGGGTCATGCCAATCAAGGCTGCCTAGCGAATGAGAGGGGGGCGCCAGACCGGAAACCGGATATGGGTGGGAGGTCCAATAGGGGGCGCCGCGTTGGAACGCCCTAAGAGGTTGTGCCGCTGGGGTGGTTAGGAGCGGTTGGTGGGCGGGCGAATGGCGGCCAGCCTGGGTCGCCACGAGGCCAGCTGGCACTATGGGGTCACTTCCTGACGCCCCAGGTCACCGAGACTGAAAGGGGAGGTGGGGTCTCTCAGGGAGCAGCCCTCATTCTCGGTGATGGCGGTGGGCAAAGCCCTAAGAGGGATCCGCTGCCAGGGCGAGGCGAGGAGAAGGCGAAAGGGCCTGCAGGTAGAGGGCCAAGACCCTGAGGAGAGAGGGGGCTCACTGCCCCGATGCAGAGGAGCAGCCCCAGATGGATAAGGAGTTGAGGTCGTGGGGATGCTGAGCCCTGCCGAAGTGGAAGGTCAGTAGGCGTCGCGGTTTGGAGCCTCAAGGAGGCCGCGATGGGGGCCCTAAAGGGACGGTTTACACTCGCCAGGCCTCGCGCGCAGCCCACGTCACCGAGGCTCTTTCCCACAGCACGGTTCAACAAGGAATGGGTGCAGAGAGTCTGTTCTACTTCGCCAGGAGCTTGTAGCACCTGGATTATTTGCCAGGAGAGCACACGCACTGATGGTATGAAGATCGGGCCGACAGCATCCTCCCTCCTAGAGGCTAAGCAACGTAAAAATGAAAGAAAAGACCCCTCAACTGGGGCGGGGGGGACCTTGTTGGAGAAAATGGAGTTGCAGATGGGCCTCCACGGAGGGATGGATGTCTAGGCTGTGAGCAAAAGTTGGGGGGGTGGGAGACGTCGGCCTACCATGAACAAAGATCCAATAGTAATAAACATGGCACACGGCTGGGTAAAGAGAACAGGTCACCCGGCCGGGCCTGGGAGGAGCAGTGGGAGAGAAACGCAGGGAATACTGGATAGTATTTCTCTGAGGATAACATGGAATAGCAGGGCAGGCAGTTTGGAGGTTTCTTTGGTAGGAAATGGAACAGATATTGGACTTTTTTTTTTAATCCTGCAAGTGAGGATTTGAGCCTAGTTTTAGGGCAGGATTGAGGCAGTGTGGAGGATGGCCCTGATGAAGAGAACAAAGGAGGCCCTGACTGGTCATGACCTTTAAGGGAGAGCTAAACAGGCACAGTGAAGGAAGCAAGAAGGCTGGAGGGGGGACTCAAAGGACCCTCCAGCAACTCCCTGGTGCAACATGCAAGGGGCAGGGGAGCCCAAGTCTGGCACCTGGGATGGAGAAGTCAGGGAGGACCTGGAGAAAAGCTGGCATGGTGCCTAGCCAGTCTGGTTTTGGACCTGACAGAGGGGAGAAGGAGGTACAGTCTGGGTGGAGATGTCTTTCAGCTTATTATTTAGGAGGACGGGACCAAAGTCAAGACCCCAAATTCAAAGTGACAGTTATCCTTAATTAGGATATGAAATCACTCGATCAGATAAAATCTTCAAGGAGAGAAATAAATTTGGTGATAGACTCTCAAACACCTGGAGCACTGGAGAGGAAAATGGGGGACATTACAAGATAGAGTGGTGGGCAGGGTAGTAGGAATACGCCAGAGGGAAGAATTTAAGAATTGGTCAGCATAGCTCATCTAGATGGTGGTTTCTCTGCCTCTGCACTGGTTGCCTTCTGGGGCCATGGAGTTCTGTGCTATGGGGACTGTCCTGGGCACTGGAGGATGTCTAGGAGTATCCCTGGCCTCTACCCACTAGATGCCAGTAGCATCCCCTTCGTTGTAGCAACTAAAAATATCTCTAAGTTTTGCCAAGTGTCTTCTGGGAGGCAAAACCACCTCCAGTTGAAACCACTGCTGTGGGCTGAGAAAGGATCCTTAGACTCAAGTAGCAATTGCCTTAATTTAAAGGTAAATTAGGATCAAGAAGAAAAGATTGCGGCATTTAATTCCAGTGTCCCTCTTTTGTCCACTCTTGTTTATTTCACTGTAGTGACTGGCTACCAGAATCTGAACACCCCAAATCTCTTGGATGAGTGGGGATCAGAGCTGAAGCTTCACCACAAATCAGAAGTGGGACTTGAGAGACCTGCAGAAGGGTAGCCAGATGTTGGAAGAGCTGGCTAACCTGAAAGGCAGCTGGGTAGCCTTGCCACAGGGACCCAAGAAACCAGTATGGTAAGAGCTGGGGGTGATCAGCTGAGAGGCTAACTGGTGGCCACTCTGATTGATGGGACTATTTGGTGAGCCCTTTCAGGGCTGGTGATCTTGTTGGCCAAGATAGAAATGTGGCCTTGACCTGGATGGAGGTGGCCAGAGGGCACAGGTTTTAAGATCTGCCATTATGATTTTATAATCGCAAATAGGCATCGATTTCCAATTCTGGATGGATTTCTATCAGGGTAAATATTTTCTAGAAATGAGCACAAAGGGGGAAGGAACATTAGCTAATGGGTTCATGTGGCCCAGAAGAGGAAGGCAGAGACTAGGCAGGGTGCCTGAGGAAAGACTGAGCTGGGGTGAAGCTGCAGGCTGAGGTTTGGCACCTGCCCAGCAGGGCTTGTGCTAGGGTCTGCAGTGAAATGGTACTTGGAAAGGCTGGGCTGTCAGAAACCATGTGGAGGTTTCCTGAAAATTGTGTATCCTCAACTACTTAAAAAAAATAGGGTTTCTACACTTCATGCATTGAGAAAGGATGGGAAATACTACACTTGTTTCAGTCAAACACTGTACTTCTAAGGAAGTCAGTCTATTCAGACCTGACAGCCCAGGTGCCACAGGGAGTGATCAGCTGGCTTTTTGTAAAGAAGTAATCCCAAATGGAAAGACACTATTTCTTCACTGTTGACTCTGAACAGCACCAGTGTCACCTGCAGGGTCATGGCCCCCTTCCTTGGCGGCCCCACATGACTCCCTGCCAAACCCCACCCCCCCAACTCTGTCCTCTGCTCTATTGACGCCTCCATGACAGCACACGTCATAAATCAGTGAATGATCGTCACTATACTTACGTCTGAAGGTTTTTACTCATTGCTAAAGGCACATGGCCTATCCGGACTGTAAGTAGCTGCCTATCAGCTTTCTGTTTTAGTTCATCCCTGTATCCAATAAAGAGAAAGCAAAGTGGAAGAGGGTACCCTGAGAGGGAGGGGAGGTAGGCAAGAGAGAAGAGAGCAGAAACCAGGACAAAATATGATTGCTCTTCCCCTGATGGTGGCATTTCCTCCTGGGGGGCAAGGGGATGGTTGGCAGGGGGGCAGTTTGCAGATCCTTCTCTGCAGCCCTCATGTGTCATTAGCTGGCACTGGGTTACTGTCAGGTGAGGAAAAGGAGAATCTTTTCACCAGTTGTGAGGAAAAGGCAAAAGCAGAAATGAGAGGACAAAGGGTAGAGAATTCAGGCAATGATTACATTTCTTAGCCTCCCAGTGACAAATGTTTTCTGAGTGCTGACTGAGTAGCAATAAGACTTTGATGCTGTTCAATTAATTACTGTTCAATTAGGACTCGCTGCGCCCCATCCTTTTACCTCCCAGCATCTCCTCTGCCAACCTCAGCCGGTGGAGGCAGCAGCAGCCTACTGCTGTATGCAGAAGGGTCTGCGTGACCAGGCTATTTCAGCAAATGCCAAGTGCAAGGAAAATGCCTCCAGTGGATGAGGCTTAGGAGCAGGCGCAGAGCTGATGTTACAGACAGTGGCAGCCAGAGGTGTGAAAAGACTTGATCTCAGATTAAAAAGCCCCAGGGGCCAAGGGTTCCCACCATGAATCCAAACCTCTTCATTCAGCTACCCCCTTCATTCAGCTCACTAGCTGTCCTTGGTGGCCCTGATCTTGGAACAGCCACCCCATTCTACAGCCAGACTCGAGGCTGGCACCTGACCCCCCTGTGCTTGTAGGGTGGGTCCAGATATTCTCTACAACCACCTGGACAGAGCTGTGGATTCCTCCTCTAGGCTGACTGATGGTGCAACAGAGAATTCCAGGGGAGGAAGTGGCTATTCCAGATTAGAGGAACAATGCCACCCTGGAAAGGGGACTAAGAGGGGGCAAAAGTTGGGGGCAGGGATGGTGGGAGGAAATCCCAGAAGAGAAATTTGGCTTTAGTGGAAGCTCTATTTGAAATTTCGGTAATTCTTGGTGGAAATTCCAGGCCCCCAGGGACTTCTTGGCTGCAAGACTTATTTCCCTTGACTTTGTAAGGGGAATGGTATATTTCACCTTTGTGTACAACCTCAATTACCCAGAGCAAAGTCTCCTAATGAAATCTAATTGAGACAGGAACATAAGCCAGGACACTCAGAAGCCGGCTCTCGCCTGGGGGAGGAAAAATTTGTCTTCTTCAGCTTGGGGGTGGGTGGGGGGCAGTCTTGGACTCTGTGACCCTCACACCCCTCAAGTTCGAGATTTGGGGACTCTCCCTGAATCAGAATCCAGGATTTAGGATTTAAACCATATAAAGCAAGGTTTCCTAGGTTGTAAATCTTCCCATTTGATTGACGCAATTGAGGTATATATATGACAACTCGACTGCACTTAAGAAATTGAAATTTCTGGGCCAGGCTTGTAAGAGACTCTCAGGGGTCAGTGACTATAGGGTGACTAATCCACTGTCACCCTCAGCTGTGAAAAATGCTCTTCCTAATGCTAAGCTGATGTTGAAGACTGCCATGGAGGCTCCTCTAAACTTTTTCCACCCCAAATCTCTTGCTTCAGCTTGTTCTTTCTAGCCCTACCGCAGGTTTTGTGGCCCATCTCCAGACCTCAGCCTCCTTTCTTCTCAGGTGTCTCATCTCCCTCCATCTTTCCTTTTTCCTGTGGTCCCCCCCCCACTTTGCTTGTGTAGTCCTCACATCTCCCACTGATTGCAGCACTGCCTGCCCTGGAATGGGGAGGTGGGGTGCCGCACTGCCGGCTCCTCTCAGATGTCCTGCCTTTACTGGCCGGGTGCTGTCAGCAGGTGACAGTGGCCCT
The DNA here is from genome assembly GCA_007570785.1 of Antilocapra americana. NCBI lineage: Eukaryota > Metazoa > Chordata > Mammalia > Artiodactyla > Antilocapridae > Antilocapra > Antilocapra americana. Next base: position 4,798,073 of record ML660204.1, on the reverse strand, counting down.
GCACTGCCCACTCCTGGCCTTGGGAGGACTAAGTCACTGGGCTGTTTGCTTGGGCTTCTCTGCCATGTGAGTTCACTAGGCACTAGCACTATTACTGGGGGGCTTGGGAGAAAAAACCATGCGACTCAAAGAAAATAGACATCAGTAAAATTCATCTTATATATAGCCTTGTAATATGTAGCCCCCTCCAGAGGTTAAAATACAGAACAAAAACGGGATGTTAAATCACTTAATATGACATAAATTAGTTTTTCTTAAACACTTTTTTTTTTAGTCTCATGCATTTGCAACAGAGGTAAGATTGGTTTGGGGGGGGGAGTGCAAAAAAAAAAACCTTAGCTATTCCGAGAGCCCACAGTAGAGAGGAAGATACACGGTGTATCTCTGAATCTGTGGTATTCACATTTCATGAGTTAGGACTAATTCAGAAAAAAATGTCTGAAAAAGCTCCTGGGAGGGAGCGATAATGAAGGGAGAAAAAAGGTTGAAAGAAAACTGATTTATCCTAACTAGCTGCAGCCTCTGAGCCAATTTTTCAGGTCTGTCCTCATCAGGGCACTTGTAAGTGTTACTAGAACATATACTCAGCACTTGTGGTCAGTTTGATGGTGGAAGCATTTGTCTGCTCTCTCCCAAATTGTGGAGCATTTCCAGGCTGCCTGCCCCTACCCTGAAAAGCCTATCTTCTGACCCTTCGAAGAAGGAGGGCAGATGAGCAAACAACACACTAAAACAAATAGTAATTCTTAAGCTTAACAGCTGCTCTTCAGAAGGCCATTCACCCACACCACTCCCCCATCCTTGTTAGTAAGAGGTTGTGGTGGAATTCTGAATTATCTAACCTGTCTGCCTGAATTCTCTAAATCTTATTTATGGATTTTTTTTTTCTGCTTCTACACCATTTTTACCCCCAATGCAAAACCAGATTTGAGAAAATCAAATTAGACAAACACAAAACAGAAAGATTTCTTCACAACTGGTGTTTTTATTTTATCAACGTTTCAATTTTGGGGGGGCGGGGGAGGCTCCTTGAGCATTAAAATCATTGATCTGAGTCAAATTGGGCAGCTCTGGCCTTTACTTAGTCACCCTGCAGGTACTAGGAGCAGAAAGGGATGCTAGGACCTGCTCTTCAGCTCCTTCATGTTCCACATGAAGAAACTGAGGCAGAGACCGCTGGGCCTGACCTCCGGCCTTGGGCAGGGCTGGGCGATGAGCCTGAGGTCTTAGACCTGGCTGTCCACCTCTGGGGCATCAGAATTTAGAAAACAGCGTCATTAATGGCAAACCCAAAGAACAGGATGAGGGATTCCAGCCCTCACTCTGAAATGCGATTAAAGATGTAATTTGAGAATCTCATTGCCTCTTTGCTGGACAATTTTTAAGGGAAGGGCAGTCCTTGAGTTGGCATATGACATCACTCTGGAAGCTTGATTTGATTCTAGTGATTTGTTTGTAATTGGTCACCTTTCTGTTAACAGACATCCTTTCCCGGCCATGAGGATTTTTGCTCAGTTTCCTTTCTGTAGCATCCCTTTACGTGAAGCGCAGTGATAATATAGAAAAACAGGAAAATCCATGCATTTTTTTTTTAAAAAGCTCATTTCTTTACCAACACTGAAGTTTCAGCTTTCTTCCTCATTAAACCTTCTATCACAGCTGCTAAAACTGAGGCTAAAGAGTAAAGGGGTGATAGCAGTTCCAGGGGAAAAGTTTCTAGTGCGTTAAATAGACATTATCTTAAAACAATTCCAAACTTTAAAATTCCCAATTCCCGAATTCTGATAAACAACAGATTAAATGTTTTGTTTGCCAAATCTTAAGAAGTAAACCTGCATCAGACTGTGGACACCACACAGTATTTGAACACTGATGCATGATTTTCCATCTCAAGTTCAGTTAAAAAAAATGCTTTTGTCCAAGAAAAAGCACATTTTTATTAAGCAAATGATTAATGTAGCAAAACAAAAAATCCTGAGTATTGGAGCAGACAGTTTAACCAGCTTTATTTGACTAACTATCCCCTCCTCTTCCTCTTTTCCTCTCCAATCGAAACCTTGTAACTGGCTGGTAATTCACCCCTGTGGTTAACTCTAAGGGCTGCTTTTTGGGAGCAGATTTCCTAAGTTGCAAGGGCAAATAAGGCCATTCAAATGTTAATAACTCAGTGCAGCAGGGTGAGACAAAGGGCTAGTTGGAAGACTAGAGAGTGGGGAAGGCTTGGAGAACTTGCCAGAAACGTTCTGGGAGAGAAAGGCAGCTAAATACCAGTGCCTTAGGTAGAAAGAGGGCTTTTTGAATCGTGTGTATAGAAAAACCCCTCTCCGTGGGGTGGGGGTCCTCCTCACAGGCGGTTGGTATGTTCCTCAGGTGTTGTGTATTTTCCTAACAACTCTTCCACCCTGGAATCAGGATGGAAGGAGGGAGGGGGTGGGGGAAGGGAACTGAGTGGGGGAGGGTAACAGGTTTTCTCAATCAGGTAGTTCGTGGAGGAGTGTCGAAAGATGGCCAACAGTGCGTCCCTGGAAGGGTGGACCCTGCCCCCCCCCCCCCCCCCCCCCCCCCCCCCCCCCCGCCCCCGCACACCGCCTACAATTAAGAAGCCCCCCTCTCCCGCGCAGACTTCTGTTTAAAAAAACAGCCCGAGACTGGGGTGACGTGTGGGCGTCCCGCACTGAGGACTTTTTTTTCAACTTGTATATGCTAAAGCGACATGCTAGTTTCTCTAATGTAAAACCCAGCTCTGCAGGAAAACAGTCCCCCTAGACTCTCCAACCTGGGAGGGCAGCTCCCACACTGAAAAGCCAAGGGCATCCTGACCACAGCCGCCTATTCACCAGAGACCTTTTACTGGGTGAGCTCAGGCTGCCAAGACATCACCAGAGAAAAAGCCAGCACGTTCAATGCCTCCGCTAGGAACACTGCGCCGCCGTTTTTACGCTAAGTAGAAATGTCAATTTGGGGAGCCCCATTTCACTTAGGGAGTTTAACGCTTTCAAGCCAAAGACAGGGCACACTGGTCCCGCTTCCCACGTCCTAGGCAGGCTTCAGACTTTTGGACACTTCCCCCGCTGCCCAGGGAAGCCCCTTCGCCGCTATTAACTAGCTACGGCCAGAGCAGCATCCAAGAGCCATTAGTCAGCGCCGCAGCCCACCAGAGCTAAGTTTGGGGCGGCGCGACGCCTTCCCCCAGGCAGAGACCTGGAAGGAAGACTCTTTAAGATATGTTCTGAATATAGGCCAAAACCTTATTTTAGGAGTCTAAGAGCCCGACCCGCCTTTTCAAGTTTCCAAACGCCTCACTTTCCCCCAAATCCTTCTCATCACAATAGCTCAAACAGGCACCAAACGAGATGCCCACGCACCAAGAAAAGATCAATTTCCATATTGGGGGAGGTTTTGTAAATACATTTTCACTAACCAGTCTTTCCTCCCAGGATTGGCGAGAAAGGCACACTTTATGCACGAAGATGTATTACCGGATTGCGGCCGTTTTCTCTGCTCCAGCCTTGCCTTCAGGTTACAGATTCCAAACTTAGCCCCACCTGCGCCAAAAATGGCCGGTGCCCGCCGCCTGCCCTCCCCTCCCCGAGGTTGCTGGAGCCTCCGGCCCCTTCCTTCTCTCAACTAATCGCCCAGGGACTTGCCGCGGCTCCTACATCTTTCCCCAGCTCGGCGGGTGCTGCGCTCTTTCGGAATGCGCTCTTTGGCTATGCGCTCTTTGCGGGTGCCTTGTGGGGTTCCCTGATGATAGGCGTGACTCCGTTTCCAGCCTGTTCCTTGTTCTGCTTTACCTTTCCGCTCGCGACCACCTTGCTGACCTTTTAACTACTATCTTAACATCTCCAGGCAGCTGCGCAAAGCCCGGGACCTCTCCAGCCAAAGTGTACCCAGCCTCACCATCAGACCAGCTGCGCCAAAAGGTTGGCGATGCCACGACACGACCACGTCCGCGCCCCCAACCCTGCTAACCCGTTGGGCACCTCCCGAGACTTGTGTACCTCCTCTGCCTGCCCTCCAAGCACAGGTGACTCGTGGGGAACCGCTGGCTGGCTCGGAGAGGTCGGCTCCGAGGCGCGCGGGCAGGTGCGCACACTCTTTGCGGCGGTCTCTGGCCCCGTGAGCGCCCGGGGACGGGCGGTGGCGGCCAGGACAGGCGCACAGCCGCGAGGGGCACTGGCGCCGAGGTCCCGCGGCTCCAAATTGGCAGCCACGGGTCCTGGGCTCCAGGCTCCAAGCTGCTTAAGTGCCGCACGCGCGCGAGACTTTCCGGGAGCAGGCAAGTCTCCGGAGTTCTCACCCAATCCCAGCCTGGTTACTTTTCGCACATTGCAACAGTGTCGCTACAGCGCGGCGGCTCTGCTTTCCGAAAGTTGGCGCGAGCACTTACGAACCACGTTTTTGGCACCCGCCAAGGCCAACTGGTTTGAGGCTAGTTTCTCTAGGAGGGAAAAAAGCGCGTAAAATAAGTGACTTACCCGTGCCTTCTGAGTGTGCCGCTCGAAACCTGGGGTGCGCCCGGGATTCAGTCGGGCATCCTGGACACCAGCTCGGAGACCTCTGGCTGTTTCCAGAGGGGCGCAAAGACGCCCCACTCTCCAACAAGCGTTTGGCCACCTGGGCGCCCACCGGCACCCTGGGGGAGATCTGGGGAGCCCTTCCCAGTTGGCCCTGTGCCCTTGCGCACCCCCCGGGCTGGCTCACAGAGCCTGCTCTCTTCCCCCTTTCCCTCTAACTTGCCTCTCCTCCCTCCCTTCCTCCCGCCGGTCCTGCACCGACCCCAGACTCCCCAGTTTAGCGGTGGGCAACCAACCTGGGTCAAAGAACACAAGGAGAATCCGGGGCGCGTCTTCCATTAGTGACGCCGAATGGGGATGGGCCCCCTTTTGGAAGGGGACTCGGGGGATGGGTCGCGGCGGGTGGGCTTCTTCTGCTTGCAGCGGTGCTGCTGCTGCTTCTCCTCCTCCTCTGGTTCCTCAGACTCTTCGGGGTCCCTCGGATCCTTGTCCTCGGGCTCCTCCCCTTGTCTGGGGCTCTCAGACTCCTGAGTGCTGGGCAGCGCACGACTCGGGAAGGCGTCGGGGCTCCGCAGCCTCAGGGCGCTGAGACGCTCGGTGAGAGATTGGTGGAAGGTGGGGCGCTTGGGCACCACGGGGCCCCGGTCGTCCTCGGGCTCCGTCTCCGGCTCAGTGGTGGGGGCGGTGTCGGACTCGGTCTCGAATTCGGTCTCGGACTCTATTTCAGACTCTGATTCGGTCTCGGACTCGTAGTCGAACTCTTCCTGGTACTCTGGGCACTCGGGGAGGGAGGGCTCGAGGTCTGTGTCCTCGTGGTCAGATTCAGGGGGTTCGGGAAATACCTGGGCAGCAGAGCGGTGGTGGGCGTTTAGGAAGTTCCGGCGCTGGGCAGCCGCGCGCTGCTGGGCGCGGGTGCTGGAGGTGGCAAGGGCGCGGAGGAGCGCGATGGAGCAGGAGAGCCAGAGGAGCGCGGTGGCTGCCCGGCGGCCTATGGGTGGGCACAGATCGTTGTAATTGTGGCGAGCTCGGCGCCCTAGCTGAGGTCGGGATCTACGATCCATCCTCACGCACACTCGGCGAATCCGACCCACCCTCTGGCTCTGCAGAGAGCAGCTCCGAAGCGCATCGGCCGCTAGAGCCGAAAAAGGTGCCCCTTGCGAGGGAAGAAGCTGGGTCCGGCGGTCCCAGCCCCACCTCGGCTCGAAGGTAAAAAGGGAAGCACCTACCTTCCTGACCACTCAACTTTCTAAAGCTCCGCGCCTCTGCTTGCCTCTCTGGGCAGAAAGAAGGGATGGGAAAAGGGGTGGCAAAGTCCGTCTCCTCTGGGGCCCCTCTCTCTAAGTCTTAGACTCTGCAGCCTAAGACTCCGGAGAGGTGCCTCCGCTGTTCCTCTCGCCTGGGAGAGGAAAGAGGAGACTGAGGCGAAGGCAGACGGGGCTGAGAGGTTCTGCAAAGTTGCGCGCCCGGACTTCTGCCGGGCATGTGCAGTAGAGAGGCGGGGGCGGCTCCCCGCGCGCTTTGCGGTGGCGCAGAGCCGAGGCTCAGACCCTAGTGGACCGGCAGGTGGCAGGAGGGAACCTTGTTTGAAAGGTTTTGGACGACGCGAGCGGCGGGGGGACCAGGCGGGTGCCGTGGATCGAGCGAGCGAGCCAGCCAGCCAGCCAGCCAGCCAGCAAGCCACAGGTTAGGGTGTTTGCCCAACGGGGCATGGGTTCTCCATGGGGTCCGGACCTCTCCCCAGCTTCTTCAGGGTTATTGATAAATTGAATAAAGCCTGAAGCAGCTAAAAAATTTGCAGATATTCTCTATTCTGGAGGAATGAGCGTCTGTACATCACTATTAACTATCCAGTCCAGGACATTTTCCGAGGTCTTAATATTATAGTTGGAAAAGGGTAATCTCAGGCAGTCATTAATCGTGAGACAACCGGCAGATCTGGTCTAGAGACTAATTTGAGACGTTTCCAGTCTCCTCCCCAATACGGTCTAAAGCGACTACTTAATTACGGAATGGTTAGATAAGCATCTTCGCTAAGAAGGACGCCCACAGACAAACGAGGTGATGGTTTACGTCCCCAAACCCGTTGGTGGGCCACCCTGAGCTCTAGCTGAGATCGCGAGCTGAAAGTCTGTCTTTGCCCAGAACATCCCTCAAGGAAGATCTGTGCTGATGTTCAATAGGTGCAAACCAGTTCGCCGCCCCTGGAGGGCGCTGCAGGGCGTCCGGCTATCAAGGAAACCGCCGGGTACCGTTCACAGCTCTTTTCATAAACAGGTTTTTAACAAAGTGCGGTCATTCAACAAATATTGAATGCCTAGCTCTTGCCAACCTCTGTTCTAGGTGCTGAAGGTAGTTGAGTAGGGATAAGAGGAAAGGAAAGGCAATCTTATATTCAGGAGAGGACCTTTAGGACTAATCATGTTAATCAGAGTATTAAACCACTCAGGACTCACTCCTTACCCATCAGCATTGTTTAATCCAGTATACATTCTATGTGAGAAAATTTATTGGATCAACCAGAGTATTAAGGCTAGGGGACAGTCAGACCCCCCCTAGGTCATATCGTTGAACCCCAAAGGAGATGAGACCATCTCTTGGCCCTGGAAAATCAAATGAGTTCCATGTTCTCCTGGAGGGGGTCCCTGGAGTGGTTCTTGCTCAGGAAAGGGTGGAACTTTGGAAGCTCGGGGGGTTCCAGTTGCAACTTGACTGCTGCTTCTGCGCACCTCATTCAAATATGGAGCATCCCTTTTGCCCTAGTGACAGGTCCACCTGTGGTAAAACTCAGCAAAATCATCTTCCTCAAGTCTGTGCAAGTACCAGCAAGCTTCTAGGTGGCACAGGTGGTTTTTCTTGTCTTTGAGTCAACGTGGTGGAGACTTGAAGAGTCCACGAGGTAATTCTTTTTCTTTTCTTTCTTTATGGCTCTGCTAGGTCTTTATTCCTGCACTTGGACTTTCTCTAGTTGTGGGAAGCAGGGGCTACTCTTTGTCGTGGTGCTTGGGCTTCTCATTGTGGTGGCTTCTGTTGCTCAGTGGTTGTGGCACACGGGCTTAGTTCCTCCATGCCACATGGGATCTTCCTGAACCAGGAATTGAACCCGTGTCCCCTATATTGGCAGGCAGATTCTTAACTATGGGATCATCAGGGTAGTCCCTCCTCTATGAGGTGATTTTGCTTTACCGTCTGTGGTAGTCCACAGTAGAGTGCCCTGCAGCCACAGTGGTTCCTCAGCATGGTGGGGCACACCCTCACCCTTTCCTTCCATGTTTGCCTTAGAGCTGTCAAGCCCAGAGTTAAGACCTTAGTGAGATCCTAGCCACTGTTTTGGACATGTGGTGGTTTTGTATCTGCGTCTTGGCTGTGAATGGTCTTGAATGTTCCTGACCTGGCTTCTCGGCAGTGCCTGTCTTGTGTCTTGAGTTCATTGAGTTCGTTTGTAGCATTAAAATACTGATTGGTCTAATAAAGTGGAATCAATTTGCAAACCTCGTCAAAGGGCACATGTCTGCATTCTTGTCATGCCCTCCTCCTCGGTCCAAAGTGAACAAAAGGGTTTTACTGTCACAGATGACGGGATGGCACCATCACATATGGACGTTATTATAGGACTGGGGACAGGGTCATTTGGAGCTATAGATCTCAAATCCTGATCTTTCAGCCTCACCCTGAGACATTTCCAAAGGTTCTGCTCACATTGACCCATCTGCTTTCTTTCTTTCAATCAGTGTAGCCCCTCTGACAGTGAGTGGAACATAAAGACATCATTCAAGTGGTTCTCAGGGCACATGGGGAAAAAATCAGGCAGATGTGGGTGCTGCTGAATGCCCTTTCAATGAAAACAAATGCCAGCTGTCAGCAATGAGGGAGGGGGATTATGGTTCTTTAGTGGACATAAGAAAGTACTTCGTTTCGCACAAGGAGTGCTCTCTGCCCATAATGGAGATAGCAGCTCAGAGCCGATCCACTAGTACAGATACACAAGCTTGCCTGCATTATTAAAAGTGTGCATTACATAATATGTATCTTTGGACTAGAGTCTGCATTAGAGATGCACTTTCTTTGCAAGATGCATTTTAATCAACAAACGAACATTTAACAAAGCACCACATTTAGAGACCCAGTCATGTATAGTTATAGGTACATTTCTGGCATTCATTTGACACGGGCTCAGAGAGCAGGAGGACTACACTAAAATACTGTTCCATCTCGCACTTAGTACTGAGGCCAAGCAAATGCATCCTTGCAGAAAATGCTCTTTAAAATGCATTACGTGTATGACTTTAAAAGTGCTTGCTGCAGAGTGAATTTCAAAAAGGAGCAAGTGGTGATGAACGACCTCAGGTTGTTACCAGGCTAAGAAGCGTGGGGCTGTCTGTCTGCGGTAAATAAAGTGCAGATGTATATCACCTGTGGGGCTTGGCTGGAGGGTGGCCCCTGAGCCCATGGGATAGGGAAGTGCAGTTCCCAGTTCATCGTGAAGAATATGGTGTCCAGACCTTTACAAGATCATCCTGGGGAAGAGGCACTAAGATGTCTTTTATGTGGCTTGGGAGGGTAGAATTAGAACCTATGGGACACAGTTCCAACAGGCTGAGATATCAGCTCAGTCCAAGGAAGAGTATTTGAACAATTAGGACTGTGAAATGGAACGGCTGTCAGGAGGTGGTTGGCTCTTTGTCAGCAGCAGCATTAAATCAAAGGACAGAGGACCACATATTGGAGATGTTTTCCCTAGGACTCCTGAGCCAGGTGGAATTAGAACCCCATGCTCACTGAGTTCTTTTCAAGTCAGAATCTGATTTCATGAAAGGGGCCTGGAGGCCCTGGAAGAGGAGCTGGGGGCTCTTATCAGTGGACGTGTTCTTCCAACTCGGCTTCTATTTCAGAGGCATTTGAAAGTGCAAGTGTCTCAAAGGCAGGAAGGAATGTCTGGGTGGCAGTTTCAGGACACAAGCAAACAGGTGTTAACCCAGGAGCCTCGGCCAGTGGTGGGTGGGCCTTTTGTAACCAAGGTGGGACTCTGGCTCTCTGCTCCACAACTCACTGGCAGAGAAATCCACCGTCTGTCTATTCATTATATTGGGCTTCTTTGCCTCCCTGCCCGGAGCTGTCTCAGAAATTAAAAATGAAATTAGCTGTATAGCAATTGGACATTGAGTCACTTCTGTGACCAGGACAGTCTTCCAGGCCTCGTGGGGAGATGGAGGTGATTGAGAGGGGACCAAGCCCTGCCATTCAACAACATGCACAGCAGTGGGAAATGCCCCCAATTATTAGAGAGTGGATTGCCAACAGGTGGCAAGTCCTCAATCCTTCCCAAATGGGCAAACCAGCAAGGGAAGCCAGTGGGTGGTGGTTATGTCAGGGAGTGTCCATCTGGTGGATTTCTGCAGGAGGTGGGCTATTCCTCGTCTGACTTTGAGGCTTTCTTTTCTTTTCTTTTCTCTTGTTTGAAGCCCATTAGAAGGCTTTCAAGCCATGTGCCTACTGTGTGCAAAGTCCTGCTCTGGTCCCTCTGGGGAGACAGATGACTCACAGAAATTCTCAGAAGGCTTGCCGGGTCATTGTCACAGGTCCTCTCAATACCAGCACATTTTCCAAGATGAGACGGGAGATAAAAGATTGGTTCTGCTCCTCCAGGCGAGTGGGTACAATCACTCTTGAACATATTTTTTGGACAATCATTCGAAAAGGTTATTTTTGAAGATGGAGAGCTTTTCAAACTTTCCTTTGGGTAGAAATGAATTCAGCAAGTTTGAAGTACTCCCCACCCCTGACTGTGGCAATCAGCCAGAAGGCTCAACCCCTCCAGCCCTGGGAATTTGGCGTCAGCCCTCCTGCCTGCCCCCTACAGAGGTCTGGGTTTGTCTCGCTTCTCTGGGCACCATGTCACTTACTCAAGCAGCGCTGGCATCAGTTGGCTCTCGCCAGTAGACAGGGCCCCTGATTTTGTGACTTTGGAAGCACTCCCATCCAGAGCAGAAGCAGACAACAGGAGGAAATCATCTTGTTGAGCTGGCTGGCTTCCATTGTTGAGACTGCAACTCTCTATTGTGTGTCCCCGTGCAGCGCTGCAGGCGTTGTCCTCTCACGAGTGGGCTTCTTTTGCCTTGGCTTTGTGCTTTCTCGAGGTTCTCCCACCAACCCTACATCCACCCACCTGCCCACCTGTTCCTGTCATGGGCGGAGCAATTTCTAGGCTCCTGATCCAATAGGAAGTGTCTGGAAGGCCCCTCCCCCAGGCAGGGTGTAAGCTTGGGTGGCCAGGGCCTCTTGGGGCATGGCGCCTCCCTTTCTCTGTCTTGACTCGTGTGATGTGGTTCCAGGTTCACACTGGATTCTGGCTCTCTGCTCTGTCCTGGAGAAATGGGGACTGGGCTCGGTCACCTGCCCTGCCCCAGCCTGCCTGGTGCTTCTCCATGGCCAGCACTGCCCACAGCCCAGGTGATGCATTGTGAGCTGCACCCTCTGCCCTGCGTGGCAGCCCCTCGTGGGGATGGTGGGTGGTGGGTGAAAGCACCACTGATGGCAGAGGACACTCAGCCATCAGAATGTCCTCGGCATGCTGTTTTGCTTTTGTTCTGCTCACCCTGACTCCCACCTTGTCCCGCGGCCACTGGCATTAACAGAGAGCCTCCAAGTTGTTTTTCTTTCCTCTGCTGAGGATCTGACTCACCCCTCCAGGCTTGATCCTGGCTGGGGGGCGGGGTGAGGCAGTGGCGGGCCAGAGGGAGGGAGAGAGTCTGCTGGTGTCATGGTTCAGGCTGGCACTCGGAGCCCAGCTCACTTTGAGCCCGAGCTCTTCAAGATGTGATTAGACCAATTTTACACGCCTAGTCACTGAGGCTTGGGTAGATTGGGCCTGTTTCTGTATGAGCAAAGTGAAGTGGAGAATTGAGGCAATTATCTTCAGGCAAATGACGCTGGGCTCTGTAATCAGTCCGTTCTGATAACTAGGGAATCAGCCTCATTCATGGTGGTGGTGCTTGAGTTGAGGATTCTAAGGTATTTGTTTGTTATTTGCTCTTGGTTTTGTTTTTCTCCAAGGCAGTCAAGGGTGGGCCTTCCTACCCACACAGATGCGAGGGTCTGTAGGCTGTGGGACGTGTCAACCAGGCAGGGGTGTGGGAGGTGCTCCAGGGCAGCTCCCTATGAGCAGGTCCACGGCCTGCTGGGGTCTGGCCTCTGCTTCCTGCTTCTGGTGGAGACCTGCCTCCCCTTCTTCCCTCGTGCATGCTCATCCTAAGATGCTGGGCCAGAGGATGGACAAGGTCACTTCCAGGGCCGAGATTATACAGGTCTCAGCAGGCCCACAGTTAGACATGAACCGCAGGAGTTAATGAAAATGTCACAGAACTAAAAGAATGAGAGAACAGGTCTTCTTAGATCAGAAGTGAAAGCTCATTCTTGGCTGGTGATGACTTCTGGACCCTCTCACTTCCATCTGTTTTTTTTTTTTTTTTCTGAGGGGGAAGCCTAAAAGTCATTGTAAATTGGGAGGTTTTCCCTTTGCTGGTCTAGAAATTTTTTCCTGAAAGAGCCAACACTTCCCTCCCAGCTCTTCACTGGTGAGAGAAGGAAAAACAAGACTTGTTTTCCAAATGGCTGAGTCTGATTGGTTTGTGGCAAGTGAGGACTTGAAGAATTCCTAATTGCTTTCTGGAACAATCTGTGTAGTTGGGAAGTCGAGGGCTGCATGGGGCCTGCTGGATGCCAGGCAGGTGGGCCAGGGCCCCTGACTAAAGAACTCGGAAAATTCTCTAGTGCCCACTGCCAGCACCTCCACCACCCCATCCTCACACTCACAATTAGAGAACAAGATGAATCTAATGAATTTCAAATTGTGATTTGGACAGCCTAGGAATGAGGAGGTAGGGCTTGAGATGACCCTAGGGAAACACAGGAATTCAAAAGTTTTTCTTTTAGATTGCTAAGAAATCTTCATCTTTGTCACTTTGAAATTTTCTGGTATTGCTTGGTTTGGTTTAGTCACTAAGTCTTGTCTGACTCTTGTGACCCCGTGGACTGTAGCCTGCCAGGCTCCTCTGTCCATGGGATTCTCCAGGCAAGAATACTTAGAAACTCTAAAATGTCCTGTTCCAAATTGAGACAAGAAGGTTTTGAAAACTGTCACTCTGTCTTCAGACTATGGGGACAGGAGTGGGGCCCGTGTGTTTGTCTGTTGGTAGCGAATTTGTTTCTGCTGCAAGCTGTGGTCTCTTTCCCCAGTGTTTTAGTTGGTTTGTAGCCATAACGATCATCATTTCATGCTATAGTTTAAGGTCTGCTGGGGCAAGAATCTCCTGTGTGCTCTCAGAATCCTCTGATGGTTTTGCCCATTTATTTTTCTATAGAATTTAAGAATCATTCTTACCAAATTCTATAATGACCTTGGTGATGCCTTGACTGGAATTTGAGTCAATCTATAAATTAAGTTGGGAAATAGCGTTGTTAAGCGTTCAGCCAGAAGTTTGGTCTCTTCTTCGTTTGCGTTTCCATTTCTCACATTAAGGATTTGTGTTTTCTTTATATAATTCTAATATATCCTTTGTGGAGTTTGATATGTGAATGTGTATCAAATATTTCCCAAGTGTTTGATATGTTTGTTTCTATTGTGAGCAGAACCTGCTTTATCATTATATTCATGCTGTTGATTATTGCTTATAGAAATGGTATTGATTTTTGTGCATCTTTCTGTTGTTTTGCTCCTTTTAGAATTGGTTGGTTTATGAGGCATCCAGGAGCTGCTCCATCATACGCTGAGAGGTGGCTGTGAGAAGGTTTGTAGAAGAGAATCCCGTAGGTAGGAGAGAGTCCCACTAAGTCATTGGTGGCCAGATGCCAATGCGCAGTGGAGTGAGAGAAATAAAGATGATGTCGTGGGGTTTCCGTCAGGTTAAATGTATTCCAGAAAGGGGCTGTCCTTGAGATGGAGGCTACAAAAGCTTCCTACCTTTTGGTATTTCAGTGTCATTTCTTTTTGGATAACAATTGATAGTAACTTGGGGCCTTTTGTTGGAAGATATTAGAGGACTTTTTAGAAGTTTATTTAAAATTTGGTTTTTATTTAGTTTTTTAAATGACTTGATAGCATATTAAAAAAAAAAAACCTCGTTGGCAACCTAGGTTGGCATTCCATGTTAATTTGAACGTTTTAGCATTTTTGAAATGTCAAAATCAGGAACTCCCAACTCATGTTCTTTTGGACTTCAGTTTTGTGTTATTTGGTAATTCTGGGCTTTATTTTTTTATTTTAAAAATAACTTTTGTTTTATTCTTTTGTCTTCTTCTAGTTAGTCTTGTCATGTAGTTAGATTCATGTTTTAATTTCTTCCTTCCTCTTTTCCTGGCTTCTTCACTCTTTCTTTGTGTGTTGCCGTGTTCCTGAGACTGTGAGAGACAGGAGTCATTGCTTGTTTACTAGAGGAGATGGGTGCACTGGGGCATCCTCGCTGTGCTTCTTTGTTTAAAGGGATTTTCTCAATTTCTTTTCTCTGAAACTACTTAGGTGGGTTTTAAAAGGAAACAGGGACCTCCCTGGTGGTCTAGCCGTTAAGACTCTGAGCTTCCAATGCATCCCTGTTCAGGAGGTTAAGAGTCCACATGCCGTGCGGCATGACCAAAGGTGTACAAAAACAGTAACAAAATAGAAGGAGATAAGATGGTATCTGTGAGAGGAGCTCAACAGAAAGGCTAGACTGAGAGACAAGAAGCTGGATTGGAAACAGCTGGGGCTGGAGATACATCTTGCCTCCTGCGTCATAGCTAACCAGTGGCACTACCTGTCCTGTCTTCTGCCTCCACAGTTGAAAAATAAGGTCCTTCTAGGGTCCAAAGAGAAGGCAATGGCAGCTCACTCCAGTACTGTTGCCTGGAAAATCCCATGGACCGAGGAGCCTGGCAGGCTGCAGTCCATGGGGTCGCTAAAAGTCAGACACGACTGAGCGACTTCACTTTCACTTTTCACTTTCATGCACTGGAGAAGGAAATGTCAACCCACTCCAGTGTTGTTGCCTGGGGAATCCCAGGGACGGGGGAGCCTGGTGGGCTGCCGTCTACTGGGGTCGCACAGAGTCGGACACGACTGAAATGACTTTACAGCAGCTGCAGCAGAGTTCAAAGAAACCTACCTTCCCGGGTTGTGAAGGTGATCTCGTGAGGAAAGGAATTAGGAAGCAAACTGGTATTGAGCTGCTGAATTGATAGCTTAATTGATAGTAGCTCAGTTGATGGTGGTGGTGGTGGTGGTAGAGGCCAAAAAGCAGGAAGGCAATGGTGCTATTCCCAGAGAGGCAGGAAGAACCTAATGGAAAGTTGGGGCAGACAGTCAAGTTGGGTCTTGTGTCTTAGTGGCCTCTATGTACCATATCTTTATCCATTCATCTCTTGAAGGAAACTTAGATTACTTCCATGTCTTGGCTATTGTAAATAGTGGAATAGGTATCTTTCAGAATTAGAGTTTTTGTCTTTTCCTGATATATGGCCAGGAGTGGGATTGCTGGGTCATGTGGTAACTCTATTTTCAGTGTTTTGAGGACACTCTATACTGTTACCCATAGTGGCTGCACCAATGTACATTCCCACTAACAGTGTAGGAGGAGGGTTCCCTTTTTGCCACATCCTCTCCAGCATTTGTTGACTCTTTGGTGTGAGATGATACTTCATTGTAGTTTTGTTTTGCATTTTCCTAATAATTAGTGATGTTTTCATCTGCCTCGAGAGATGAAATCTTAGCTCCTTGGCTGTACTGGTGGGGAAACTTAAAGCTCAGAGGTGGGACCTGCTAGGGATGGCAAAGCCATCTCTTAGATGAGAACTTTTGTGATTCAGGTTCAGTGCCTTGTTCATTCCGACAAGTGAGGCATCTTCACTAAGATGCAGACTGTATGCTGAGGGCTCAGATGTCAGCCCCTTGATATCAGATCTACTTTTTGTGAGCATCCAAATGGGCAGTTCCCAGCTTCGCATTCTTTTCTTGATCACTTTAGAACTGACATTCTGCCGGCTCCTTGTTAAAGAAAGAGCAGAGCAGGAACTGACCAGAAGTGGTTTGGAAGCTAGAAATAGAACTATACCTGCCCTTAGTAATCAAGCTTGGCAGAGTCCACCCAGCAGCCAGGAAAGGCTTAGGCAAGGTTAAAGTGAAGATAATTTGGTGCCACTTTTTTCTGCCGGTTGTTCAAAAATTCACCCAACTCCAAAAGCACCTGTTACTACTTAAAGCTTATCCCTCAAATATGGAAGCTAGGTACAAGAAAGACAAGTCAGTTTTCTCAAGATGCCTGCTCCATGAAACCTGTGACATAGCAGCAGCTCCTCCCTGGCATTACTTTAAAAAATTTAATGTTTAATTACATGTGGAATATATGAACTAGTACATTACATAAGAAGTTTAAAATACTAACTAGAGCTAAAGGCCAAAGTCTGCCTTAATCACCCTCAATTTGTGACCATCTCCATAACCCACCTCTCAAATGCCCCTGAGGTTACCAACTTTACATACTGGCCAATTTCCACAGCATCCATTGCTTTAAAAAAAAACAATAGAAGTAATGTCTATGCCACTTTGTGGCTTTTCACTTGGCCCTGTATCTTGGAGACCCTTGGCTGGTTCACGGAGGCTGCCTGGCTCTTAGATTGTCAGTCATCGTCTCTGTCTGAATAGAAGATGCTGACAGTTCCCTCCCACCCCCACACCTTGCAGTTGATCCCTGTTAGAAGACCATCGCCCCTGTCCTTTCACCTGCTTCTGTGTACATGTTCACAGAGGCTTCTCTAGGGTTGATCTCAGGCAGCGTGACTGCTGAGGTAGATCTGTCTACTTGGGTAACAGGTAGACACAGGGCCTTGGCTCAGCTACCCTTCAATACAAGGCCAACAGTTTGATCCCCAGCAGCACGTGTGACTCCACTCTCCATACCACCCTGTTCTTCTGGCTTGGAGAGCCTAGACCTCCCCAGGGTGGGAGTGAGGGCTTGGGGCTGGGTCTGTGGGGTCATGACCTGGCCTTCATTATTCTTGTCTCTAATGGGTCAAGAAAAAACACTGAACTTCAGTGAAGTTTATTTCAGAGTCTGCCACAAAGACAAAGGGTGGGAAAACCTCAATAAAAGATCTGAGAAGAGAGAGAGGCTGTGTATGCTGGGGTCAGGGCCACCTTTAGTTCTTCTTGAAGGTGACTGAGCTCCTGTAGAAATAGCACTGTTCACACTGCTACCATGGGGCAGCTGATCGTTTTGAACCCAAGCAGTAGAACTTTTTTCCTAATCCTGGATCTGGACAGTTTAAGTTGGGAACGGCCACAATTTAAACAGTGCTGTTCGGCCTTTTGAATCTCTGTCCTCCCCCTGCTCCTACCCAGCCACTCATTGCAGGCATAAACAAGTTTGCCATGGTGCACAACTAGGGTGACTGTGTCATCTGTCATCCAAGTGGGACATACTTGAATGTGGAAGGCAGTGCTAATGAGGAGAGTGCTGAGATGACAGGTAAACCCTGGCTTTCCCTTAATTATAGTAATAATAATGTGGCACTAAAATTCATAAGTAAAGGAGGTAATACAATTAATAATATAATTATTTTTAACGATGTTTGAAAGAAGTCATTCCCATCTCAAAGTATTTTTCAAAAAGGCCTGTGTGTGATGAGAGAGGGTCTGTGGTTGGGAGTTCTTGTGGAGTTGGGTGAACTGCCTGCCTAAAGAGTAATGTGTTTGTTTCTTTCTGAAGTCACTATGGAAACTTAGGGCAAAGAGCAAACTCAGGAGAGAAAAACGGGAGCTTTCTAAGAGGTTCCTTGGGCTTCCTGACCAAAAGCTGAGCCCTGTTGTTGGGGGTTTCCATCAGCAGCAGCTTTGGGGGTGGGGAGGCTCTGGGCTGGCAGAGCCGTGGAAATGCTCCGAAGCACAGGACCTGGAGCCGAGGAGGCTCAGCCAGGGTGGCTGCCTATTGTGTGGAATGCCACTTCCAGGCAGAGAACATAGTCAGAACTTTCTGAGCTCAATAACAGCTTAGAAATTAGAGACAATTTTGCAGTCTCTTATAAGTGTCGAGATCATTTGGGCTCAAACTTGTTGCCCTTGTAGCTTCATGATTTTGCCATATTGCCACACTCGAGCCGCGGAATTGTTTTCTTTAGGTTCACTTGCTTTCTTTACATAAGTGCGTTTGGTTTTAAAGGACAGTTATACTACCATCACTTAGCTCCTGGCTGAATGTTTCTTAAATACATGCAAATCTCAATGCATAGCTCCTAAAACAGATAGTGGTGGTCCTCGTCCCTGGAAATTGGCCCAGACACTGCCTACATCCAGTCCAGCACCCTCTTCTCCCTGATGGATACTTGTGTGGAACCCAGAGGGGTTGTGAAAACAGGTGGTCTTTTGTATCCCTCACCATCAAAGGGGACAGGTTAGATTTGACCCCAGGACCAGGGAAGGCCTCTCCTGGTGGACATGCGGTGAGAAGAGTTCTCCTCCCATGCTGCAGTGCCCTGTGGAGTCTCAGCAGGACCCAGTGGCTGGGGCAGGTCTGCTTTCAATGGACACTTGCCTTCTAATAATACATCGACAGACGCAGTTGTTTTGCTCTGCTTTTACCATGACATTTGCCATCACTTCAGGTACTTCAGTTTCGTTTGCAGACACAGCCAAGAAGGAGGCTTAATGGGGCATCACCCCATGCTGGTGGCCTCAGCAGAGCTGCCTCACAAGCAGTGCCCCCAGGCCAGGGCAGGGCTGCCGCCGCCCTTCTCACTTAGGGGTTTTTGGTGGGGGAGGGGGTCTTCCATCGCCTCTCTGTTTCTGACCGACTGCCAGAAAATGCCAGGAAAGAGAGCCTGTGCCTGAAAGGCCGTATTCAGACATAGTGAAGTTCAAAAGCTAACGGTCTATACCCGATGAAGGCGAAGTGCTGTTCGTGAGCAGCCCACGGTCAGCCCAGATCAGCTCGTGTGGCGTCTTCACCCCCTCCATGAGAAGGTGGGCAGGGGAGCAGGGGGTCCAGTCTATCAGGTTACCGCCTGTGCTTTCTTGGGTCGGCTAGAGGGTTACAAGGCTCATTGTGGTATTTTTAAACACTGAATTTAAAAGGTATGCGTCAGTGGAACGGGACACCTGACACCAATCTGGGGCACGCGAGGAGGGGGCCTGATGTTCCATCACCTGCCAGGCCCCACTCCCTTTTCTGCCAGAGACTACCAGTGCACACTAGGCCCTCAGCAAACTTCTGCTGAATACTTTTTTGATGTGTATATTTTTAAACTTGTTATGGAAGTTTCCAAGTGCCCCGAGGCAGAGAGGGGGCCAGGGCCCCAGCACGTCTGCGTGGTCATCAGCCCCGGTGCCCTGCTTCCCTCAATTGTCTCTACCTTTTCTCTGGGTGGACTTTAAAGGATCTCAATTCCAGAAATCGTCTCATTTTACCTCTACTCTTTTTGAGTTCTTTTGGGGGCTATTGATGCCACCTTCTTCCTCTGTCCCCCAGAGTGAGCATGTCAGGTCATGAACCTGCTTTCCCTTCTTCCCCACAAAATGTGTAATCACAGCCCAGACCAAGGGGACCTGGCCTGGGGAGCAGACCTCGCTCTTGCGAGCCTGAGTCTCCCAAAGTCACCACCCAACGTCTGGGTTCCCTCTTAAAGGCCCCCAGTTGCTCACTGGAAATGTCCCCAGTTCCCCCAGTGAAGTGGACACATTTCCAGTGAGCAGGCAGGTTGCAGCTGTGGTCTTTCGAAAGAATGCACACATGGAGCCTGTGGGGCCCAAATCAGCGTGATGTCAGTTGTCACCGTCCGTGTGGAAAGATTTTGCCCCCGCCAGCTGCTGGGCCCCCTTGTGCTCTATTAATCCCAGGGCCGTGGGGCCTGTTGGGGTCGGCAGCCAGGCAGAGGGACAGCTGTGCTGGATACCACACCACGCTCTGGGCATGTGCTATGTCCCGGACACACAGATGGCGCAGAGGCCCCCAGCCCGCGCCTGTCTTCTCCTTGTAGGGTCGGGAATGGGCTGGTCTGACAATACCCTTGACACAGGAGCCAAGTTAAAAGCTGTGAGATGGGGTGGAGGGCTTGGCCACCGCGTTCCAGGTCAGCTGACGCGTTTATTGGAAGTGGTGGCATGTGCCGGCCAGTGAGGCCCTGTATTCCAACAGCTGGGGGCACTGGGCTTTTATATGCCAAGGCTGCACAGATATTTTTAATGTCCCAGGACACACAGAAGCCCAGTTGTGACAGGGTAGAGGGGCAGGGGGTTTGGAGGCCGCCACCTCACCATGGCCAGATATGGTCAGGAGAGCGGGGCAGGATTAGGTCTGGGAAGCAGCCCAGCATGTGAAGAGGTAGCGGGAAGGTCATGTGAGTGAGCTAAAGGCCCTGGCAAGCGGAGTGGGGGCAGGTGAGGACTCTGAGCAGGTGCTGGGGACAGGGGACCCGCCCGTGAGGAACAGGTTTGGAGGTGGGAGCTCAGCAGGACCCAACCCCCAGCTCAGAGGGGAGTGGGGATACAACTTTGGTTCAGGCCCTGGTTTTGGCTGTAGAACAGAGCTGAGCACCTGCCTCAGTGCCCCACTCGGTGTCCCTGGGCAACTATTCCTCTGCCTAGGACCTTTCTCCCTTCCCGCACAGGCCCGCACCACTGTTGTTAACAGCAGAAATTCATCTGTGGATGCCCGCCACCCCAGAGGGCAGCTGGACACTTCCCCCAGGCCTGAACCCACCCAGGATGTTTCATCCACATAGATTTTTTTAAAGTCTGACTTCTGTTAGCAGTGAATGTTTTGATCATAGGAGATTTTCCCAAAAGCTTTGGAGATTTGACTTTTCTGGGCCTAAGGGAGCCTTTGGGTGTCTGGGGCCCGCTGTCCACAGGCCCCGAAGCTGAGGGGCGGCCGCCCCCTGTCGGCAAGCCACAGACCCGCCACCACCTGGCCCCATCAGTCAAGGCTGAGCAGGCCTGGCCTCTGTAGGCATCTGCACTTGCCTCCTGCAGTAAAGTGAAGCTATTATTATCTCAGGAGAAATGAGGGCCATCAGAATTTGCCTCTGAGCCGCTGCCCAGTGCCTCTTTGACTTTTCCTTGACACTGGGCCGGGAGACCTGGGCTCATGGACCTACCTGGAGTGGCCCGGCCTGGTGAGGAGGCAGTGGAAGAAGGGTGCAGTGAGCCCTCTCTGGGCCTTCACTGAACCTATGGGGCCAGCGAGGTGGCCTGTTTTTCTCTGGCAGCCGCTTAGCAGTCTGAACAGACTCCACAGGGTCAGAGTAGTGACCACGGCTACACCAACATCTGTGCAGCTCTGGGCCTCTCAGCTGTGGTTAGGAAGGCACCAAGGAGGCTGAGGCAAGGCTGAAGCCTGGGTGTGGCTCAAGGCACAGGGGAAGGAGAGGAGGAGGGAGCTGCGTTGGAGAGGGGGGTATCTTGGGGCCTTTGAGGCCTTGGCTGTGGGCAGCCCCTGAGTAATACCTATTCCTGTGCAGAATTTCCTCCTGGTCTTCTGTGGTTCCGACCTCACTATTGCTTGTCCAGGTCCCTGGGAGGAGCCACAGCAGCTGTAACTACTGCTAGGCTTTCAAGGCTACCTTCCTAGGGGCTTGGGAGGTCCTCTTTTCTGGAGGAGCTTGGCCTAGAGAAGCTTTCCTCCTTCCTTGCTTGTTCCTCTTTATTTGATGAGTCTTTTCCCTCATGGCTCAATGGGTAAAAGAACCTGCCTGCAATGCAGGAGACATGGGTTCAATCCCTGAGTTGGGAAGATTCCCTGGAGGAGGAAATGGCTACCCACTCCAGTATTCTTGCCTGCAAAATCCCATGGACAGAGGAGCCTGGCGGGCCCCAGTCCATGGGGTCACAGGGTCGGACACAAGTGAGCACACGCAACAAGTGGTGCCTCCTCTCTCCCAGGAGGATACATGCACTCAGTCTTCACAGTGATCTCATAGGGGAGCTGAGGCACAGAAAGGTCAAGTAACTTGCCTGAGGCCACACAGCTAGAAAGTGGGGGAGTCTGGATTTGAACTCAGGTGGTGGGTCAGGCTGGAGCTGGGGTGGCTTCCAGAGGCCAGTGTCTGGGAGGCTTTCCCTCTGAGACCTCCTATGGACTCTGTAGTAGAGGGTCTCCCCTGCTTCTGGGCCCTTCCTCAGCTCTTGGGGCTCAGTCTGTCCTCAGAGCTGGTTCCTTGGGGCCTGGAGCCCACGTGGTGGGGAGGGTGTCCCCACTGACCTTACGGACACCAGCACTGCCTCCCCTCCTCTGGCTGCCTTTGAGGAGGCCGCTCATCCTCATCTTCTGGACAGGTTGATACAGGTTTTCCTGGGTTTTCTGACCAGTAAGGAAAGTGAGCCTAGAGAGAGATCAGTACAAGAGCCACCTCTCTAGTCCCGACGGGAACAGCAGGTACCTGGGGATCAGCTGGAGGGGGGCGGATGGGTGCCTGGTGCTGTGTGTCTGCTATGATGGGGGCTCCTGGACACCCCCATGATCTCGCTCTCTGGGTGATTGACCTTGCCAGGACTGGAGCCTTGGCACAAAGTGCCCCAGGTGGTGCCCCTTTCTCAGGAGACTCTCCAGGGTAGGTTCCTTTGCCCACCTGCCCTCCCCCACCCTGGACACTTCTTGGACCTGCTCTGGATGTGGTCTCAGGTAGGTGATGTGACCCATGTGGGTTTCCTTGTCTGCATGATGGTTGGGTGAGGCATCACGGGTTCCGCCAGCTTTTTTCCTCCTATGGTGAAGGAGGCCATGCCGTACAGCTTCCCACCCCACCCCTGCTCTACAGCATCAGCAGGGCCTCGTGCCTCGCGAGTCTTGACTCCTTCCTTTGGCCAAGTAGAATAACTAAGGCCTGCATGAGTTAACTTCATACAGGTGATCTGTCTGAGATCATCTTGGAGGCCTGGGAGAGCTCCACTTGGCCCATTTCATTATAGCCTGCTTGCATTCACCTTAGAAGGGGCCCGTTCTCAAAATCATGGCTACTTCTCTAAATCAGCAGACAACAGCCTGAAGATCACCAGTAAATGTCTGCTGCACTGAGGGCTGTTTTGGCTAATGGAAGGACACAAAGTTGGACGATCCATCTGGGTGTGTCCTTGGGGGTTGTGGGCATGTGGTGGTGTGTGAGGGGGTTATTTATTCTGTTAACCCTTTGCCCCCTTTTCTCTATCTCCCCCAAGCCTTTCTGCTTTCAGTGTCCTTGGAGCCATCAGCAGCTGTGTCCCCCACAAAGCCCTGATACTACTCTGTGTGGTACCACTGAGCCTCCTTAACGTCCCTCCTTGCTGTGAAATCTTAGTGCTTCAGCCTCTTCTCGATGGGCATCTCACCTTGTCCTTGAAGGAGAGCTTTGCTCAGAAAACAAGAGACCTGGGAGGTAAGGTGTTGTCTTCACCCTCCCATAGAATCACCTGTCCTTAAGGGTCTTCACGTCACAGGGTCTACAGATATCAGTTAGACTGGGGTCCTGTCTGGCCCAGCAATGGGCCTCTTAGAAATATCTCATCACAGCTGACCTTAGGTTTATGACTGGGCTTCTCTAAGAGGCCTGATTAATTCATGGCGCCCCCCTCCCCCCCACCCATAGCCACCGGAGACAGGAGGATTTAACTGTACCAGTTTATTGCCAAGCTTTATCGGTTGATAAGCAGGAAACTCCAGACCATCTGTTTAAAAATAAAAAATTAACAGCGGCACAGCCCTAGAGCTGACACTTTGTACTGTTGCATAGTAAACGAGCCCACTGGATGCAGTGACCTCGGCTGAGGTGGCCACGGGCTTGTCCTCCATCCCTCTCATCTGGGGCGCCAGATTCGTGGAAGGCAGCGCACCACCCTCCCTCACCCCAACAGCCAGCATCACTCTCGTCCTAGCTGCTCCCAGGCCTCTCGTCCAGGTCTGGCTGCATTCGAGGGTTTCTAACTCTTCTTGAGACCCCAGAGACTGTTCCCAGCAGGATGTCCATCCCATTAGCTGAGAGACCTCGCTGTGAGTCTCATGGACCTGTCATGGAGGCCAGCCTGCAGGGCAGGACACAGGAGCACAGGCCAAAGAGGGCTTCCTGTGACCACTAAGGACAAGCCTTTTGCTTGGCACCTGGGTGAGCTGCCAGCCCCGTTTTGATTTGCAGCTTTTGTTGGGTTCAGGGCAGGGTCTCCGTTCATTACCATGGCACTGGGTGGTTGGGTGGGGGGCTGGGCACATGGCACTTTCTCTGGGGCCCCCTGTGCAGGACCACCCGTCATTCAGATCAAGGCAGTGACAGAACCTTCCCAGAGAAGCCTTTGGAGGTGAAGTATTGAGGCCATGGCAGAGCCACGGTCAAGTTCTTCTTCCCATGGTGCCCTGAGCCTGCTGCCAAGCCCACGTTCAAAGGCTGTTTGTTCAAAGTTAATGGTGCCGCCTTTGAGCTGGGAGGGGAAGCGGGCAGTTGGGAGGCCCCTTTCCATGTGCATGTTTGAAGGGGAGGCAGGGGTTCTTTGGCTTATGATCGTGTGAGAACTTGGGGTGGGGAGAGGGGTCCATGTCCAGCTGGGTGCTACCTGGGCCCCACGTGGGCAGGGCTAGGAGGGGGCGTCAGGCACTGCCTTGTGGAAAGTGACCATGAAGGACCCTTCCGGAGGGCCCCCCCCAATCCTGTTGTGCTTGGTTCAGAGGGTTGGGCGGAGGCTTTCCTGAAGGGTCTGAGAGAGCAGCACCCACAGGCTGTGTACTCAGGAGCTAGGATGTGGGGAGTTGGATGAGGGGAAGGCCAGCTGGGATTGGCTGCATGTCTGCCTGTTCCCCTGATGGAGGCCCGACCCGGTCAACCACCCTGTGGCGGCCAGTGAGCATCAATATGAAAACCCAGGTGCGCAGGCCCCTCCACCCCAGACTTGGCCTTGAGCACCTGCAGCTCTCCATCAGCCCTCACACTCTTTAGCCCGCAGCTGTTGGCCAGTCTGCACCTGCCTGTGTGCCTCCTTTTGGGGTCTTTCTCCCTCACCTCAGCTGTACACCTGGCCTAGCCAGCCCTCCCCACCCTTGGGAAGCCTCTTTGACTGTCCAGCCCTCCTTGGACATCACAGCCCTTTCGTCTGGTCTCTGCTGAAGCCTGTGTGCTGCCCATGGCTTCTGGTTCCTCTGGATGAGTACCCAGGGGATGGCTAGAGCGGCTCTGGTGACTGAATGGTCCTCTAGCTTCTTTCTCCACACATGGCACTCAGTAGGTGCCTAATAAACCTGTTTAGAATGAGTAAATGGGTCTCTTTTTGTTCATTCTGCATGGAGCGCAGCTCCACACATGGAGCCCCCCAAGCCCATGTGCACACACATCCTTGTCTGCCCTCCTGCAGGTGCTCCTAACTTGTAGAGCCTAACACCACACCCAAGAGCACACTTAGAGAGCAGAGTAGGCATTGAGGGGATGGGCGGGCAGACGAATGGACACACAGACACTTGAGGAGGTGCAAAAGGCAGCAAAGGTGAAGACCGTGTCAAGTGCAGAGTGGCTTCCTGACAGTTGATGGGACGCTCTGGGCAGGGGTGGGAGGTGTGGGGTGAGAGGTGGCCCAGGATGTAGCGATCTGAGCAGACCAAGAGGGGGACACCCTGTTTCCAGTACAGCAGATTAATTCCTCTGAGAAACTGACCGCTCCCCCCTACCCAGTCACAACAGCAATTGGAGTTGATGTACAGTTCCTGGGGCCCTGGGGCCCATTCACAAACCTTGCTGGGTGTGGCCGGGCTCCACAGGTTGGGAAGGGGAGCTGAGGGGGAGCTGCAGGAACAGTGCCAGGCCTCCAGCTCACCTGGAGTTGGGGGTTTGCCTGGGAGGTGGCTGTCCTTCTTGTGCTCCAGGAGTTAACACAAATCAGGTTCAGGTGCCCCCACAGCAGGGTACCAGGCAGAAAGGGCCTTGGGTGGGCAGGACAGGGAGGCCAGGGGTTCCGGGGAAGGTCAAGAGTAAGACTGAAGACAAGCCTCATCAGAAACTGAAAAATTCTGTAGAAAAGTGAGGCAGGCTAAGAGAAACAAGAAAACAAGGTATGCAGAAACAAAATGAAAAGACAACCTACGGACCATGACAAAATATTTGCAAATGAGGCAACTGACAAGAGCTTAAATTCCAAATATACAGCTCAGGCAACTCAATGTCATAAAAACAAACAACCGAATCAAAAAATGGGCAAAAGACCTAAATCAGCATTTCTTCTGAATGTCTATATGGAGCACTTACTCCATACAGATAGATGGTCAACAAGCATATGAAAAGATGCTCCATGCTGCTAATTATTGGAGAATGCAAATCACAAATACAATGAAGTAACACCTCACATGGGTCAAAATGCCACCATCAAAAAGTCTACAAACAATAAATGCTGAAGAGTGTGGAGAAAGGGGGAATGTTCTCCTGTTGGTGGGAATGCAAATTGGTGCAGCCATTATGGAGAACAGAATGGAAGTTCCTTAGAAAACCAGAAATAGAGCTATATGACCCTGCAGTCCCACACCTGAGCATATATCCAGAGAAAAACATGATCCAAAAGGATACATGCACCCCAGTGTTTGTAACAGCACTACCTACAATAGCCAAGACACAGGAGTACCCTGAATGTCCACTACCAGATACACAGAGAAGGAAGATGGGGTACCTGTGTGCAACGGAGTATCAGCCATAAAAAGGAATGAATACCATTTACAGCAATATGGATGAACCTAGAGATGATCATATTAAGTGAAGTCAGAAAAAGACAAATGTTATCACTTGTGGAATCTAAAACGAAATGATGCAAATGGATTTATTTACAAACCAGAAACAGACTCAAAGACTTAGAAAAAAAAAATTATGGTTACCAAAGGGGATGGGTGGGGGAAGGGATAAAAGGAGGTTGGGATTAATACATACCCTAGTGGTAAAGAATCCACCTGCAATGCAGGAGCTGTAGGTTTGATCACTGGGTCAAGAAGGTCTCCTGAAGGAAGGCATGGCTACCAACTCCAGTATTCTTGCCTGGAGAATCCCAGGGACAGGAGTCTGGCGGGCTACAGTCTACGGGGTTGCAAAGAGTTTGACATGACTGAAGTGACTTAGCACGCATGCATATATAAAGTAAATAATCAACAAGGACCTACTGTATAGCACAGGGAACTCTTGAAATAACCTATGTGGGAAAAGAATCTGAAAAAGAAAGGATATATGTATAACTGAATCACTTTGCTATACCCTTGAAACAAAAACAACATTGTAAATCAACTATACTACAGTATAATAAAATGTTTTTTAAAAAGCAAAAAAAAATGCACTCCAATGTTCATAGCAGCATAATTTACAATAACTAAGACATGGAGGCAACCTAAATGTCCACTGACAGATAAACGGATAAAGAAGAAGATGTGGTACATGTATATAATGGAATATTTTTGAACCATAAAGATGAAATAATGCAATCTGCAGCAGCATAGATGGACCTAGAGATTGTCATATTAACTGAAGAACGTCAGATAAAGACAACTATCACATAATATCATATGTGAGATGTAAAAAAAGACAAATAAAATTACAGAACAGAAACAAATTCCCAGACATGGAAAACCATAGAAAACAAACAGGGTTACCAAAGGGGATAGTGGGACAGGGGTCAGGGGATTATATAGGAGTTTGGAATTAACACATACACACTAGTATATAAAAATAGGTAAACAGCAAGGACTCTAGAGCACAGGGAAATATACTCAATATCTTGTAATAACCTACAAGGGAAAAGAATCTGAATAATGTGTAATTAATTTACAATGTAGTGCTAGTTTCAAGTGTACAGCAAAGTGATTCATATATACATGAATTAACAAATTTTAAAAGTTTTTTAAAATATCACAAAACAACCCAATCAAAAAATGGGCAGGAAACTTAAATAGTTCTTCCAAATATGGTCTATATAGACCACATAGTCCATGCACATAGGCAAGAGGCACATGAGAAGATGCTCCACATTGCTAGTTATTGGAGAAATGCAAATCAAAACTACAGTGAGGTATCACCTCACACTGAATAGAATGGCCATCATCAAAAAGTCTACAAACAACTGCTGGAGAGTGTAGAGAAAAGGGAACCCTCCTACACTGTTGGTGGGACTATAAATTGATGCAGCCGCAATGGGGGACAGTATGGAGGTTCCTTAAAAAACGAAAAGAAGATTTACCAAGGGAAAAGCTACCCACTCCAGTTTCTTGCCTGGAGAATTCCATGGACAGAGGAGCCTGGCGGGATACAGTCCAAAGAGTCAGACATGACCGAGCAACTAACACACACACGCATATGACCCTGCAGTCCCACACCTGAGTGTATATCCAGAGAAAAACATGATCCAAAAGGATACATGCACCCAATGTTTGTAACAGCACTACCTACAATAGCCAAGAATGGGAGTATCCTAAATGACCACTAACAGAGGAACAGAGAAGGAAGATGTGGTACACGTGTACAGTGGAGTATTAGCCATAAAAAGGAATGAAATGATACCATTTGCAGCAACATGGATGGACCTAGAGATGATCATATTAAGTGAAGTCAGAAAAAGACAAATGTTATCACTTATACATGGAATCTAAAAAGAAACAATACAAATGGATTTATTTACAAACCAGAAACAGACTCAAAGACTTAGAAAAAAAATTTATGGTTACCAAAGGGGATGAGTGGGGGAAGGAGGTTGGGATTAATATATACACTAGTGGTAAAGAATCCACCTACAATGCAGCAACTGTAGGTTTGATCACTGGGTCAAGACGATCTCCTGAAGGAAGGCATGGCTACCAACTCCAGTATTCTTGCCTGGAGAATCCCAGGGACAGAGGAGCTTGGTGGGGTATACAGTCCATGGGGTCACAAAAGTCAGACATGACTGAAGTAATTTAGCATGCAGGCATATATAAAATAGATAATCAACAAGGACCTATTGTATAGCACAGGGGGCTCTACTCTGAAGTAACCTATCTGGGAAAAGAATCTGAAAGAGAATGGGTATATGTATAACTGAATCACTTTGCTGTATACCTGAAACTAAAGCAACATCGTAAATCAACTATGTTGTGGTTTAGTTGCTAAGTCATGTCCAGCTCTTCTGCAACCCCAGAAACTGTAGCCTTTCAAGCTCTTCTCTCCATGGATTTCCCAGGCAAGAATAGTGGAGTGGGTTACCATTTACAGCTCCAAAATAAACTATGAAAGTGAAAGTGTCAGTCGCTCAGTCATGTCTGACTCTGCGACCCCATGGACTGTAGCCTGCCAGGCTCCTCTGTCCATGGGATTCTCCAGGCAAGCATACTGAGTAGGTTGCCATGCCCTCCTCTAGAGATCTTTCTGATCCAGAGATCAAACTTGGGTCTCCTGCATTGTAGGTGGATTCTTTAGCATCTAAGCCACCAGGGAATTCCAAAATAAACTATACTACAATATACATTTTTTTTAAGTGAAAAGTAAAACCCATGCACTCCAAAGTTCATAGCAGCATAATTTACAATAGCTAAGACATGGTGTCAACCTAAACATCCACTGACAGATGAATGGATATAGAAGATATGTTGCATATATATATATATGTATATAATGGAACCTTTAAGCCATTAAAAAAATGAAATAATGTCACTTGCAGTAACATGAATGGACTTATCATATTAAGTGAAAAAAGTCAGAAAGACAACTATCATATGATAGCATACATGGAATCTAAAAAAATGATTGAAGTGAAATCATTTACAGAGCAGAAATAGACTCACAGACATAGAAAACAAACTGACAGTTACCAAAGGGGATAGCAGAGCCAGGGGTGGGAGGTAAACAGGAGTTTAGAATTAACATATACACACTCTTGTTGTTCAGTTGCTCAGTCATGTCCCACTCTTTTCAAACCCATGGACGGCAGCATGCCAGGTTTCTCTGTCCTTTACTCTCACCTGGAGCTTGCTCAAACTCATGTCCATTGAGTCAGTGATGCCATGCAACCATCTCATCCTCTGTCATCCCCTTCTCCTCCTGCCTTCAATCTTTCCCAGCATCAGAGTCTTTTCCAATGATTTGGCTCTTTGCATCAGGTAGCCAAACTATTGGAGCTTCAGTTTCAGCGTCAATCCTTTCAAGAATATTCAGGGTTGATTTCCTTTAGGATTGACTAGTTTGATCTTCTTGCTGGCCAAGGAACTCTCAAGAATCTTCTCCAGGTCCACAATTCAAAAGCATCGATTCTTCGGCAGTCAGCCTTCTTTATGGTCCAACTCTCACATCCATACATGAATACTGGAAAAACCATAGCTTGGACTACACACATTACTATATAAACATAGGTAAACAGCAAGAACCCACTGTGGACCATAGGGAACTATATTCAATATCTTGTAATAACCTATAAGGGAAAAGAGTCTGAAAATGTATAATTGATTTATAATGTAGTGCTAGTTTCAAGTATACAGCAAAGTGATTTATATATATATATGAATTAAAAATTGTAAAAAGTTTTTTTTTTGCAGTTAAGAATTTTTTTTTATTAGTTTTGCCATACAATGACATGATATCACCATGGGTTTACATATGCTCCCCCTCCAGAACCCCCCTCCCTCCTCCCTCCCCCCGGGAAATCTCGATGCACCAGCCCCGAGCATCAATCCTGGGCTGGCGATTGATTAGACATATGATAATTAACATGTTTCAATGCCATTCTCCCATATCATCCCACCCTTGCCCTCATCCACAGAGTCCACAAGTCTATTCTATACATCTGCGTTCCTTTTGCTGTCTCGCATGCTGGGTTCTCGTTACCGTCTTTCTAAATTCCATATATATGCTTTAGTATACTGTATTGTTGTTTTTGCTTCTGGCTTACTTCACTCTGGATAATGGGCTCCAGTTTTGTCCATCTGAGTAGAACTGATTCAAATGAATTTTTTTTAATGCTGAGTAATATTCCATTGTGTATATGTACCACAGCTTTCTTATCCATTCGTCAGTTGATGGGCATCTAGGTTGCTTCCATGTCCTAGCTATAAAATATAAAAAAACAAGCCAATGAAAAAAATGGGCAGAAGGACGGCCTAAATTGACGTTTCTTCCAAATATAGTCTGTATGGACCACATAGTCCATACAGATCATCAACAGGCACAAGAAAAGATGCTCCACATTGTTAATTACTAGAGAAATGCAAACCAAAACCACAATGAGGTATCACCTCACACTGGTCAGAAAGGCCATCATCAAAAAGTCTACAAACAAATGCTGGAGAGGGTGGAGAAAAGAGAAGCCTCTACACTGTTGGTAGGAATGTAAATCGGTGTAGCCACTCTGGAAAACTGTATGGGGTTTGCTCAAGAAACTAAAAATGGAGCTACCATGTAATCCAGCATTCCCACTCATGGGTATATATCCAAAAGGAGAAAACACTGGTTTCAATAGATACATGCACCCCACTGTTCATAGCAGCATTGTTTACAACAGCCAAGAAATGGAAGCAACCTAAGTGTCCATCAGCAGATGAATGGGTAAAGAAGATGTGGTATATATACACATATATGTGTATATGTATGCAATGGAATATTAGTCATAAAACTGAATGAATTCTTGCCACTAGCTGCAACATGGATGGACCTAATGAATGTTAGAGAAAGATAAATATTATGTATCACATATATGTGGAATCTAAAAAAGTAATATCAACTTATTTACAAATCAGAAACTGACCTACGGACATAGAAAATGAATTTGTGAGTGAAAAGGGGGAGAGAGATAAATTAGGAGTTTAGGATTAACAGCTACACACCACTATATATAAAACAGATAGCTCTCGGCCTTAGCGTCATCTTCTGAGAAACCTCCATGCCAAGAGAGCGAAGTGGAGGAAGAAGAGGATGTGCAGGCTGAAGCGCAAAGAAGAAAGATGAGGCAGAGGTCCAAGTAAGCTGATACACCCATGGAAGTTACAGAAGCAGAAGCAAGGGAAGTCAGAGGCGAGGGGGACATGGTACAAACTGTTGCCTACTATTGAGAACTTGTCTCAATGGGTCTAGAACATGTGTGGCTGTTCTGATCACCTCAACCACGTCTGAGAGATCCACCTGGCTTTGCCCTGGACCTGTGACATTCTCATTCCTGACTAGTTCTCTTCTCAGTTGTGGTTGAATGTATATATATTACATGTATATAATAAATCATCTCTCTTGGCTGTCTTAGTTAAAGAAAAAAATAATAAGGATTTACTGTATAGCACAGGGAAGTATGTTCAGTATCTTATATTAACCTATAATGGAAAAGAATCCAAAAAAGAATATATATGTATAATTAATTTATAGTGTGGTGTTATTGTCAAGTGTACAGCAAAGTGATTCATGTATCTATGTGAATAAAGTTTTTTTTAATGTTTTAAAAATATCATAAAGACAGCCCAATCAAAAAATGGGCAGAAGACCTAACTAGACATTTCAACAAAGAAGACATGCAGATGGCCAGTAGGTACATGACAAGATGTTCAGCATCACTAATTATTAGAGGCATGGAAATCTAAACTACAGTGAAGGGACTTCCCTAGTGGTCTAGCAGTTAAAACTCGGGGCTCCACTGCAGAGGGCCCAGGTTTGACCTGGGTCAGGGAACTAGGTCCTGTGTGCTGCAACTAAGACCTGGTGCAAATAAATAAATGAACAAAACAAAACTAAAATGAGGTATCACTGCACATTGGTCAGAATGCCCATTATTAAAAAGTACAAATAAAAAATGTTGGAGAGGGTTTGGAGAAAAAAGCCTTCTACACTGTTGGTGGGTATGTAAACTGGTGCAGCCACTGTCGAGAACAGTATGGAAGTTGCTTAAGAAACTAAAAATAGACCTACCCTATGATCCTGCAATCCTACTTCTGGGCATATATCCAGAGAAAAACTAGCAGTATTATTTACAATAGCCAAGACATGGGAGTAACCTAAATGTCCACTAACAGATGAATAGATAAGGAAGATGTGGTACATGTACACAATGGAGTATTCGTCATAAAAAAGGAATGAAATAATACCATTTACAGCAACATGGATGGACCTAGAGATGACCATACTAAGTCAGAGGAAGACAAATGGAATCACTTACATCGGAATCTAAAAAGAAATGATACAAATGGGTTTATTTACAAACCAGAAAAAGATTCACAGACTTAGAAAAGAAATTTATGGTTACCAAAGGGGATAGTTTGGGGGGGGGGACAAATAAGGAGGTTGGGATTAGCATTTTGTTGTTGTTTAGTTGCTAAGTCACATCAGACTCCTTTGCAACCCCATGCACTGTATTCGCAGGCAGATTCTTTACCACGGAGCCACTAGGGAACCCCTGGGATTAACATATATGCACTATGATATATAAATAGATAATCAACAAGACCTATTGTATAGTCCAGGGAACTCTACTCAATACTCTGAAATAACCTACATGGGAAAAGACTCTGAAAAAAATGGATATATGTTTATATATAACTGAATCACTTTGCCGTACAGTGTGTGTGTGCTCAGTCGTGTCGTCAACTCTGCAACCCCGTGGACTGCAGCCTGCCAGGCTCCTCTGTCCATGGGATTCTCCAGGCAATAATACTGGAGTGGGTTGCCATTTCCTTCTCCAGAGGATCTTCCCGACCCAGGGATCAAACCCATGGCTCTTGAATCTGCTGCAATGGCAGTCAGGTTCTTTATCATGAATGCCACCTGGGAAGCCTGTACACCTGAAACTAAAACAACTTTGTAAACCAATTATAATATAAAATAATTTTTTAAAAAATGCACTTCAATGTTCATGGAAGTGAAAGTGCCATTCACTCAGTCATGTGCTACTCTTTGCCACTCCTAGACTGTAACCTGCCAGGCTCTTCTGAATATGGAATTCTCCAGGCAAGAATACTGGAGTGGGTAGCCATTCCCTTCTCCAGGGGATCTTCTGGATTCAGGGATCGAACCCAGGTCTTCTACATTATAGGCAGATTCTTTACCAATAGCAGCATAATTTTCAATAGCTGAGACATGGAAGCAACCTAAATGTCCATCAACAGATGAAATGAATAAAGATGTGGTACATATATACAACAGAATATTTTTGAACCATAAAAATTGAAATGATGCCATTTTCAGTAACGTGGATGGACCTAGAGATTATTAAGTAAAGAAAGTCAGAAAGACAACGATTAACATCATATCATATGTGGAATCTAAAAAAATGATTGAAATGAAATTATTAAAAGAACAGAAATAGACTCACAGACATAGAAAACAAACTTATGGTTACCAAAGGGGATGGGATGGGGCAGAAGATAAATAGGACTTTGGAATTAACACAGACACACCTCTATATAAAAGTAGATAAAGAGCAAGAACCTACTGTAGTACATAGGGAACTACCCTTGGTATTTGGTAATAACATACAAGGGAAAAGGATCTGAAAAATGTATAAGTAATTTACAATGTTGTGCTAGTTTCAAGTGTACAGCAAAGTGATTCATATATATACAAATTTAAGTTTTAAAAAACCATAGAAAACAAACAACCCAATCAAAAGATGGGCAGAAGACCTAAATCGACATTTCCTCCAAATGTGGTTTGTATGGACCACATAGTTCATACAGATGATCAACAGACACATGAAAAGATGCTCCACATTGCTAATTATTGGAGAATGCAAATCACAACTACAATGAGGTTATCACCTCATACCAGTCAGAAAGGCCATCATCAAAAAGTCTATGAACAATAAATGCTGGAGAGTACAGAGAAAAGGGAACTCTCCTACACTGTTGGTGGGAATGTAAATTGGTGCAGCCAATTACATACTACAGAAAACAGTATGGAATTTCCTTAAGAAACTAAAAATAGAGCTACCATATGATCCAGCATTCCCACTCCTGGGTATATACTCAAAAGAAGAAAACATGAGTTTGAAAAGATACACACACTCCAATGTTCATCAGTTCAGTTGCTTGGTCATGTCCAATTCTTTGTGACCCCATGGACTGCAGCATGCCAGGCTTCCCTATCCATCACCAACTCTGGGAGCTTACACAAACTCATGTCCATTGAGTCAGTGATGCCATCCAACCATCTCATCCTCTGTTGTCCCCTTCTCCTCCCACCTTCAATCTTTCTCAGCATCAGGGTCTTTTCCAATGACTCAGTTCTTCACACTGTTTTCAATAGCCAAGACATGGAAACAACCTAAGTGTCCATCATCGGATGAATGGATAAAGAAGATGTGGACTATTACTCGGCCATAAAAGAGAATGAATTCTTGCTAGTTGCAGCAACACAAGACCTAGTGAAGTAAGTTAAAGACAAATATTATGTATCATGTATATGTGGAGTCTTAAAAAAAATACAATCAACTTGTTTACAAATCAGAAACAGACCTATAGAAAATGAACTTTTGGGGGGAAAATGGGAGAGGGATAAATCAGGAGTTTGGAATAAACATATACACACCGCCATATATAACTAAACAATAAGGATTTACCGTATAGCACAGGGTAGTATATTCAATGTCCTGTAATAACCTATAATGAAATATAATCTGAAGTTGTAAACATGAAGCTAACATAATAAATTAACTATAGTTGAATTTTAAAAAATTGAAATATAAAAATGAATTAGATGAGAAAATATAATACATCACTTCTACAAATCTAAGTATTATTTCATGAGAAGAAAGAAAATAGATTATGACTTTAAATGGGGGCCCCCCAAGTGTTCCCCCCACTTGCATCTTTGTGCCCTGAGGCTTCTCCACCTTCCGCAGTATGGAGACTTGGGGCTGGATCATCCTCTATGGTGGGGGTTGTCCTGAGCACAGTGGGATGTTAAGCAGCATTCCCAACCTGCATCCCTTGGATGCCACCCTCACCAGCTGTCACAACCAAAAACATCTCCAGACACTGCGCCATGTCCTCCTCGGGGATATTCATGCCTGGCTGAGAACTACTGATGTACAAGCAGCTTAAAACAAATTCTACCTTGCCCTGCTTGCCAGAAAAAAAAAAATTAGCACATCAGCTCTTGCCTTGTTTAAACCTGATCTGGCAACTGTAAGTTCATTCTCTATGTCCCTGAGTCTCTTTTTGTCTTGTAAATACATTCATTTGTATCATTTCTTTTTAGATTCTACATATAAGGGATGTCATACAATATTTTCTCCTTCTCTGTCTGACTTACTTCACTCAGTATGACAATCTCTAGGTCCATCTATGTTGCTGCAAATGGCATTATTTCATTCTTTTTAATGCCTCAGTAATATTCCATTGTACATATGCACCACATCTTCTTTATCCATTCCTGTCAATAGACATTTAGATTGCGTCTAACCTGACCTAGACTCTAATGCCCCAGGGCAGCTGAGTTGTAAAGAAAATGACCTTCAAACCCTCCTACATTGTTAGTGGAAATGTAAATTGGTGCACCCACTATGGAGAATAGTATGGAGGTTCCTTAAAAAACTAAAAATAGAGCCATCAAATGATCCTGCAATCCTGTTTCTTGTCATATATCCAGATAAAAACATGATCGGAAAGGATGCATCCACCTCAGTGTACACTGCAGCACTATTTACAATACCCAAGACACTGAAGCATACTGGGTCATAACCCAGTGTATAAACCCAACATCTACAAAGCCACATGGATGTTAGTAACTCCAGAGAATTCATGCAGGTGCCCCTTCAATTCCCCAGCCCTGAAGTCTGGACAGGATGAAGGACTTGCTCCCAGAGTCCATTGTAGAAAGGAGGGGGAGGACCATTACGTCCCAAACCGAGTCCCCCCATCAGTGGCAGGGCCACATCGAGAGCCTGGAACCGAAGGGATATGATGAAAAGGCTTTCCCCAAACCCATGGCCCAAATGTCAGGGGTACCCTACAAAACAACTGCCAGCACCCCTGAAAATGGGCATCAAAAACAAGGAAAATGTGAGAAAGTGTCTCAGTCACGAGGAACCTAAGGAGATGCGACAGCTGAGTGTCATGTAGGGTCCCCCAGGAGATTCTGGAGCAGAAAAGGGGCATGAGTGAAAAACTAGTGAGATCAGAATAATGGGTGGAGTTCAGTTCATAATAATGTATCAGCGTTGGCTCATTGTGTGTGTGTGTGTGTGCATGCACGCACGCTCACTTCAGTTGTGTCTGACTCTTTGTGACACCATGGACTGTAGTCCTTCAGGCTCCTCTCTGCATAGGATTCTCCAGGCAAGAATACTAGAGTGGGATGCCGTGCCTTCCTCCAGGGGATCTTCTCCACCCAGGGATTGAACCTGCATCTTTCATGTCTCCTGCACTGGCAGGTGGGTTCTTTACCACTAGTGCTACCTGGGAGACCCCACTGGCTCATTAGTTGTGATGAATTATTAATACCTTGGCATATGACAGTGGTAGAGCACATAGCAGTGGCAGTTTCTCTGTAAGTCTAAAACTTCTAAAATACAAAGTTTACTTAAAATATAGGTGTACAGGGAGCTCCCTTGTGGTCTGGTGATGAGGATTCTGGCCTTTCACTGCCATGGTCCTGGGTCAATCTCTGGTCAGGCAACTGAGATTCTGCAAACTGCACAGAGCAGCCAAATAAAATAAGATAAAATACAAGTGTTTTATTTTATTTATAGTTTTATTTTATTGAAAACTATTAAATATTGAATGGATAAACAATAAGGTCCTACCGTATAGTACAGGGAATATATCCAATATCCTGTGATAAACCATAATGGAAAAGAATATACATACACATACATTATTTTTCATATTCTTTTGCATTATATATCTATATCTGAATAGCTTTGTCATATGGCAGAAATTAACACAACATTGTAAATCAACTATACATCAATAAGAAAAAAAAGAAATATAGAGAGAGGAATGGATAAAGAAGACGTGAATATATGCAATATATACTATGCTAAAGCCTTTGACTATGTGGACCACAACAAACTGTGGAGAACTCTTAAAGAGAATGGGAATACCAGACCACCTTACCTGCCTCCTGAGAAACCTGTATGCAGTTCCAAGAAGCAACAGTTAGAACTGGACATGGAACAACAGATTGGTTCCAAATTGGGAAAGAAGATGTCAAGGCTGTATATTTGCCACCCTGTTTGTTTATGTTATATGCAGAGTACATCATGCAAAATGCCAGGCTGGATGAATCACAAGCTGGAATCAAGACTGCAAGGAGAAAGAAATATCAGTAACCTCAGACATGCAGGTGATACCACCCTAATGGCAGAAAGCAAAGAACTAAAGAGCCTCTTGATGAAAGTGAAAGAGGAGAGTGAAAAGAGTGAAAAAAGCTGGCTTAAAATTCAATATTCAAAAAACTAAGACCATGGTATCTGGTCCTATCACTTCATGGCAAGTAGATGAGGAAAAAGTGGAAAGAAAGACAGATTTTATTTTCTTGGTCTCCAAAATCAGTGTGGATGGTGACTGCAGCCATGAAATTAAAAGACACTTGTTCCTTGGAAGAAAAGCTATGACAAACCTAGACAGCATATTAAAAAGCAGAGACGTCACTTTGCTGACAAAGGTCTGTAAAGTCAAAGCTATGGTTTTTCCAAGTATCATGTACAGATGTTAATGAAGAAGGCTGAGCTCCGAAGAAGTGATGTTTCAAACTATGGTGTTGGAGAAGACTCTTGAGAGTCCTTTGGACAGCAAGGAGATAAAGCCAGTCAGTCATAAAGGAAATCAACCCTGAATATAGTCATTAAAAGAACTGATGCTGATGCTCCAATACTTTGGCCACCTGATACAAAGAGCTAACTCACTAGAGAAGACCCTGATGCTGGGGAAAACTGGGGGCAGGAGGAGAAGTAGACAATAGAGGATGAGATGGTTGGATGGCGTAACGGACTCAATGGACATGAGTTTGAGCAGACTCCAGGAGTTGGTGATGGACAGGAAAGCCTGGCGTGCTGCAGTCCATGGGGTCACAAAGAGTCAGATATGACTTAGTGATTAAAAAACAACAAATATATATAGCATGGAATACTATTTGGCTATAAAAAGAACAAAATAATGCCATTTGTAGCAACATGAATGAACCTAGAGATGGTCATATTAAGGGAAGTAAGCCAAACAGAGAAATGCAAATAGCATATATCACTCATATGTGGAATCTAATTTTTTTAAAATGATACAATGAACTTAGTTACAAAACTGAAACAGACTGATAGGTATCGAAAACAAACTTTCCCAAAGGCAGAGGGACAAATCAGGAGCTTGGGATGAACACACACACTACTATATATAAGGCAGATAAGCAACAAGGACCTACATGTGGAGCCCAGGGCACTCTTCTCACTATTCTGCGATAACCTACATGAGAAAAGAATCTGCAAAAGAATGAATATATGTATACATCTAATTGAATCACTTTGCTGTGCACCTGGAACTAACACAACGTTGTAAATCATTTATTCTGCAATAAAATTTTAAGAAAAGATAAAGGCACTTCAAAATGTAAAAAAAAAAAAAGCAATACAGAAATAAAGTTAGATGACACCATAACATACATACATACACACATATATACATATATATGTATGTGTATATACATATGGAGATAGTTTTGGGCCTAGCCTCATGAGAAAGAGTGACAAAGGACTAGGCCTTCCTGGACAGAACCAGGCACTGCAAAGAGAACCACCTGAGGCCCTCACCCCACCCCCACTCCAGTCGGCTCTTGCTGCTCTGTCTCTGCATCACACTTCAAAGTTCACCTGTTTACAGGGCTTGGAGGTCCTTTTCCACCAGGATGCAGGCTGCACAGTAGGGCTCAGCTCTGCTCTGCCCAAGTCCCAGGTGAACTGGCACTCGGCAGGTGCACAGCCAACATCCAGGTAGAAGAGGTGATGGAGACAGTCCTTTATGAGGGAGTTTCTGTGGGTGGGAAAGAGGAAGTCAGGGTACAGGAGGCGCCTGGGGCTTCAGCACCAAAGACAGGCAGTGGGCAAATGAGGGGTGGTCGTTGGTTGTGTTTAAAGCACAGGACAGGTGTGGTGGGATTTTGCACTCTGGAAGCTTCCATGTGCCCCCAGAATGCCCACCAGGACATCATGGGGGAAAGGCCACAGCCTCACTGGGCCAGAACCACTAGTTGTAGAGCCTTCCTGGTCAGCTCCCTGGCAAAGCCTACCCTACAGCTGAGGCTCCATCAGGCCAGGCTTCCTGGCAGCTGGTCGGAGTTTCCACAAGATGAACAAAACTCAGAGCACACGCTTGGAAAAGGAAATTAGGGGAGGCCCCGTCTGCCTCCAATATCCCCCCTTCCCGAATTTTTCCGTTTCTCAAGAGGCAGGATGTTCTCATCACTGACTTGGGACTGATGACATCCTGATAAAAAGAGGACGTGTCCCTGTCCTGGGACTTGCACCCACCTGTGAACACAGTCATCTGTGATCTATTCCTTCACATCTAACTGGGATGTGAGGAAGGCTAGGAGGAAGGGTGCGGTTTGCTGCCATGTGGAGGGGCTGTGATGGCGGGGCAGGGGGTGTCAATGTGAGCAAAGGAACCCTTCAACTTTCCTGAGGGCCAGCTCCCTTCTGGGCAGAAGAAGAAGAGCGGGGTTGCCCCGCACCATCACCAGCTCTCTGTGGCCAGTCACTACCCACCTCTCCCTGCAGACAGTGTGAAAAGACATAAGCACACCCACTGCAAGCCAGGCTCTGACTTGGGCCCCAGGGACATGGGGGAGGCACCAGCCTATCCTCATGGAGTGTACAGCCCAGGTCTGACACAGACCCTGGCCATGGAAATAGCAGGGTCTTGGCCAGGAAAAAGCAAGGAGGGCTTCTTGAAGGAGGTGGCATGTTCCTGTGATGAAGAGGTAGCCAGAAGACTAGGTAGAAGGGAGGTGTGCCCATGGGGGAGGGGACCGCAAGTGGGAGGGCCTTGACCTTGCAAAGCCTGCTCCCCCTCCAAGTCCCAGCTTGGATTAGACTGAGGGGGCAGGGAAGAAAGAACTACCTAAGTGCTTCAGACAAGTGACAACCCATTTGCATTTTGGAAAGCTCCTTCTAGAAGGCCATTTCAGGCCAGAGGGGAAGCCAGGACACAAGTTGGGGGAGGAGCTGTTGGAGCTGCCCCTTGAGAGGTGGCAGTGTTGATCCAGGAGGAGGGGAGAGGAAGGCAGAGAGAGCACTGGGTGCAGGCAGCCCTGACCTTGAGGGCTGCTGAGAGGGACCACCCAGGAGACAGCAGAGATGGGCGAGGCCAGGAAGGGTGCTTTGGGGCCAGACATCTGATGAGTCTGGGGTCTCCTTCTGGTCTTCGAGTCCTCACCGTCAAAAAGGGAGCTGGAAAGGCCACGTCCCCTCCGAGTCCAGGAGCCCCGAGATGGTGCTGATGTGGGACTGTGGTCACCGAAAGGGGCTTGAGTCCCCTCCCCCACCCTCCCCGCAAACTTTAGGTACCAGGCCGTACAGTCTCTCCTCCCTCTGATTAAACATCCAGCCGTCCTCACCCACAGCCCACGTCCACAGCCGCCGGTGCCCTTTCTGCATGGGTGACTCACCAGAATTAATGTTCATTTGATTTTTACTATAAATTACGCCTCACATAATTTCTCCATTACTGGCTAGGACGACTCCCCGGGAAGGCGGGCGGGCGGCGTGGACACCCGAGCCGGGAAGCGCTGAGTCATCGCTCCGCCCACGCACCGGCTGGCGGCTGCCGGCCCTCGCAGGTGGCTTAATGGATGCGGCTCCCCATCACTAACGGGAGATGCTCACCTCGGCCCGGGCCCGGCCCGGGAGCCCAGGGGGGATGGTGAGAGCTTATGTTACAAGTCCCACCTGAATGTGGAAGAGTGAGATGTCGACGGTAAAAAGGAAAAATCTCTCTTTCAAAGATGTGAGGGTCACTTTCCCTCCTTCCAACTGTATTTACTGACTGTGCCCTGCAGCGTGTGAAACGCTGGTGATGCCATAGAGAACAAAACTAGACGGGATCTCAGCCCCAAGGGGGGGAGTGCTTGTGTCCGAATCAGAAACAAACCGGCTGATCGCAGAA
The DNA here is from genome assembly GCA_007570785.1 of Antilocapra americana. Lineage (NCBI taxonomy): Eukaryota > Metazoa > Chordata > Mammalia > Artiodactyla > Antilocapridae > Antilocapra > Antilocapra americana. The sequence goes on along the minus strand of ML660204.1, from coordinate 4,756,531 downwards.
GCACCTGCCAGACGCTGCACATGAGGGTGCAAGCCAGAATGGTCCCCACACCCCCACACCCCACAAGGTGATTGGAGGCTGAGAGCCGGGATGTTCCATCTGCAGAGCTATGTGACAGCAGGTGCAAAGGCCCCTTGAGGGAGAACCCGGGGGGCAGGCAGGGCTCATGGAAAGCCAGGTGAGCTGGCACAGCAGCGTGCAGGGCTCAGTTCAGGGCGAGCTTAGTGTTCTGAAGGTAGAGGGTGCACTGATAGCTACAGGGAGGGGTTGGAACACAATCAGGTCTGTCTGCGGGATCATTTTATGGACGAGGGAGGTGACACTAGTGGTAAAGAACCTGCCTGCCAATGCAGGAGATGTAAGAGGCGCAGGCTCGATCCCTGGGTCCGAAGATCCCCTGGAGGAGGGCGTGACATCCCACTACAGTATTCTTGCCTGGAGAACCTCATGGACAGTGGAGCCCAGTGGGCTACAGTCCATAGGGTCGCAAGCAGTTGGACGCGACTGAAGTGACTTAGCACAGCCATAGACCAGAGTGAGCAGAGGTCCAGCAGAGACCACTGGGGGTCATGAAAGGAGGGTCCCAAAGGATCCGTGGGCTCAGGGCCTAACTCCTCGGCCAACAGGAGGCTGCAGGCCTCATCTTCCTCATCAGCATGGAAACCATGCACTTCTTGGTAGGAATCCGACAAGCCTAGGATATAGTGACTCATCCAGCCCAATTCCCCCGGCAGTGAAATAAACCAATTTGCTTAAACCTCCACTGATCTAGTACATTTGTCTTTTTTTTTTTTTTTTTAATATCTGAAGCTCAAAAGAAACCAAAGTTTACACGAAAAGAAAAAAACCTAGCCTACTAGATTGAAGCAGACGCGCACTTATCTGTTTTCTAAAATAATTGAATTAAAAAACAAAGCCCACAAACAGAATCTCACGACGCCGTCTGCGCCAGGCCCCTCACTGCTCCCCTTGCCTAGGTGCCTGCAATAAATCAGCCTTCAGCCCACCTCCCCCTTCTGGCCAGGGGCCAGCCTCCTTCTGGTCCTGGGGTCCCTGTGGCAGGAAGTGCAGGGAGAGGCATATGGGACCAACCTGGGCAAGGTCTGTGGATGGGCCCCTCGGGATCACTCCTGGCACAATGTCCTACCCCTGGCCCAGTCTGCAGACCGGAAACTGAGGCTCAGAGAAGCCAACTAATTTCCTAGAGCTCTTACCTCGTAAATACCAGAGCTGGACTTTGATGCCCAATTCTGACGCTAATGCCAAAGGACATGGAAATCATAAACCTCACCATTTTCTGTCTCCCAACATTGTGTGTATGCGGAGCACTGGGCACGGGATTCCATTGATTTCCATGGTTTTCAACTCAGGGCAGTCTGACTCCTTCTCAGCCCCTTGGGACATTTGACAATGTCTAGGGACAGTTTTGAGCTTCCCTGGTGGCTCAGACGGTAAGATCCCCTGGAGAAGGGCATGGCAACCTACTCCAGTATTCTTGCCTGGAGAATTCCATGGACAGAGGAGCCTGGCAGTCTACAGTCCATGGGGTCACAAAGAATCAGACACAACTGAGTAACTAACACTTTCACTTTCAGGGACAGATTTGGTTGTCACTGCTCAGGGACAGGGAGATGCCACTAGCATCTGGTGTCCAGGGGTGCTGTTAAACATCCTGCGATGCAGAGGACACCTCACAGCAGGGAATTATCCAGCCCAGAGTGTCAGCAGCGTCCAGGTGGGGAAACACTGATGTGGGTAAAACAGTAAAAATATATGCATATGCTCAGGCTGAGAGAAAGGGCTGGAAAGATAAGCACTAGCATGTCTACATTTGTTTATCTCTTGGTGAACAGGTTTGGGTAATTTTTTATTTTTCTTCCTCGTGTTTTTGGTACTGTCTGAATTTTGTAAGGAACAAGGAGCATGTATCATTTTAATAATCTGAGAAGAAGAACTGTTTTCATTTGGTAAAAAAAAGGAAAAAGAGATCCAGGACTTATCGATTCTGATCCGGTTGCCTCACTAACTAGCTGTCAGGAACAGCTCTCTGGAAAATATGTCTATCTGGAAACTGAGACGAACAATCCTTCCTGAGTGATATTGTAAGAATGTAAAGTAACAGTGTCCTGGAAAGAGGCTCTGTGAGCCCAGAGGAGAATTGTTGAGACTGTTGAGTTATTGCTTTTCCCATGTATCTGTCTTCCCTCTGATGTGATGTGTACATTTTTGCAGCCTAGAAATTCAGGAGACTGGCATTCACAGAGGGTCTTCTATGTGCTCAGGACTGGGAAATAGAGTGGGGTCCACAATCTTTTATGCTCAGGGTGGGCAGAACTGGGGCTCCCACCTTCCCAAGGTAGCATTTAGCACCCAGCTCATTTTGATTTTATCGCAAGGCCAGGCTAAGAGCTGGGTTTCTCCACTGGGGCACTGTTGACATTCAGGTGGGATAATTTTCTGCTCTGAGGATGGAGGGGGAGGCAGAGACACTGTTGGGTGTCTAGCAGCACCCCCAATCCCAGACTTCACCCACAAGACACTAATAGCACACACCCCTCCTTCCCCCAAGTCCGTGACAACTAGAAATGTCTCTAGCCAAGGCCAAACGGTGCAGTGGGGGAGGGCAAAGATCACCCTGGTGCAGAGCCACTGGGCTGGCCAGGCATGCCTGGTGTTTTAACGAGAAGGCCTCAGAGCAGTGGTACAGGCTCCTGGCTCAGGAGGTTCGTCTGCTGCATTTCTGAGTCATTGCTTGTGTTTTCCATCTTCAAAAGTCTTCCCTTTGTGGCTCTCCAATCTGAGACACAGCCCCTCACCCAAGCAGGGAACCCTCGATGGTCTGTGAGCCCCGGAGTGCCCTGGATGAGCCCCGCCAGGAGGTGGTGAGGCCTGGGGCTCCGGTTTCTCAAAAAATAATGACAGGTGGGCAGGCTGTGCTCCAGCCGAGTGACCTCAGGGCAAACCGGTGTTTGCTGGCCCTGCACAAAGCCCCCAACTAATTGGGAGAGGGCCGGGACACATGCCTTTGTGGCCACTTGGCATGCCGGCACCTACACAAGAATCAGGAGATGAACTTTAAATTGAGTAAGATAAAACCAGTTTGGAAATTCAATATCTCACCTTCCTTTCTGTCTTTTTAAAAATCCATAATTCATAGAGAACCCAGTCAGGGGGTGTGCAGCTCAAATTGAATTATCCTTTTTTTTTTTTTCCTCCAAAGACCTTGGCTGGGAGAGACAATTTCTTGAAACGGAGAAAATAAAAAGCAACTCTTGGGCCTCATGTCCCCTGGTCTTGACCTCCCTGGCCCAGGTCTCCATCCCGCGGGGACAGAACATTTCAAACACCTGCAAAACAGCGTTCTGAAACACATGCTAATTGCACTGCCAGGAATTTGCTCTGCCGCTGTCCTCTCGCTCGGGCTGGCGATGATGAATAAACAGGTTTATTCATTGAGGATCGGTTGGTAATAGCAACAGACTGGAAACCACGTAGATGCCCGCCATAGAGGACCAGTTAAATAACCCCATTCCTCCCCTGCCCATGGAATTACCATGTTGCGCTAAAAACAGACCCGGAGACGCGTTGCACAGTGAGAGGAGGTGCGTCATCATGGCCACATTGTTGAGGCCCGGTGGGGAACAGTGTTTACAGTGTGCTACCATCTGTGTTTACAAAGAAAGGAAAAAATATGCACATGTGCGTTGGCTTGTATACACCTAGTCTGTATAGCCCAGTGAACCGGGCTGGCTGGGTCCCAGGAGGGGAAGGGGGAGGCCAGGAGGAGAGGGAGCCCACAGGACGTGCTACCCGCACACCCGTTTCTATGTTTTGATTTTTTTGAACCAGAAATAAGTGCTCAGAAATACATACATAAAATTAAGTTTCCTTTAAAAAGAGAAAACAACCACACACCATGCTAATTTGTTCTGAAAAACATATCACGCGGAAAGGATGATGAATTCCTATGAAACCAACTCCAGTGTATCGCCTTGGGCAAACCTGGGCCCCTCTCTGGATCTTGGAATTTTTCATTTTACAGTTGTTTTCTAAGATGCTTTGCTATGCTAATATGCCGTGATCTTTGGATGTCTTCAAATTACAAAGTGTTGATGGCAGCCTCCAGTTGTGGGTGGTGACTTGTTCTAGAACTCTAAACCCCCTTAACCTGCTTCTGGCTGATATGTTATGGCTAGGTTATTAGGCTGATATCTGGATAGGTTATTAGGCTAATAAGCATGGACTTGTTTTTATGGATATTTTCTATGTGTGGCAAGTGGTATAGATTTTTCTATCCACTATGGGAGTGTCAAGGTTCCCTTTCAAATAATTTAAGTTACATGAGAGCAAAACAGTGTTGAGTAAACAATAGCACAGCTAAGCCTGCAGATAAGCACAAATCACAGAGCTAGATCCCTGGGCACTGAAATTGGGGACACACAGCTCTGTACAACACGGCCCCTTCTCCTCTGCAAATCTGTTTGACGTTTGATGACCTGGTCTCCTGGACTCTCATGCAGTAGGATCAAGAAAAGAAGAAATAAACGGGCCTTTGCAGTGAGATTTTAATTACTGTGCTGAGGAGAAAATCCAGGTGTCCTGTGCTTAGGTGGGTGGGGCAGGCTCCCCAAAGTACACTGTGCTCTTTGGCTGGGTCTGTCCACCTCTGTTCAGAGACGATGACCCTCACTTTATATTCTGTTTTGGAAGGTACTTTCCATTCTGTCCTAGAACGTATTGTCCGCTCTCTGATGTCTAAGTGCCGCAAATCTCCAGCTGATAAGGGAAGTCTGTTGAACTCCAGCATTTGGCTGGATCAACACTTGCTTGCAGCTCATTCTCAGAGACAGTGCAGACAGCTAGGGCCAGACATGGGTCCTAGGATAAAGCTTCCCTAAGAAGATCTAAAAACTGGTTAATTAGTGAGATGGCAGTACTGTTTTGTAGAATTCTTAAATGCAGATGAGCTCTAAATCACACTGTGGAAACCCATGGAGGGCTCCAAGGGAGAAGGTCCTAAGGGTTTTTCCCCACTGGAATTTCAGCAGGGTGGGCTGAGAATGCCAAGTGGAGTCAATGCTACACAAAGCAGCATCTCATAGGACCCCAGTCTGCTGTCTACCTTCAGAATACCCCCTAGTGCCTGTTCACTTGGTGCTGATTACAGCCTGGTCCTTGTGCATGAGCTCATGGTCATCTCCTCATTGGTTGGTTATTTTCTTCTATTGGAAGCCTAGTTAATCCAGTTGTGGTGCTAGAGAACTCTTGAGAGTCCTTTGGACAGCAAGGAGGTCAAACCAGTCGATTCTGAAGGAAATCAACCCTGAATATTCATTGGAAGGACTCATGCTGAAGCTGAAGCTCCAGTACTTTGGCCACCTGATATGAAGAATGGACTTATTGGAAAAGACTCTGGTGCTGGGAAAGATTGAGGGCCTAAGGAGAAGAGGGTAACGGAGGATGAGATAGTTGGATGTCATCACTGACTCAATGCACATGAGTTTGAGCAAGCTCTGGGAGATAATGAAAGACAGTGAAGCCTGGCGTGCTGCAGTCCATGGGGCCACAAAGAGCCAGACACAACTTAGAGACTGAATAGCAAAGAAAACAACTTTGATTTAGGTTTGAACTTAGGAAATTCAGGTTCCTGGGGAGCTAGATTATCTGGCTGGTTTGTGGAAAAGTTTCGGTAGGTGTTTGAGATTTTAGATAGTATTAGAGGCTACTGGGCATAGATAGACACGAGTGGAGTGTGTCCCAGGGCCTCCAGCTTATCCCTGGAAACAGCGAATAAGCCCAGCTGGGACCATGGTGAGTATGGACCACCGACATGCACACACCACCCCACTGGATCTCACGAGGAAGGTGCTGGAATGACCCTTGTTCACAGACAGGCAGATGGAGGCTCAGGGATGGTGTGCAGCTTGCTCCCATCCACACAGACCAAAATCATGGAGATGGGACTCAAATCCAGGTCTGACTCCAGAGTCAGAGGAGCAGGGACCACCTTGAGAGGCAAGACAAGGAAAAGGGGCCAGGCCAGAGAGCCAAGGCTGGGGACTAGTGGGCTGGTAGCTGGCCTCATAGGTCAAAAACCATGGAATACTGGCAGCCGCACATGTCCTCACCGAATAGACAGGTTTCCTTGATTCCCTGCTGAAGTCCAGTCATTAGAGCAGTGCCCACCACAAAGCAGGTGTTCAATAAATGCTGGCGAGTGAGTGTAAACAGGTGACTGTTTCAGCATCTAGAACACTGACTCCTGGGCTGTCGGCTCCAAAGGCAGACCCCTCCAGACTCTGAAGATGCTCTGGCTGCCTCTTGGGGCTGGGGGGAGCAGCTGCCCATAACTATGGAATGTTTCCACGCCCTTTTCCAGGCCCAGGAACACAGCAGCTCTCAATCCAGCGCAATGCCCTGGTCATGGGGCCTTTCCGGGGGCATCAGAAGAGGCGTCTGGGGTGGGTGTGCAGAGCTCCTGGGGCCAGGTGCCTGCCCTACATGGTGGAGGAGTGGGCATGGGGTGGAGGGTTGGCAGACAGAGCCATGCACTAGGTGGTCGTGTGTGTGCCCAGAGATGACTGTTCTATGCCCCAGGATCTAGTGAAGGTTGCAGGTGAGCATGAATGGAACTAATGAAAAAATAATTACCCAAGCCAGGAAGCTGCCCAGGCCCTGGAGGGCAGCTTCATTAGACACCAGTGCTAATGGAGACGGAGCCACTCTTGGACATTTCTGAACTCAAGGCTTCTGGTTCCCGAAAGTTCTCCGGTGGGGAGAGGAGAGAAAGGCTGGCCAGGAGCATCCATCTTGGCCCATCTCAGGGCCAGGCCCCTCCTCCACTCTGAAGGGGGGCAGAGTGGAGGGCAGTGAGGCTGGGCATCAACGTGGAGCCTCTGGACTCTGAGGGGGTGAGGGGCAGAGGGGAGAAGGCAGAAGGATCGATTCTTTCCACTGACCGAGCACTTTGGGGTCAGGGTGATCTCCACCCCTTCCCAGACTCCCCTCCTCTGGCTTAAAATAGGCTGGATTGGGTAGGGTGCCAAGGAGAAGATCGGCAGGGCACCCTGCAAAGATGCAGGTATCGCAGGGCGACCGGAGGCTGTGGCCTCAGAGCTGATGTCCAGGCTTCTCCTCCGAGTCCTGCTGCCGTGTTCCCTGCTCTCAGGTAAGATGGCTCCGTTGTTTCTGAGGGAGAAAGGGACATCCCACTGGCTAATGTCTGCTGCCCTGAGCTCCCGGTAGCTCAAGCCGCCTCGGTGGTCCTCCTCCCTTGATTCTCACAACCTGGCCCTCCATTTTAGCAAAGCTGCAGTGGGGAGATAAGGCTGACCTTGACCCCTGAGGGGGCCTGGGCTGGGAACTCCACCACCATGTGCCACCAGCCCCCTCCCCATTTCCTGCAAGGCAGGACAACGATGGCATACCAACCCAGTGTGGTTAGGGAGCTGCACAGGCTGCAAACACAAGGTGTTTCCACAGTCCAACCCCCCCCACCCACCGCCATTTCTTGGAGATCTAAATTGCAACTGAGTTTGCGCTGTGAGAGGGGAAAATCCATCTTCTCAGCCTTCAGCTTCAGCCTTGGGTCTACAGCTTGCCCTTGGAAGGCAGCAGACAAGCGAGCTTGTCTAACTGAGCATTTTCTTCTCACTCTCGATGTGTGTGTGAGCGCAGAGGCATATCGACCACTCTGCTAGGTGGATCTTTAGAAATACACGTTTCCAGGCCCCACCCCAGACCTGCTGGTTCTGAATTTCCAGGCATGGGGTCAAGCGTCTGGATTCTAATTAACCTCCCCTCACTTCCCCACCAAGCCAGCCTTGGAAACCCTGATCTAAAGATAATTCCAAAATGGATTCTTCATTGCAGAAGGATTCAGGGGAGAGTTGAGATTGAGTGGTGAGCAACCAGCTTGATTTGCATGAGGGAGGGGGGCCAGATAAGTTTCCCTCCACCTGGAGACTTGCTCTCTGAACAACTTGAGGCTGTAATTATACATGCAAAGTGAAGCTAAAATTTCAGAGAAGTATCTGGAGAATTCAAGTCAGAAAAAGCAGATTCGTCTGAAATACCTAGATAATTAAAGAAAAAAAATGTATTCATTGTATAAATCGCTCATTAATTCACCCCTCCATGGGGGCACTCAGTTTAAAAGCTGGCTCTTTGATTAGTCCAAGCTATATTAAATCCTCAAGATGCTTTTTTTCCCCTTGTGCCTGGATCTTCATATTTCCTTCCTCTAAAAAAAAAATCATAAATAAAGTTGTCCCTTTGCAAAAATGCATTTCAGATTTGGCTTGGCAGAAAAAGCACCATAGTTGGTAGAATCAATGTGGGTGCTCTTTCTCTTTTTTTTAAGTACACATTTTGAAATCAGATGCATTCTTTCCAGTTCACTGGAAATGCTAATTTTTTTTCCATCACATTTCAAAGTTATATTGTGTGTGGCTGAGCGAATCGCGCCTGGCACAATAGCACTTCAGAAAGACTGAGGGGGGACAAGATCCCAATCAGAAGGAGAGCCAGAGAAATGGTTAATTTCAAAGGCAGGCAACTGATTGGGGAGAAGAATCTATAGAATTATTTATTTTCTTAAAAAAAAAAACCACCCAAGAATTCAAAAAACCACTTGGAAAGAACAAGCATCTAATCCTGACAGGTTGATTTTCAAGACCCTCTTAATGAGGTTTCAGCACATCTGTTCCCTACTCACTCTCCTGTTTGTCTTCATTTCCACTGCGGGGCTCTTAGGGTAACTTAGACGCAGCTCACTTTCCCTCCCCTCCTTCAGCTGTTTTATCCAGGTACAATGGCTTCTCAGTCGTCTACCTAGTGTTTCTTCTGCTCAGCCCACTGCTGGGGGCACCTAAGGCTGGTTGCCTGAGAGGTAGGCTGACCCCAATGGCAAGCAGGTGGATTGGGAAGGGGAGGTGAACAAAATCACACTCCATACTTGTGGACTCTGTCATCTAGCCTTTAAAAAAGTAGCCTTTTAATGTGTCTTGGTTGCAGCCAGAGAATTTCCTCAGTATCTTCGCAGGGATCAATGTCAAACACTCTTCAATGCCTTGTTTTACAAAGCTGGCAGAGGGACTGGGGCATCTGTGTCAGAAAGTCCTTCGGAGGTAATGGGCATGATGGATGAATATGGAATATTCCCAGGGCCCTAGGGATCCTCTTTCCTAGTAAACGAACACACTGGGAGATTGTTCTTACTCTTCACTTAAGGCACCAATCCCCAGATTTGGGATTTTATAGCCCCATTTAAAAAAAATTTGGAGGGGAGAGTGCCATTTTTTATTTCATCAGGAAAGGTCATTTAGAAGCAGTTACCTTCTCAGGCCACTTCTTGTAAAAGAAAGAGCATTTGGGCTCCCTGAGGGCGACGTGAACAAGAAGGACTGAATCTCAGGCCTGATTACATAATGTATTCGCTCGGCCAGTGTTCTCTGGGCTCCTCCCAGGTGCTCAGGACTCAGGGCAAACCAGGTCCTGCTGCCTGCAAAGACCACCCTTTGAACCAAGGGTGGCCAGCCTCTGCAAAAGCTCACTGTTGCCACTGGACTCACATCCTTGAGGAGTGGGACTGACCTTGCGAGAGGCTTTGCTGTGCTCACTAGCAAGTCTGTACCCTCCCCCTCAACACCCGCACAGGAAAGTCACGTGCCTCTAGATGGTGATGTGCACCGTCAAATATCCAATATAGCCCCACGCTGGGGTCCAATGGGGCTGGGCTGGGTGCAGAGGGGCTGTGAGCCCTACAGTTCAGGAGACGGGGGTGATAGGAAATAGGAGGGGTGGCCCACTTCATTTCTCCTCAACACCCCAGTTAAGCCACCACCTGCTTGGGGACACATCACCAGGGAACCAGTGAGAGCTGAGAGCAGAGCCTGGCATCAGAAAGAGAGCTGCTTGGGCCTTCCCAGGCTGCCTGGCACCCTCACCCTGTATTCCCCCACTCTTCTTCTCTTCCAGGGAGCACCAAGCTCTTCCTGCGAGCCGTGTGGGCCACCAGCGTCCTCTTCCTACTGCTGCAGGGCACCCTGCAGGTCGCCTTTGTCTCCCTGGGACCCAAAGGTAAAGACTATTTTCCCGTTTGCCCCCCAGCAGCTTGGATGCAAGGACCCCAAGGCTGTGGGCCCACGAGTGATTTAGTCATTAGAAAGATCACACTGGTACCAGCTCTTATTCCTTCCATGACAACTGTCTCCTAAAAGCCCTCCCTGCCACTTCTGAAGACCTCACGCTTCATGGGGCACCACACATGCCTTCTCCATTCTGGGGGCACCAGGGCTGCAGCAGGACATGGAGGGCGTGGGAGCTAAGGAGGGAGTCAGCTGAGGGCCCTAGACCCAGAGTGGGCAAACCATGGCCCCAGGGTCAAGTCCCAAGAATGATTTTTACATTTTTAAATGGTTGGGAAACAAAAAAAAAAGGAAAAAACAAATCAAAAGAATATTTTTCTTGACCCATGGAAAGTATTTACGGGAACTGAAATTTGAAATTCCCATAAAGTTTTATCGCTCTGCGGCTACGCCCGGCGGGGTACACGTATTGTCCGTCACTGCTTTTGTTAAAGATTTTTACTATCGGGTGCTTTTATAGAATAAGTTTCCTGAGTCCTGGTCCAAACCAATGGATGGGTTTGCAGAGGGTTCTGTCAACTCCCTGGAATTGTTTGCAAAGTGGGGGCTGGGCATTTGTTCAGAGGAAGGCGCACGGTTTTCATCACGTCCTCCCAGAGCCCAGGTTCCCAAGTCACAGGGTCACCGGAGTCAGAACATGTAAACACAGGACACCCAGTTACATCAGAATTTCAGATAAACAAGAAAGACACTTTTATAATTGGATGTCCCAAATATTTCCTGGGACAGACACGTACTGAAACTTATCCATTGTTCATCTGAAATTCCAGCGTGATTCGGTGGGACATGTGGATCGCCACCAGGATGGGAAGAGACAGGGGACCGGCCCTCTAAGCATCTTGTTCTCATAGCCCCTCCCTTACCACCAAGCTGATGTCTCTGTCTGTCTTGCTTCCTCCCACCCACCCACCCCCAGTGCTTCCTGAGTCATGCGGTGGTCTAGTCAAAATAAGACGTTACATTTATTTCCCTGAATAAATTTTTATAAATCTTGATGGCATAAGCTCTGTTCTGATTCCACCGAAATCCACACTTACTGTAAAAAATTTGAACCCTGGGTGAAATGGATAAGAAATAAAGGGAAAGCGTCCATAATCTGGCCGCTTGGGTACCACCTGGTCCTCCTTAGCTGTATGGGTCGGATCCTCCATGTTTTCCCACACTTGTGCCTAGGCATGATGTCACTTAGTCCATCAGCCTCCGGGAAGTGAGGCACTGGAGACAACTTTCCAGTTCAGTAGGTCCAATTTACTTCATTCTTTTTAACTGCCTAGTATGCTCAACTGATGGTTTCACCAACCTGTAAGTAATGACCCTCAGATGCAGTTGATGTGACCTGCTTGCATGTCTTGGCATCTCAGAATCTCTTACTCCCATCACGTGAATCCAGGAAGTCTAGCTCAGCTCTAGCTTTTTCTTTTTATCAAAGTAATGTATACGCATAATTGAAAAGCTGAAGAGTTCGATTCGCTCCTGACGAAAGAGATGGTCCTTTATCCCACCCTTTGGTCCCTAATCTGTGCTTTTAGCTCCTTCTTCCTACATTTCTAAAGAGCATGCTTCTGGGGCCATTTCTGACTTTCTGTTTGGGACAGCATCCACAGGGGTGATGGGACCCACCACTTCCCAGGTGATTCCCCGCTCTTCTCCTCAGGATTCAGTCTGGAGGTGACCCTGCTTGCCCCCACTTCAGACCCCTCCCAACTCACTCTCCTGGGTCCCCTTCTGGCCCTGGGTTATGCCTGACTCTGTGCTTGACAGTCAGCAAGAACCAGCCAGTTGTGGGCAGAGATGAGGGCATGATGCTCCCCTACCCTCCCGTAACACCAGGAGGAAATGTGAACAAGGCTGTCCCCATCCTCCTACGGAGGGCCAAGGTCCCTAGGTGTCCCGAGGTGGCCAGGGGAGAGGCCAGCCCTGCCTGGGCCGCCCAGTGTCCCTGCAACCCCCAGAGCACCTTGGAGGCTGGAGCCTGAGCCACTGCGTCTTCCTCAGGCACTGCTTGGGTGGAGTCCATCTAGCATCTGGGGGTTGTCAGGTGAGGGGAACTCAGGCATGAGGGTGGGCTGCAGGGGTAAACTCAGACCCCTGACCCCTATTGATTGAGAAGCATCTAGATGCCCAGACCCAAGCAAGCGTTCGGAGACAGACAGCAGAGTATGGCTGGTTTCTTCCCCAGAGAAACTGAGTCCTGGGGGGGACGCAAGCCCCATACCTGGGGAAGAGAACCAACTGACAGGGAGATCCAGAAAGGGCTGGGGGTTGGTGAGAGGCAAAGGGAAGCCTCCTAGGATAGGTGGGACACAATCACCCTTCTTGGAAGAGGGGCAAGACTGTGATGGGTGGGGGTTGTGGGTGGGAGGGGGCAGGGAACCAGGCTAGACACTCTCTCAGACCCCTACCCCCAACTCAGATTCAGCAGAGTGGATGTGATGGACGTTGTGGGCCTCCTGGCCCCGGACGTTGGGATGGCACTTGTGGGCCTGGTCACCTCCAGGCTGGGCCATGAGCTGGCGAGGCCTTCTGAGACCACAGCACCTTCCCCTTTCGATACCATGGACCACGAGGAGGACAAGACAGCGGGAGAGAGAGACAGCATGGAGGTAGGTAGAAGGGGTGCCAGGAGGTGGCTGGGACCACGCGCCCCACAAGATGCTGAGTGGCCTTCACAACAGACAACGCTGAGTTCCTCAAAAAGGATCAGCCCCGAAGGCCTTATCAGCACTTCCTACAAAAAAGAAGAAATGCAGAGTTCCTCAAAGTTAAAAACGGCCCACCCTGCAGGCCTCGTCAGCACTTCTGAGGCAGATAGGCACCCTGACCCTCCCGGGAGGATGTGGTTCCCCAGGCAGCAGCTTGTCCACTGAGCTCTGTGTCCCAGCACCTGGGCAAAGCAGGGCTGGACCAGCTGCCCAGTAAGTAGCAAAGGAGGAACAGCATCCACTGGAAATGAGGCTGGAACTGGCAGCAGGGAACCATCCTGGGGGGCTCCCTTGTCGCTCGAAATGCCCGCTTTATGGGGCACGGTCCTTAGGGTGGGGGCTGGGAGGGACACCTCCTGAACTGCTGAAGTTCCCTGACTCTCCCCACACCACTGAAGTTCCACTGTCAGGGATTTATTTTTTCAGCTGAAATATGAATGCACACACACTGGTGATTTAAGGGCAGATATCCCTGGAAGTGGCGCTAGTGGTAAAGAACTCACCTGCCATTGCAGGAGATATAAGAGACGTGGGTTCAATGCCTGGTTTGGGAAGATCCCCTGGAGAGGAAAATGGCAACCCACTCCAGTATTTTTGCCTGGAAAACCTCATGGACCGAGGAGCCTGGTGGGCTGGGGTCACAGAGTTGGACATGACTGAGTGCCTGAGTACACATTTCTGGAAGGACCGGGAAACTTTTTGGCTTTTATTTCTCACTTTGGGGTAGTAACAGAGGCCCAGGTGAAGGACGGACTTGAGTGAGGTCACGGCACCTCTTGAGAGCCCCCAAGGCCACCCTCAGGTTTAGGAATTTGCTAGAAATCCTCTCAGCAAGGCTTTGTCATCACAGTCAGGTTATCACTATGAGAGGGTGAAGAGGAAGGTGGAGAGCAGAGTGCAGGTCACGCTGAGACTGGCTCCCAGGAGCATGGCTTGCATCCCAGTGTGAACCTGCTGTGTGACCATCAGCAAGTCACTCCCCCTCTCTGGGCCCCTGGCACCGCAGATGCTTGATACAATCCCAGGTCAGAGAGCTGCTCATCCGTTAGGCAGCGACGGACCCCAAGGGTCTTTCTGGCTCCTCCTTTGACTTTTCCAGCTTTGTGAGAGCGATATTGAGGACAGTGTCACCAGCTGGTGCTCTGACCTCAGTGACGAGAAGGCTACGCAGGCCGAGGGGACAAGCGAGGAGTGGGTCCTAAAAGTTGCTGCCTTCACATCAGGCTTGAAAGCTGTCTTGGAGCCCTTCTTCCCCGCCTCGTGGAAGGTCCTGGTGACCCTTCTACTGGGTGCAGCAGGTACAGGGAGGTCCCCGTGGTTGGGGGACAGACCCTGGCGCGGCTGGGGTGGGCTGAGGGCACTCAGGAAATGGGGGAGGGCATAGCTGTTGAGAGAAAGGGGACACAGAGGCTCAGCTGAGGACTGGACTGTGAATTTCCAGGGCAGAAGAGAGACGGAGAACCACAGCCCTGGGCTCTGTGGAAGGTCCATGGGGGCATGGCCTATCAACCCCCACTGCTGATCAGATACAAGAGTTTGGGCCACCCCAAGGAAACCCAAACTTGGGGGTCTACAGCATCCCCCATTTTCTCTGGGGCCTGTGGTTGTGGTGGTCAGTCTAGACCTTGGTTGTGGGTCACATGGTTGGGGCTCCAGGCTAGGCAGGGCTGCCCATCATGTGGGTGGGGGTTGTCTCCCCAGGGATTATCTCCCCTTCCGTGACTTTGGCCGTGTACTTTGGGGTCTTCCTGGGCCTGGGCTCCTGGTGGGCGTGCGGCCAAGCTCTGAGCACCGTGGCCTTCAGCACCCTATGAGTCTTCACGGCCATCTTCACCGCCGGCCACCTGGGGGACCTGTACCTCTACCAACTACCCTTCTTCCAGAACTGTGTGCCTCCTGATGACATTTATGCCAGGTACTGACTAGACTGTCCCCACCATGGATGGCAGAGGGTCCAGCCTCCCTTGGGGCGTGGGTACAACCCTTTAGATGGCCACGGCTGCATTTTCCTTTCCCTAAAAAGGGCTGGCTTCAGGCGAGCAAAGCCTTCTCCTGCTGGTATCTTCTTGACCGCATGAGAGAGAGTGAGGACAGGAGGTGTCCATCAGCTTCCTTGTCCTGAAGGCTGATGCTAAGACGGTGGCCAGCTTGGGAGGAAGCCACACCTGGGTGGGAATCTAAGGTCTGTGCCCACAATTGCCTCTGTTCAGAAGGAGAGCAGCCCCACCTACCTCCATTTTGGCTGCCTGCTGTCAATCATTCATTCCACAAGCCTCATCAAGTCCTATAGCATTCCAGGTGCTGGCCCGGGTGATATAGAGACTAACAAGAGAGATGTGGCCTTGCGGAGGTTTTTCCACCTATAGACAGGCTTCTAGTGCCCTCCAGAAGGATGGAGACTGACAACTGGGGGGTCAGTGACAAGTAGGGCCAACAAGCAAGGCAGATGGCTCTCACCATCTGACGGGGGAGGTGGGTGAGAAGCTGGACAACAGGACGAGTCCCACAGTGGGGAGGGGGCTGAGGGAACACACAAGGGGAACTCCTGGTTTGGCCCTGGGGCACAGTGGGGAGGAAAGGCCATCTAATCAGCTTTGCTATAAGGCAGCCAGGGCCCCACAGAGTGCCCTATCTCACCCTCCACCCTGAGTCTGATCATCCCCCGACCCCCAGGGAAAGGGCTCCACAGGGCAGAGAAGGCTAAGGTGTAGGTGCTTCCCAGAAGGGGTGCCCAACCTGGGAGGTCCATGGCAGCACCTGGTGGCTCTGTGCATGTAGGCTGCTGGGGATGACTGCCCTCATCAGGACCAACCACACAGAGTTCTGGAAGCTCCACCTCCATCCCGGTCTCAGCTGGCCAGAGATTGTAAACCTCCTGATTCTGTTGCTGTCCTACTACACACTGGTCCTCCTGCTGCAACAGCGGGCCCTGCAGCCTGGGGTAAGTTGTCCCCAGGAAACTGGGACCATTTGTTCACCTACCAGACATACAGAAGAAAGCAAGCAGATGAGCAAATTCTCACTAGAGTGTGAATGACTGACAGCTGCTCACTGGTTTCTCCTCCCATGGTCCAAAACAGAGAAGTTGTGACAGCTTAAAGTTGGAGAAGAGAAGATTAAGGAGATGTGATAGTTGCTGAGACAGCTTGGCTCCACCCAGCTCCAGGGAACAGAAGCAAGGTGGGAATGTGTAAGTTATAAAGAGGCATCTTTCAGTTTAATGTGCAAAAGGACTGCAAAAAGTTACAGCTGCTCACTGATAGAGGCACAGGTCACTGAGAACCACCTGTATAAGCCCTGTCTTTCTTTTTGAAAAAATATTTATTTTATTTGGCTGCACCAGGTCTTAGTTGCTACACGCGAGATTTTTGATCTTTTTGGCAGAATGTGGAATCTTTCATTGTGGACAATCTCTCTAGTTGTAGCGCTAAAGTTAGTTGCTCTGCAGTATATGGGAATCTTATATGACCCCCAACCAGGGGTCAAACTCTCACGCTATCTCCATTATCTGACAGATTCTTAACCACAGGGCCACCAGGGAGTTCCCAAGCCCTCCTGTCTTATGATTTGTTCACAGAAATTCTTGGAGACCTTGCTGCCCTGACTAGAAGGGGGCAGGAGCCCTGGTGAAGTAGGGGAGGGGTGGATGGCTTTACTAGAAGCAGGGCTGGAGCAGGATGCATGGGTGTCCCCCGAGCATCACTACTCCGAGCCTGGCCTGTGAACTTGACCAGGAGCTTTTCAGTGATGGGGACTCTCGGCACCCACCGCCCACCTGCCTGTCAGGGTCTGCATCTTCCCTGGGGCCCCCAGGGCATTGATCTAGAGCAGGGCTGTCCAATAAACAGAGCTTTCTATAATGATGGAGAGAATATTCTCCATCAGCGCCGTCCAGCCCACCAGCTGCCACCAGCCACGTGTGGCTTCTGAACACTTCAATGATGGCTCCTGCGACCGGGTAAGCAGATGTTTCATTTTGCTTAATTAAAATGAAAATTTAAAAACTAACACTCGACTTGGTTATTGGGAATCTTGAAATTTGTTTGGAACAACTTGGGTGCGTGGATCTGTGTTTTCCACTTTACATTTTATGAAATCTAAATACAGATCGAGTACTTCCAACAAAAATTTAGCATCCAAATTGCAATATGCTGGAAGAGCAAAACATGCATCAGATTGGGAAAAAACTTGCTATGGCAAAAAGAGTGTCAGCTCTCTCTCCTTACCACTCACCTGTGGAGAGAGTAGTGTTTGTGTGTTTCAAACAGCACCTGGCTCATGCCCACGCCCCCATGCTGGGGAGCAGCCCCTGCCCCAAGCATTGAGCAGAGTGGGGGGATTGTGGGAAGGGCTTCTTTGGTGGCTCAGATGGTAAATAATCTGCCTGCAATGTGGGAGACGTGGGTTTAATTCCTGGGTTGGGAAGATTCTCTGGAGAAGGGAATGGCAACCCACTCTAGTATTCTTGCCTGAAGAATCCCATGGACAGAGGAGCATGATGGGCTACAGTCCATGGGGTTGCAAAGAGTCAGACATGATTGAGCAGCTAACACTTCACTTCCTACCCAATGGTCTTGGAGACCTCAGGAAGAGGGCAAGTCTGGGGAAAGTCTCAGTTTTGAACAACTCTCCCACCGCTCCCCCATCCCTGCCCAGTGAGGCCTCTTCTTCCTTTGTGGGGAGGACAACTTAGGTACCCAGCAGTCTCAGATGGGATTTAGCCAATGGCTGGGGATTTGAAAGCTGTGTTTTCTCCCAGAAGCTGGAAGAGAGGGAGGTGGTTCCTATGAGGTTGCCAAACAGAGATGAACACCAGGAGCTGCGGTCTGTTCTGTGGACCTCAGGCAGTGAGGAGGAATGGGTAAGACCCTTCCCCGCCCCATTCCGGGGCACCCACTGCGGCAGCCTCATCACGTGGTGTCAAGATAACTGTAACAGCTACAAGAAGGGAAGTTATTAGGGCTTCCTCCATGTCCAGTGCCATTTCTTTCTTTTTAAATGTAATTTTATTTTTTTGGCTGCACAGGCTCTTCCTTTCAATGTGCTGGCTTCTCTCGTGGGCTTAGTTGTCCTGTGGCACACGAGATCTTAGTTTCCTGACCAAGGATTGAACCCTCATCCCCTCTATTGGAAGGCAGATTCTTAACTGCTGGATCACCAGGTCCGTCCCTCTGGTGCCATTTCAAGTGCTTTACATTGTCCTCATCCTCATGCTATAGACAGGGAAACTGAAGCAGAGGGGGTGTCACTCCCTTTTCCCGTATTAGGTGGTAAAACTGGAATTCGAACCAGGCAGTGCAACATCAGAGCTTCTGTCTTAATGTAAAAAGGTGACAAAGTTGAGTTAAATCACCAGAAAAATCCCAAGCTCAGCAAACCAAGATGGTGCCAGTGGGCAGCACAGCCAGAAATCCTGCCTTGGCCTGCAGACACCAAGTGGTGAGTGTTGCTCACCCAGTGGAGCTGAGCAAGGGGCTAGCCCATCTTCATGGGGCGAAGCCTGACACCCATGCATCATTCGTCACTTCGAGTAACAGACATGGGTAGGAGTACTGCAGTAGCAGGCATGGTGAGGGTTCTCAGATACCCCGGGCACTGGTTGGCATGTGCCTCTCGTCTGCAGATAGGGTGTGGGGTGAGGGATCCCAGGAGCAAATAACTTGCCCAAGGTCACCAACCCAGCCTCCTTATTCCCAATGAGAAGCTGTCCGTCTTCGCAGAAGTAGTCTGTATGAATAATTGCCTGCACCACTTGCTTCAGGGTGATTAGACTTGCGCTCACCTTGGCAGGATGGGCTCATCCTTTATCTCAGTTCTGTGTCTGTGTGCAGCCCCGTGACAACTCCGAGTTCCCTGGGGCCCAGAGGAACCCTGGGGACAGATTTATAATTCAGAAAAAAAGAGACCTGCGGACAGCCAGCTGTAGTCCCTGAAGCAAGAGCAAATCTCCCAACTCTGCCTTGTCACTTGTGGACCGAGCTCCTTCCTGAGTTCATCTACTCAGGTTGAGCCTGTCACTTTGGACTTGGGGCTGTGCAGCTTCATGGCAGCACCCTTGTACAGACCCCCTGAAGCCCTTCCTCCTCTCCCCACCGTGCCTAACCCAATGTTCCAGATGCAGGGCGTGGTGGATAACAGATGCTCATAGCTCACGCTGGTTTAGTCTCTCAGAGCTCCAGCAGGTGGGGAAACTGAAGGATGGTATTAATATCCTATAGATGAACTCTTATTCCCCACCCCAATCTGAAGCTAGGCTAGGTTAAAACGGGCTTGAAGTGTGAAAGTGTTAGTCGGTCAGTCATGTCTGATTCTTTGTGACCCCCATGGACTGTAGCCCACCAGGCTTCTCTGTCCATGGGATTCTCCAGGCAAGCATACTGGAGTGGGTTGCCATTCCCTCCTCCAGAGGATCTTCCTGACCAAGGGATTGAACCCTGGTCTTCCCATAGTACTGGCAGATTCTTTATCATCTAGGCCACCAGGGAAGCCCTTAGACCCATCTCATACCACTGTCCTGGATGGGAAAGTTCAAACATAGACTGTAGTTAAAAGGCAAAAACCCAAAAAGCAATCACAACCGTTTGTCCAAGCTTTGAGGCAGGCTCCCAGAAGTTCCTCTCTGCATAGGAGCATGAAGCTGAGGCCCTGCCTCCTCCCATGGTGTGTGAGGGGACCCCACCACCACCACTGTGACTCCTTTCATGATTCATCCAAAATGAGAGCCTCATGGTGTGATGCGCAGATGAACTGGGAACCTTGCTTCCCTGTCCAACAGGCTCTCCCGCCAGCAGGGCTCCACAGGTGATACAGGTCCACACTTTATTTACCACAGACAGACAGAGCCCCTCACTCCTTAGCCTGGTAGCAAGCCAGGGCCATTCATCACCCACTTGTTCCTTTTTGAAATTCACTGAGCGGCGGGCATCTCTTTAAACCCCTGCATGTAATGCATTTTAAAGAGCGTTTTCTACAAGGAGGCATTTGCTTGACCTTGGCTCTGTGCACAGGATGGAATGGCACTCTAGGATCACCTCCTGTAGCCTGTTTGGAGCATGCTCCCTGAGATGGCTCTGTGGCTGTCTCCTGCCAAGGCTGCGAGGGGAGGCTGGGGATAGTGCCAGGCTGGACCCCAGGCGTGAGGGTGTGGAGCCTATGGAGACCACTAGGCTGGGTTTCTGTCCTCCAGAACCCACCACCCAGGAAGGGCACTGAGGCATGCGTGTGAGTAGCTGGAATGCAGGGTGAGGAGAAGCAAGCTTGGAACCGTCTCTGTAGAGGGAGGCGATACGTTGGCTGTGGTCTTGGAAGATGGTAGCTGGGCTTCCCTGGGACTTTGACATAGCCTCAGCCAGGGGCTGGGGTAGGAGCCAGAAGAAGAGCTCATCTGGAAATGTGGGTTGGGTCTCTATAGAGGGAGGTGGTGGTAAGTTCATTTCTGGTTAGGGGACTATCCCAGGTGAACCCTATATATTTTGGTGGGAAATAAGTATCAATTATGAAATTAAAAGATACTTGCTCCTTGGAAGAAAAGCTATGGCAAACCTAGACAGTGTATTAAAAAGCAGAGACATCACTTTGCTGACAAAGGTCCATATAGTCAAAGCTATAGTTTTTCCAATAATCATGTACAGATGGGAGAGTTAGACCATGAAGAAGGCTGAGTGCCAAAGAACTGATGCTTTCAAACTGTGGTGTTGGAGAAGACTCTTGAGAATGCCTTGGACAGTGAGGAGACCAAACCAGTCAATCCTAAAGGAATTCAACCCTGAATATTCATTGGAAGGACTGATGCTGAAGCTGAAGCTCCAGTATTTTGGCAACCTGATGTAGAGAGCCTACTCATTGGAAAAGACCCTGATGCTGGGAAAGACTGAAAGCAAGAGGGAAAGGGGGTGACAGAGGATGAGATGGTTTGATGGCATCACTGACTCAGTGGACATGAGTGAAGGACACTCATGTCCACTGAGTGTGACATAGTGATGGTGAGGGACAGGAAAACCTGGCGTATGAAGTCCGTGGGGTTGCAAAGAGTTGGATACAACTTAGCAAGTAAACCACAAAAGTATGATTAAGAAGAGCTTGGGCTAAAAGGGGAAAGAATGTCCTCAAAGCCCTCAAACCTTGCCTGCCCTAAACAAGGCTCAGGGCACTTTGCCTGATCTGGTCTCCTTTGAGAACATCCTGCTTTGAGGAACAGTACTTCCGTCCATCCAAATTTTGCTAGCAAGTCTTCTCCCTACTCTCAACCCATATCGAATACACCGAAAAGATGCTTCTGCATTGTCCTAAGTTACTCCAGACTCATTCATTTCCCCCTTCAGATCAGATCACCATGCCAGTGCATTGTCCCCTGCTCTCCCCAGGCCCTGGCAGTGTCCCCTTGGGTCTGCCATGCACACCTGTCCCCTCTAGTCTATTCACCGCATGGCAGCTGGAGATATTCTTTCCAGTGAATCTAACCTTCTGCCCTGCCAACCCCTCTAGCCCTCATTGTCTCCCCACTACTCTTGCAATAAACACCAAGGCACTTGGCCAGGCCGTTGGGATCCTGGGTGACCTTTCAGGTCTTCCAGCTTTCTGGGCTCCAGAAAGGATGCTTTCAGGGCTCCCCAGGATCCTTCCTCCAGACTGCCCTCCTCTACACAGGGTTGTCCAGGCTCATTTTGGCTGCCTTCCCCCCCAGCTCAGTGATCCCCTTGTCCCTTCCTCCCTCCGAAGCCACCCGGGCTGCTCTGACTACTGTGCGCCTCTGCAGTGACCCTGACACAGCTGCCGTTTTACATGTGAGGGTCTCTGCTGTCTCTACCATCACACTGGACAAAGTGTGGGTATAGGAACGGGTAGTTTTGCTCACTATGCCTGTGATGCATCACGGGTTCTGGAAGGGATGGACGCATGAGGCCTGGCAGTGGCCCAGAGTTTAAATAGTGCCATGCAGACACAGGGTGGGGAGTGCATGGTGGGCTGGAGACTGTCGGTGCCAAGGGTGGGCTTGCTTGGGGAGTGGTGATGTGAAGCAGACACTCTGGGACGCTTTCCCTAGAAGCTCAGGGAAGAGCAGGTGAGACCAGAGACCAGGTCAGGGGCATCGAGAGCAGTGAAGAGGTTGCTGCCATCCTTCAGGTCAAATCAAGTTCAGAAGTCTGAGGGAAGGCGAGAAGGAGGTTCAGAGTCTGAAACGGGCTTTCAGAAACCCCAACTCTGGCTCAAGTGTGACACTCATGTGCCTTGGAGTCTCACCTGGCTTTTAAACAAGTCATCGCCAGAAAGTTAACTGAAAGCTGGCCTTCATGCTGTCTCCTCTGGGCCCACCTGGGGCCTTCAGGGAGCTCCAGGGTGCCTGTGACCTCCATCCTTCCATCCAGGAACCCCCAAGTGGCCCTCCCTCCTTTGCAGGTGACGCCCCTCCCAGGTGGGAGCTGGCAGGACCTTCCCCTTCTGCGTGGAGCCCGAGGACAATGCTTGGGACTGGACCCACCAGCGTCCTTTGTGCCGGAAAAGAGTCAGACAAGCTCAAGTAAGATACCCACAGCCCAGACGAGGGCCTGCCGACCCCCCAGCACCCCAAGTCCTAGACACATTGCAGCAAAGCCCATCATCTCCAAGACAGCACAGAAATAGGAGGCCTCCTTGGGGGGACTGTCAGATGGGAGCCTTCGCCCCGGAGACGGACTGCTCACCCACCTGGGTTACAAACCATTGAGTTCAGATGGGATGCAGGAGACACCACGCCATGCCTCACACTTGCTTAGGAAACGTTCTTTGGGCAGAAAAAACTGGGCAGGATGGACCTAAAAACTGCCAGACTTGAACAGAAACAAGTCTGGCAGTTTTTAGGTCCATCATCATGACGAGAACGGCAACTTTTTTGATGTGTGAGCCGAGCCCGGGGCCCTGGACGCTCAGCCCCTCATTCCATCCTCGCTGGATGGAAGGGGCCTCATAAACTGGTGTTACTGTCCAGCTCATTTTACCGAGGAGGAAACAGGGGATCTTAGCGCTTAAGTCCCCGGCCCACAGGAAACCATGTCTGGCTGACTTAAAACGTCTGCTCTTAACCTAATCCTAACCTAATCCAGGTGAGAGCCGGTTCCCCACCTCAGCACCAGCAACATTTCAGGCGAGATTCTTCTTTGCAGGAGGCTGTTCTGTCCATGTAGGATGTTGAGCAGCCTCCCTGGCCTCCACCCACTAGACAGCAGCATCATCTCCTCTCCCCCCATGCCAGCATGTCTCTAGACCCTGCCAAGTGTCCCCTGGGAGGGGAGGGGCAAAGCCACCCTTGGTTGAGAACTCTAGAGTGTCCTTCACAAGGCTGTGATGACCTGAGTCGTGAGTGCAGTTAGGTTCCTGTCTCCTGTCCTCACCTCCTTTTGGGAAAGAGGTTCCCAGCAGCACAGACACACTCGCTACCAAGAGCCATCTTCCCTGGTCTTCCAACAAGTTCCCAAGACCTTCTATCCAACTAGGTTTTAACTCCTTGGAGGATGGGGCTGATGCTGCTTAGCCTGTGCTGGGCATACAGAAGACATGTGGTAATAGCTTCCTGAGTGATGGCATACCATGGACCACTTAGAGAGAATCCTAAACCTGCACTGGGCTGCTGCAGTGGAGACATCCATCTTGTTCACTTATTCTGGAAATATCCACTGAGAACCAACCAACAGCCAGGTCCGCAGGGGCTCTAGGAGTAGGCGCTCATGTCTGCCATGTTGGCTTCAGGGTGTTGGCAAAGGTGCCATTGGGCGCATGGATAGGTTCAGGCAGGACTAAAAGGGTGTGCGCTCTGTTTGGAGGGAAGGTGTGGGTGGGTGGTGGGGCCGAGGCCGGCCAGGTTGTTCTTGTGTGGGCACAGGGGTTGTGGGGTGATCTGACCCCTCCCTGAGCTCAGATCAGACCCTCTGACAGGTTACAGGCTTGGATGTGTCTATCTTGCCACAGCACCCCCCACTGCCACCTGAAGTGTCGGTGCCCTTTGCTTACAGGACATGCTGCCACCGCCACCCCTACAGAGTTGGGGCTGAGCTGCTCCTCGGTCTTGGGCTACCTCGCCACAAGGCACAGCCATGTCCCCGTACTGATCACCATGATGGTGGGGCCTGGGGAGGGAGGCTGAGCATGCATGCACACACCAACAGATAATTTATAGTGTTGTGTTAGTTTCAGATGTATGGCAAAGGGATTCAGTGATACACATATATATTTCAGATTATTTTCCATTATAGGTTATTATAAGATATTGATTATTGTTCCTTGTATTATACAGTATATCCTTGTTGCTTATCTGTTTTATATATAGTAGTTTGAATCTGTTAATCCCAAACTCCTAATTTATCCTTCCCCTGCTTCCCTTTCCTCTTTGGTAATCATGTTTGTTTTCTATGTCTGTGAGTCTATTTCTGTCTTGTATATGGATTCACCTGTATCGTTCTTTTTAGATTCCACATATCAGTGATATCATATGATACTTGTTTTGCTCTGTCTGACTTACTTCACTTAGTATGATAATCTCTAGGTCTGTCCCTGTTGCTGCAAACAGCATTATTTCATTCTTTGCTATGGCTGAGAAATATTCCATTATACATATACATATATGTAGAGAGAGAGAGAGAGAGAGAGAGAGAGAGAGAGGGAGGGAGAGACCTTCCCTGGTGGCTCAATGGCAAAGAATCCACCTGCAGTGCAGGAGCTGTAGGAGACTTGGGTTTGATCCCTAGGTCAGCAAGATCCCTGGAGGAGGGCATGGCAACCCACTCCAGTATTCTTGCCTGGAGAATCTTATGGACAGAGGAGTCTGGTGGGCTACAGTCCACTGGGTCACAAAGTGTCAGATACAACTGAAGTGACTAAGTGCATATATACATATATATATATATATATCACATATTCATTCATCTGTTGATGGACATTTAGGTTGCTTCTGTGCCTTGGCTGTTGAAAATAGCGCTGCTGTGAACATGGGGGTGCATGCATGTTTTTGAATTAGAGTTTTCATCTTTTCCAGATATATGTCCATGAGTGGGATTACTGGATCAAACGGTAGTTCTACATTTAGTTATTTAAGGAATAATATTGTTCTCCATAGTGACTGCACTAATTTACATTTCTACTCATGTAGGAGGGTTACCTTTTCTCCACACCCTCTCTAGCATTTCTTATTTGTAGACATTTTGGTGATGGGCATTCTGATCACTGTGAAGTGATACCTCATTGTAGTTTTGATCTGCATTCTCTAATAATTAGTGGTGCTGAGCATCATTTCATGTGCCTGTTGGCCATCTGCGTGCTCTTTGGAGAAATGTCTACTTAGGTCTTCTGCCCATTTTTTGATTGAGCTGTTTTTTTTTGATATTGAGTTGCATGAGCTGTGTATTTTGGAAATTTAGCCCTTGTTGGCTGCTTCATTTGCAAATATTTTCTCCCATTCTGTAGGCTGTTTTTGTTTTGTTGATGGTCTCCTTTGCTGTGCAAAAGCTTTTAAGTTTGATTAGGTCCCATTTGTTGGTTTTTGCTCTTATTTCTTTTGCCTTGGGAGACTGATCTAAGAAAATGTTGCTACGATTTATGTCTGAAAATGTTTTGCCTGTGTTTCTTCTGGGAGTTTTACGGTGTCATGTTTTACATTTAGGTCTTTAAACCGTTTTGAGTTTTTGTATATGGTATGAGGGAGTGTTCTAATTTCATTGATTTACACGAGACTGTCCAGCTTTCCCAACACCACTTATTGAAGGGACTATGTTTTCTCCACCATATATTTTTGGGTCCTGGCACTTGCAGTGAAGTTCAGAGAGCTGGAAAGCACTTGGCATACTTGATGAAAGATCCCATGTGAGCTGGGGGTGTCCCGACCGGGGCCTGAGGGCAGAAGGGGTTGAGCTGGAGGCCCATATGTCCTTCTCAGAGAGGCTTTTTTTTTTTTTTTTTTGGTGGTAAAATGCTTCTGCTTATCTTTATCACTGGGATAGCCAAGCTTTCATCACCATTACAAGGGAAGGAAACACCTCTTGTAAGGGGCAGTCTTCTGGTTGTAGAGGATCTCTGGGGAGGGCTGGGCTGTACCAGCCATCCTCTTGTGCTAGAATGTGACTCCCTGCAGTGGCTCTGAGATGGGGAGTAAGGCTGGAAACCCCGAGTCCCACACTACCCTGCTCAAAAGGGAGCTTTGGCTGTTGATCAAATGCCTTTATCCAAAGTGGATTTGAGGGAGGGACCATACTAATGGCTGCTGTACAGGAGAAGCCCTGCTTATCTGCCCAAATAATGGGGGCTCCTGCTGGGTGGAGTCGGTGGGGGGGGGAGCTGGATTTGGAAATGAAGTTTTTGTTTTTTTTTTTTAAAGATTTATTCATTTATTTAATTTTGGCTGTGGTGGGTCATTTTTGCTGCATGCAGGCTTTCTCCAGTTGCAGCACACAGAGTCTACTCTCCTGTTGTGGGGCACGGGCTCTAGGTGACCGGGCTTCAGTGGTTGCAGCCCGTGGGCTCGGTAGTTGCAGCCCCCCGGCTCTAGAGCACTGGCTCAGTAGTTGCGGTACATGGGCTCACCTGCTTCTCGGCATGTGGGATCTTCCCAGACCGGGGATCAAACCTGTGGACCTGGCATTGTAAGGCGGATTCTTAACCACCGAACCACCAGGGAAGCCCTGGAAATGAAGCTTTAAGAAGGCTTAGAGCCCCTGGTCCTTGAGACGTGCTCTGAGAGGAGCTGCCTCTCTGCAGGTGTGGAGCGTCTGTTTCACAGGCTGGCCAGGCTGCTTGCTGCTGCCCTAAGCCTGTGTCATCTGAATGGCCTGGGACCCCGGCCGCCTGGCTGTGCGAAGCGCACCCTGCCTGGTTGGCTATGCCAACCTCCTGATCGTCCTCAGTTCTATGGCGGGCCTCCGTGTGTCCCGAGAGGAGCTGTTCCCCGGGGTCCCGGGCTGGCTCCTCACCAACCTGGACCTGAAACCCTACCTGCAGCCGTGTCTCCACCTGGGTGCCAAGGTGTGCTCTGGGGATGGGGATGGGGCTGGGGGATTTAACATTTCAGAAAATACCGCAGCTGAGGGCTGGGGACAGTGGGGCATGGGGGCAGAGGAGGAGGCAGGGCCAGCGGGGTCCACCTTGGCTCAGTACCCCGTTAGACCCTGTGCGCCTTTGTCTTCATGCCACAAGATGCAGGGGGAACATCATGAGCACCTCCACTCTGACCCCCATTGTCTCCGAGGGGCATGGGTGATGTGAGCCTGGGGTGCACCAGGCTGTTGGGGGAACACGTTCCAGCTGGCCCCCGACGCCCCCTTCCACGGAGCTGCTGTGACTCTGGCACCCTAGACGACAGGGCTCTGAGATACAGAAGCCTATTTCCAGCCCCAGCCCCTGAGGCGGGAGGGAGACCCATGGCTTGTTTTCTGGGAGACCCATGGGGAGCTGTAAAGGAAGCGTGTGTTTCCTCTGCAGTCTCTGTGCGTTCGTGTTCTGGCTGCTGCTGCGAGTGCAGGTCTCCAAGAGCCGGAGGCCAGCGGAAGAGGAGGCCTGGAGGGGGGACCTCAGGGACGTGAGCGGGGAGGACCCGGGGTGGACTGGCTCCTGCCCTTTCTCAGGCCATTTATGTACATGTTTGAAGTTAACCATTTCCCCCAGGAATCCCAGAATCTTAGGGTAAAGGGAGCCTCCAGGCCCTTGTTCCTGGTCTGCCTTTAGCAGGTTCCCTGCTGGATCTCAAAGGACACACAGCGAGTGTCCCAGGTGACCTGGGTCATACCCAGAAACTCAGAGTGGGGCGCAAGAGCAGCCTGTGTTCCAGGAGGTCCCAGCAACAGGGCTTTGCTCCTCAAGAGTTCAGATCTAGAACTTTCTGGCCCCAGATGGCATATGAGCCACAGCCCCTTCCTGAGCAGAGTGATGCCCCTGGATGTGAGGGGCCTTTGGGGGAGGCTCTCTGAGCCCTCGTGGTTCAGAGTCCAGTGTCCCAGGCCTGGAGATACCACTTCCCCAACCTGTCTCAGCGGAGTTAGACCTGCAGGCTCCTGTTGGAAGGGAACAGGGCAACACTCTGGCTGGTGTTCCAGAAATCTGAGTGCTCCCCTGCCTCTCCCCCTGCAGAGGGCCCAGCAGTGTCCTGCTGAGCATGCCTGCCACCATCCTCAAGAGTCTCCTAGTTGAGCACTGGGTCTGCCTTGGTGCCGCCCTGTTCTTTGCTGTCAGCTTTGCCAGCAAGGTAGTGGTACACAGGGTCGTCTACATCCTCCTCTTCCTGTTCTGGGTGGCCTGGTACCAGGTGAACCCCGGTGGGACCCCAAGCCCCCAGCCCCTGCCCTGCTTCTCTGCCCCAGGCTGCTTCCGCCTTCTGCTTTCTGACTTCTGGCCCTGCCGCGCTGGGTTGCCTCGGGGCTGGCACTCTCCTCGTGGAGGGGGGACCACGAAGCTCACAGGCTTCACACCCGCAGCTAGCTCAGGCAAGCCTCTGACCTGGTGCCCATTCACACTTACCAGTAAGGCCACACAGCCTGCTCCACCACCAGATGCACCAACCCTGCCTCCACATACGTGAGCGGTACACATGGGTGGAGAGAGAGTGCATGGAACATGGGGGCCACAGACAGAGGGAGAGGTCAATTTCCAGTACCACCTGAACTGCCCAATATACAGACAGAACTCCCAATGCCACAGCTTCCTGGCTGTCCGGGGGCGGGGAGTGGGCCAGGGGGTTACCCTTCCCAATGCTGAGATTTGCTTTTCTGCAGGAAACTTAACTGAAGGCCTGGACCCCTGACTTCACTTTGCGTGTCTCATTAAAACTTATCTAGACCCTCATATAAGAATAAGCTTGGGGACCGGAGATCTAGCAGCAACTGGAGCAGCATGGCCAAGCCTTGTGGGGTGCGCCTGAGCGGGGAAGCCCGCAAACAGGTGGATGTCTTCAGGCAAAATCTTTTCCAGGAGGCTGAGGAATTCCTCTACAGATTTTTGCCTCAGAAAATCATATACCTTAATCAGCTCTTGCAAGAGGACTCCTTCAATGTGACTGACCTGAATTCTCTCCGGGCCCCACTGGACATCCCTATTCCAGACCCCCCACCCAAGGATGATGAGATGGAAACAGATAAGCAGGAGAAGAAAGAAGTCCCTAAGTGCGGCTTTCTCCCTGGGAATGAGAAGGTTCTGGCCTTGCTTGCCCTGGTTAAGCCAGAAGTCTGGACTCTCAAAGAAAAATGCATTCTGGTGATCACATGGATCCAGCACCTGATCCCCAAAATTGAGGATGGAAATGACTTTGGGGTGGCAATCCAGGAAAAGGTGTTGGAGAGGGTAAATGCAGTCAAGACCAAAGTGGAAGCCTTCCAGACAACTATTTCCAAGTACTTCTCAGAACGTGGGGATGCTGTGGCCAAGGCCTCTAAGGAGACCCATGTAATGGATTACCGGGCCCTCGTGCATGAACGAGATTAGGCAGTCTATGGGGAGCTCAGGGCCATGGTGCTGGACCTGAGGGCCTTCTATGCTGAGCTTTACCATATTATCAGCAGCAACCTGGAGAAAATTGTCAACCCAAAGGGTGAAGAGAAGCCATCTATGTACTGAGCCCAGGGTTAGAAGGGAAATAAATGACCTATACTTTGTGTAGAAAAAAAAAAAAAAAGAATAAGCTTGGGGACTTCCCTGGTGGTCTAGTGGTTAAGACTCCACGCTCAAAATGCAGGGGGGCTGGGTTCGATCCCTGGTCATGGAACTAAATCCTGCACACCACAACTGAAGATCCCACACATCACAACTAAGACCCGATGCAGCCAAATAAATTAATACATATATGTGTGTGTGTGTGTGTGTATACAGGTGAGTGTGCGTATATGTGTGTGTGTATATATATACATGAAAATGAAAATGTTAGTTGTGCAATCATATCCAAATCTTTGCAACCCTATGGACTGTAGCCTGCTGGGCTCCTCCGTCCTTGGAATTCTCCAGGCAAGAATACTGGAGTGGGTAAGTATTCCCTTCTCCAGGGGATCTTCCTGACTCAGGGATCAAACCTGGGTCTCCCGCATTGCAGGCAGATTCTTTACCATCTGAGTCACCAGGAAAGCCCATTTATGTATATGTATGTGTATGTATACGTGTACGTGTGTGTGTGTGTGTGTGTGTGTATAAGGAATGAGCCTGGGCTCCAAGCAGCAAAGATTTCTGTTGGAAAGAACAGTTTTGCACAGAGAGCTGGTCCCTGTACGCTTCCCCTGTGGCCCTTCTGGTTATGGCCGCCCCTGCCCTGCTCACCTCTCTAAACCCTGCCTCGCCTTTATCAGGACTATGTCTGAATTGCAGATACACTATAATTCCTGGAGAAGGCGCTCCAAGTGCTTCTGGATGGTTGTGGTCTCCTACTCCGCGGTGGTCCTTTTCACTGTCTACACTTTCCAGTTTCAAGCTGTTTCTGGATTTTTCAATGAAACCCTAGGACTGTCTGAAGAGGGGTAAGAATGTCTTAGGCCCTGGGCTGATATATGGGGAGGGGACTTTTCTAGTTGGTTCTGCACTTTCTGGGCATCGCTGTAAAGCTCCTGAGCCCCTCCGGGTCTGGGGAGATGCCTCTGGCAGCTCCAGGTTTCCAGATCAGAGCCCAAGGAAGAGGAGCCCTTGGAGATTTTGCTGCCTGGTCCCTCCTGCTCTATCGGGGTCTCAGGACCCATGGACTTGAAACCCCAGGTTGTTCCTGCCTTGGGATCTCACCAGACTCAGGCAAATCCCGTCCTCAGCTGACAGCCTAAGTTTTCTCTGCGAGTCTGAGTTTATGCCGAGAGCACGTACGCCAGAGGTTCCCATGAGGGCACTGGGCTTCCCCAGGTCATGTGAGCCCACTCGCCACAGAACTGTGGTCCAGAGCCGGATTCTAGGGCTAGCACCCCGTTTTCTCCCTACTGAATCCCCTCAGGGTGCGTCTTGGAGTGGGGGTGGGGAGGGTGGCTGCCGTGACTGAAACTTGATGACCCCAGCATCCTGTTTCCTGGTGTGGCAAGCGAGTTCTTTGTCCACAGCGCCTCCTCTCGGTCATAAATGCAACCAACGTCTGGGAGGCATTTCATGACCAGTTTTGTCCCAGGGCCCTGGGAAGTCTCCTTCCTAGATCAGACAAAGATTCTGTGGATAGGCCACGCGATGTTTTCATTTTACGATTCACAGGCCCTGCTGATAATCTAAAATTCTCTGGATCGCCTGCCTTACATGTCTATCATAATCCAGAGAAGTTTTGTCCTATTGCTTCTCCCCATACCCAGAGTCGCACTATTATAATTATTCCATGTGGGGTTATACACGTGGCCAACTGCCTCAGGACTTTAGCCATCATTAACTCTCCTGGGAGACAGTGAAGGACAGGGGAGCCTGGCGTGCTGCAGTCCATGGGGTCTCCAGGACTCCTCACAATCAAATATCATTGCTTATCAAGACCCTGTTTATTTAACTTATACACATAGTACACCATGTGAAACGCTGGGCTGAGTGAAGCACAAGCTGGAGTCAAGACTGCCAGGAAAAATATCAATAACCTCAAATACGCAGATGATACCACCCTTATGGCAGAAAGTGAAGAAGAAATAAAGAGCCTCTTGATGAAAGTGAAAGAGGAGAGTGAAAAAGTTGGCTTAAAGCTCAACATTCAGAAAACTAAGATCATGGCATCTGGTCTCATCACTTCATGGCAAATAGATGGGGAAACAGTGGCTGACTTTATTTTTTGGGGCTCCAAAATCACTGCAGATGGTGACTACAGCCATTAAATTAAAAGATAATTGCTCTTTGGAAGAAAAGCTATGACCAACCTAGACAGCATATTAAAAAACAGACATTACTTTGCCAACAAAGATCCGTCTAGTCAAAGTTATGGTTTCTCCAGTAGTCATGTATGGATGTGAGAGTTGGACCATAAAGAAAGCTGAGTGCAGAAGAAATGATGCTTTTGAATTGTGATGTTGGAGAAGACTCTTGAGAGTCCCTTGGACTGCAAGGAGATCAAACCAGTCAATCCTTTAGGAAATCAGTCCTGAATATTCATTGAAATACTGATGCCGAAGCTGAAGCTCCAATACTTTGGCCACCTGATTCAAAGAACTGACTCATTGGAAAAAACCCCAATGCTGGGAAAGATTGAAAGCAGGAGGAGAAGGGAATGACAGAGGATGAGATGGTTGGATGGCATTACCAACTCGATGGACATGAGTGTGAACAAGTTCCAGGAGTTGCTGATGGACAGGGAAGCCTGGTGTGCTGCAGTCCATGGGGTCACAAAGAGTTGGACACGACTGAGCAACTGAACTGAACTGATCAAGACAAAGTGCAGTGGAAGGACTTGGCTGGTGGTCCAGTGGCTAAGACTCCACGCTCCCCGTGTAGGAAGTCTGGGTTTGATCCCTAGTCAGGGAACCAGATCTCACATGGCACAAATAAGACCCTGCGTGCCACAGTTAAGACCCAGCACAGCCAAGTAAATCAATAAAGAAGTAGAAAGTGTTAGTCTCTCAGTCATGTCCGACTCTTTGCAATCCCATGGACTGAATAGCTCACGAGGCTCCTCTGTCCATGGAATTCTCCAGGCAAGCATACAGGAGTGGGTAGCCATTTCCTTCTCCAGGGGATCTTCCCGACCCAGGGATCAATCCTCGTCTATCACATTGCAGGCAGATTCTTTACTGTCTGAGTCACTAGGGAAGCCCCCCTAGTAAATAAATATGTCTTTAAAAAGAGAGAGAAAGGGGAGTTGGGCCCCTCAAGGAAGGCGTCTTTGTCAGGCAGGACCCAGGGAACAGCAGCCTCTCGACCTTGTTCCGTTCCAGGCTCTGAGACCTGGGCCTGTAGCGGTTCCATGCGGCCACACAGTTTGCTGAGCTCCTGCTGCCTGCTGCGCTCCTGCTGGCAGGCATCCTCCACTGTTGTTACTGTAATGAAGACCTCAGGAAGACCACCGGCCTGCATAGTAGCCCCCATTACATGGAAGGGCTCATCTGACAGGTACCACTGTCCCCTTGGCAGCCTTTGGAGATTGTGCTAATGGCAGGCTCAGAGTCAGGCCGGTGCAGTCATCCATCTGTAGCTGTTCTGTAGACGTTCATGGGGAAAGTTAGACCCTGTGTGTCTCTGGAAGGTCTACAGACCAGGCCAGGGGCTTCTGGGCGGGAATGTGCACTTGGCTTTTGCTGCGACTCTCTGGGTCAGCGCCGTCTGCCCGTTGGATGGTCTGCAGGCCTGAGGGTCTGTTTTATTTTCGTTTTTACCGTTTTGGCCTCTAACTAAATTAAGACATTGGCTGTGAAACTTGGCTTTTAAAAGCTTTCTAAAATTTGAGTCACTAATAGGATAGGATATTTTGCAGAGTTCTTATTTTAGAAGGTGGTACGTCGCCAGAGCAATTTGCCTTCTTACTCAAAAGTTAGGCAGGAGGCTGTGGCCTCCTCAAGGCCTCAAGGCTTGCATCTGTTTTTCAGATCAAACTCTGCCGCGCTCCTAACACGTTTTGTGAAAAAGTACACAAAATACCACGGCTTGATTCTTTTTTTCCCCCGGGGATTGTAAAATACTCTTTTGTCAACATCGTGAGGTTTGATTTTGGTTTTTACTCAGCTTTGTTCGTATCCAAGGTGGGATGTGAAAGCTTTAGAGAAAAGGAAGGGTGCTGGGAGCCTGTTGGTCCCCGAGTGGGGTTGGGAGGCCCTGCCTGTGAGCAGGGCGCTCTTTCCTCCACTGTGCCCTGCCCTCCATCCCTGAAATTATGTGTAATTTGGAAAGGATGCCTGCTGTGGAGAGAGGAGAACACCTGGGGATAAAAGTTCTCTTTTGAGGCCCCTAGGCCTCCCTGGGTCAACCGGGATGGTGTGAAGGGGTGAGGGTTTTCAGAGGCGGCTGATGATGTTTGGGGACTGGGTTGCCATGGCAACATAATACGAGCTCCAGCCCCCGCTGTACTTCCAGCCTAAGTGCCCTGTGATCTGTCTCCCCCGGCAACAGGAAGGAAACCGACGTGCATCTCCTGCCAGACGTGTGAGTGCCTCTCTTTAAAATTCCTCCTGCAAGGTGTGCTCTCCCCAGGGAGCACACCCTGCGTCGGGTGCTCCAGACGAGCTGCCCCTGGCCCAGCTGCCCTGCTCCCTGAGCATCCAGGTGTTGATCTCATTCTTTACAAAAAATTCCAGCAGAGAATCAATGCCCATCCCTAGGGGACTGACTAAGCGAATGACGGTGTGTCTCAGAATCTAGGATGCTTTGAGAGGAGGAGGAGGAGGCAGCCCCGTGTGTGCTGATCTGGAGTGAGATTGAAGCTAGATGGCCAAGTGGCAAAAGCAAGGGGCAGAACACTCTATAGAGAGTGTGCCCCCATTTGTCCAAGGAAAAGACAGCTGCACACACAGGCCTACATTGAATATATGAAGTTTGCATCTTTGGAAGAATGCACAAGAGATCTGTCATGGTGCTTGCTCTGGGGAGGGAGACAGAGGTGTGAAGGAGAGTTGCTTTTCACTGTGTGCCCTTTGTGCCCTTTGAAGTACCTTTTTAACTACTGACTCAATGAACATGAATCTGAGCAAACTCCAGGAGATAGTGAAGGACAGGAAAGCCTGGCGTGCTGCAGTCCATGGGGCCGCAAAGAGTCAGACACAACTAAGCAACTAAACAACAACAACGGCACTTTGTCCAGTCAATGTCACAAATGAGTAAACTCTTAAAAATTTATTAGAGTTTGCTGTTTAAATAAATCCAATAAGAAAGGAATACTTTTATAAATAGAGCTCTCTCTGTATGTCTCTTTCAGGCTTAAGGTTATACCTGGGAAACTTCAGAAGAGGTAAGAACTAAAGAGTCAGAGAAAATGCATTCTTTTCCAGAAATTGATTTCTGGAGTCAGTTGTGCCCTGAGCAAAGCATAAATGTGATTCCTGACGGTGCAGGTCAAACACAACTTTCCCCTTATGGCCAAGTCCTTGATTCTTCCCCTACTCATGTCTGCTTGTGGCATGGACCCATTGCGCTTATGGGCTTTGATAACACAAGCTAAAGAGTTGGTACCCAGTCCCCCTGCTTGAAAGTCCCTCAGTTCTCTGCCTTTGGTTTCAGATTACGACACAGCGGGGAAGAGGAGGCCACTCAGAACTGTGCCAACAAAGCCAGCAGTTCCAAGTGGAAGGCGGAGGAGTCTGGAAGGCTGGGGAGGAAGACCCCAGCACTGGGAGATGCCGCTTTCCCCTAGAAGCTCTGCATGATGCTGCCCAGGGGCTCCTCTCCAGAGCTGCCAAGAATTCTGGGCATCCAGGCAAATGGTTGATTCATTCAAACAAAAAAATAATCCACCCAGATTGTTGACCTGGTTCCCTGGTTCAACATGGTCTCAGCATACTGTCTTCGCATTTTATTTTGGGGACAGGCCAAGTGTCTCAGGTGTGAGGGGAGCTGGGATGTCACGCCCTGCACCAGCCACCTGCTTCTTCCTGCCCATGTTCATTCCCATGCCCGATGGGGAGCCCATTCACATCAGTTGGACCTGCAGATTCTGACAGCAGCTGGGCAGACGGCTGACATTTTATTTTCAATTAAAACACAGTATTTGAGTTACAAATGACTGAGGTTCCCAGGGTCTGTTTTGCTTACCTGGGGAGCCACTGCTTACAAGGAATTGGGAGCCATGCTTGTTGTTGACTCTGCCTGTGGTTTGGAGAGAAACAAGAAACGGGATGGGAGGGCATTTAGCATGGCACCTGACGTATGCTGAGCGCTCAACACACACTAGTGTGTTTCATTTTGTCAAAGTACATGCTTAAACACCCCTTGCAGTTTTTTTTTTTATTCATTCATGCTCCATGGCTGTGAGCATTTGGTAGGGGCATAGGGGTGGTGCTTTGTGTGCCAGGCAAGGTGCTGAGCATTGAAGGGACAGAGGGAAATAATTGGTGACCCCCCCCCACCCTTTAAGGAACTCACAGCCTGAAGCTGGGTGAGCAAACTGTGGCTCCAGGGCCAAATCTGAACCTCCTGACCTTGCAGATAAGGCCACACCCATCCACATATGGCCTATAGGTGCTTTGGTGCTGCAAGAGTGTGTGGCCCAGACACTATGACCTGAGTCTGACATATTTACGATATGGGGTTTCCCGGGTAGCTCAGTGGTAAAGAATTCACTTGCCAATGCAGGAGCCGCAGGAGGAGGAAATGGCAACGTATTCCACTATTCTTGCCTGGGAAATCCCATGGACAGAGATGCCTGGCGGGCTACAGTCTATGGAGTCGCAAAGAGTCGGACGTGACTGAGCCCACATGTGCGCTAATCTTTATAGAAACAGCCCTGGTGCGGAGGGGAAACAGGAGTGTTTACCAGCATCTGGGATGTGAACAGAGGTCCATAAAAACAGCTCCAGCAGCAGAGAGGAGGGAAGCCAGTGTGGGGACGAAGGGCCTGGTCACAGGCACTCAGTATTATTGGATAACAGCTTTCTTTAGGAAAAAAAAAAAAAACAAACCACTGTCTTCCTAGTTTTCTCTGCTTTGTTCTGGCTTCCTCTGAGATGCAGACTTCTTCCCATTGTTTTCAACAACAAAGCCAGACCCCACGGCATCACCAGGGACATCTGGTCAAAGCCTTTCTCTTTCCCCAGAGGAGGAAACGAGTGATTGGGACTTGGCAGTTGACAAGCTGACTGCTGGCTTTCAGAAGCTTCTAGAAATGGTGAATGGAACTCAAGCATTCTTGAGGCGTGTGCTGGAAACACAGAGCATTAAGCTGGTGGCCCCTGTGGTCGTTTGGCTCACCCTGCAGGAGGTCAGTGGCTTTCAGGAGGACCACTGCCCTCAGGTTCTAAGACGCTTCTCTTTCACTTGCATGGTGTTGACCTCTTATGGAAGGTCCAGTGGGTGTATTTTTAACTCCCATTTCCCCCTAATTTGAGCTGCTCTGATCATAGGCAGGGAATAAGAGCCAAGCCAAGGTGCTCACAGACTTTCCTTGTAGGTTTCCTTGATGAACTCTGTGTTTTACATTCTCTGGGTGTTGTCCCTGCCCTATTCCACATTACACCCCTTCGCATCCCATGTTTCCACAGTCTGGGCGTGTGTGATAGTGGGCTGCAAAGTGGTGCACCAACTGAAGTGGGTCATACCCTCTGCCTATGCTTCAGACTGCGCACAGGTGAGCTCCGCTGGAGCCGGAGCTTCTTCCTGGCCAGACAGGAGGGCTCCAGGCAAAGGCAGGGACTGAATTCTCACCTCTCCGGTGTCTGCTCTCCTCTCTCTAAGGAGAGTTGTCAGAGGAGCCATCAAAATACAATGCTGTTGTGTCTAAGAAAAGCCAGCTAGTGCAGTCTCGGCCATCTCAAGGAGACAGTAGAGGCCCATTTGGGAAGGTTGTGAACGACTCCCCTAAGGGCCATACTACGTCCATTTAATCATTCAACGCACTCTGATGACGAGCCCGCTCCGCACCAGGCCCTGTGCTGGGGCGAGTGCTCGGGAGATGCTGCAGATGAGATTCCAAAGGGACAGACGAACACGTGCAAGGACATAGACACCCTGGGGCTAGAGGTGGTGGGAGGAGAGTGGAAAGGACACTGCCAAGTCTGGGAAGGAAGAGTTGGGGTGGGGCAGGCACAGGGAGGGGACCGGGCAGGTAGGAGAGCCTCTACCACCACCCTGTGCCCAGCCTATGGACAATGTGTCAAGAGGTAAGGTGAGAAACCACCTACCTGGGGGCCGGGACCTCTGGGCCCAGAGGGAGCTGATGCCTAGCCACCCCTCTGTGTTTGGGGAGTGTGAGGGGGGAAGCCCAATGAAGGTGCCAGAAGGGCTGTCTGGTCCATCTGGCTCTTTTACAGATGGGGAAACTGAGGCACAGGGCCTTGCTTGGGGTCTTTCAGCTGAAGTCCTTCCCAGGCAACCCTGTAGCTGAGTTGCTTCTGGGGTCCACACCACCCAGTGCCCTGTCGTTGTTTCTGCATCCCCTCAAGGTGTGGCGAGAAAATGGAATGCACCTAACAGTCCCCCTCACCGGAGAACTGATGGTCTTACTGCAGCCTGTGGACCCAGCAGAGTGGCTCGGAGCATTAAGGAAGTGTGATGGCAGAGCACTGCCTTGTCTGAAGGTAGGGATGACGTCACAGCCCGTGAGTAGCCGGAGCAGACAAACGGGGATGTCAGAGCAGTGTGAACCTCCAGGGTCTGAGTACCAGAGAGGATGGGAGGAGATGGAGAAGCTGGCCAGGCCAGGCATGCAGTGGGCACCCTCTCCATAAACTCAGCATCCCTTTCCTTCCCAGGGAACATTACATTAAGTAATTGCTTTGGTGGCCAAGTTATATATTACTTCGATGAACCTGGCTCCGACTTATCATTCTCTTTTACTGTTTTGCCTAGAGAGGTTTTCGTGGTGGCTTGGAAAGCCAGGAATGAATAAGGACAGAGGTGACATTAAAGGCAGGCTGTTAGCAGAAGTGAAAATTAAACAACTCAGCCAAAATCGAAGTCTGGTCGCGCCTTGCCTGTGTAGGTGGGGAGATTAATTGCTCCCCTTCTGGGGCCTCTTCCAACGTGCTGGGAGTTAGCAAGGAATTCGCTTGTGATCCTCACTCTTTCAGCTCAGTCTTATGACTTAAGGGTCGGGGGCCCTACTTCCAGTGACTCTGAGGCTCAGAGAGGCTGAAGCTTGTCTGAGGTCACACAGAGCAGCAACAGAGAGGCAGGAATGAGAGTCAGATCAGGGTCACCTGCTGGCTGGAACAGGCCATCCTGCAGGATCACACCTGAGAAGCAGAAAGTGGGGGTGTCCCCCCAAAGCAGTAGGAGACCAGGTAGCAACTGCAGGTGTGTGGAGGGAGGTGGGCACACATGCCCCCTCTCTCCGGCTGGTCAAGGGTTCCCAGACCTCAGTCTCAAACAAAAGAGGACTTAGGAAGCTAATGAAAGGAGGTTGCTGTCCAAGCAGGTAGGGACCCAAAGTGCTGGAATGTCTCTAGTGCAGAAGTTGAGGTGCTGATGGTACCCCCCCAGGACAACCCTGCATCTGCTTCTGGGTTCTGCCCCTTGCCCTCCACCAAGGGCAACTCTCAGAGGAGGCCTGGGATCCAGAGGGCTTGGGTCACCCTTCTAGCCCCCAGAAGGCCCAGCTCTAAAGCTTGTTCCCAGAAGACCACGGGTGAGGGGCCCCATGACCCAGCTACACTCCATGCAGCAGGGGAGGTTGCCCTCGCTCCTCAAGAAGGAAGGCATGGTGTTGGGTGCACACTGTTAGGAAGGCAGGGAAGAGCAGAATCGGTTTATTTTAACAAGCTACCCGACAAGATTGACAACAAGGCTCTGCTGTCCTCCGAGTCACCGCAGGCAGCCCCCCTGCCCTCATCCATTTTCTGGGAACGCAGGGAGCAGAGGTTCATTGTCAGACACTTTATTTTAAGACGTGTCAACCTCCACTGGTTACCCCGCAACTCTAGACATCACCCCTAGAAGCTCCTGGAAAACGACCAGCCAGCCGTCCAAGTCGTCAAACAGAAGTTCTATTTAGTCCCCATCTCCTAATTTGCAATGGGGTCTCTGCACAGCCACGGGAGGCTGCTCAGAACAGAGAATCTCTATGAAGGGCATGAAAGGCGGCAAGGGGGCCGGCCACATCTGCATAGGAACCGGGACGCACTCGGACCGTCTGGGGCACCGAACAGACCTCTCTCTTCATCTGGAATAATTGGTCAGTCTCTCGCAAGTGGCCTCGTGTTACAGCACACAGGGCATACTTATGGCTAAATGTGATCTAATAAGGTAATCCTTTTCACTTCCGTGTCACATGATCAATAGGGAAAATACAGCATATTTATAACCAACAATTAGGCTTTCACTGCATCTTTCCCTCATCGCTCATCAACAAACACCCTCTTATAAACCTTGCATCTGAGTGGTTCTTCCTCCATCCATCAAGTCATCCTGGGTGCAAGAAAGATTCCTTAGAATGGCCATCGCATTGGGAAAAAAAAAAGATGTAGCCAGCTAAGGAAGATCTTTAAATTCACACCTCATGCCACAAGATGAATTTCAGCACAAACCAGAGGCGTTGTGAAGAGCTGGCAGCTATGAGGGAGTCGTCCTTGGAAGGGGGTGTTGGTGTACGCCTTGTGTTATAAAGTAATACAATCAACCAAAGTAAATGAACTCATTATGATCGGCTTTTTATTCCCAGCTTGTCAAGAGTCAAGCTGTATGAAGCTTTCTCCACCTCGATCAATTGGAAAAATCAATATCTCTGTATTTGCAGAGAGCATCTCTGATGGGGAGAAATGAGAGGAAATGTTTGGGAGACAGGGAGGGGATGTTATCTACTCCTCTGACAGGTTGAGTGAAGAAGGAGGCCCCCCTCCCTTCATAAGAATTGGTGCTGAAACCAGTGTTTTCTGTTGGGAGGGGGCAGCCTGGCAGACTGATCACACAAACCACAGTGCTGTTGGAGAACAGCAGATGGAGGGTTTGCGTGTCCAGTGAAGTGGCCTGCATAGAGGGCAGCCCTGGGAAACAGGGCTTCTGCCCCAGACGGACTGACGTGGGTTTTCTGTGCTTGGCAGAACCAACTGGCTGTCCTGGCCCTGATGACTCTGGAGGTGACGGTGAGCCAGCGCCAGAGTGTCCATCAGCTTTGGGAAGGACTGCCGGGGCCCCTCACCAGCGCCATCTCGGACACCGTCACCTGGGCGCACCTGGACCGCGGGCTGCCGAGCGCCTTGCAGTATTTCGTCCACTTTGGATTTTACAAGTTTGGGCTTGAGATAGCGTCTCTGCTTTTGCTTCCATTTATCAATTCTTTGTTTTTTATTTCTTTAAACAAGAGAAATATCTGACATACACAAAAGTAGAGAGAACCCTATCATCAACCGCCATGCATCCTTCAGCATCTTTAGTGATGATCAGCTCACAGCTCACCTTGTACCTTTCTGTTCCCCGTCCAGGGTGTGTGTGTGTGTGTGTGTGTGTGTGTGTGTGTGTGTGTGTGTGTGTGTGTGTGTGTGT